>JAVIWC010004068.1:0-501520 GCA_031894815.1 Creontiades dilutus
ATAACCATATAAGCTATTGTTTTCTATAAGCTTCCTATATTTATTTTTGCTCATATTATTTTTGTCTTTGATGGAATAAACTCTCATTCATTCATTCATTCATCCATTCCCATATTTGGGTCTTATACGTGAAAGCTGTAATTCGATTTCTTGGTTTAATTCCCTGACCCAAATGTGACCAATGCATGTTGTCCCATGTATCTCGGCTGTCGAAGTGACTAAATGCTTAACTACAGGACTTCGTCGGCCATGTTTGAGTTGAGAAAAATTCACTCTTCCAGAGCTTGATAAATATTTTTTCTTCAATTCCGAATCGGAAAGCCGATAGAGCTGCGGAAGCCGATCACCAACATCCGCCATAAGTGGAAATCCCTTCGTTATTTTCGACGCGGCGAAGGCAAACAGGTGAAATAAAGCCGGAGGCGGCGAAAAAAACATTGAGCGCGGTCCGGGACATGAGATGTGACTCAAAGCCAAAACATCCGTCGGAGTATTATGAGGCAAATCCTGTCGAAGTGACATCCCCCATTGAGGCCACCAATGTCGCTCTGCCTGGCTCCCTCATAGCTGATATAAACCACCTTGAAAAACTAAAAGCCATATAACTCTCACATATGGGATAATATCACATAAGGATATATTATATCCTTTCCTTCTCAGTAAATTCTCATTTATATCATTGGATTTATTATTCCGCATGAGTACCTATCAATGGGAAAACCTTTGTTTTGGCTAATAGAAGGCTGTCCAAGTTTCAGAGTACGATGATTGTTTTTCATTCTTGCTCATGTTTCATTTTTTTCAAGTTTCATATTTGGTTCATTATTTTAACTAATTCAAAAGTTCTGGGTTTACCTCCGTACCTGCCATTTCCATCCGAGACAATAAATAAACGTGGAACATGTTTAAATATTGATATTGAGGCTTTAGACTTATGAAAATGTACATTATGAACATTCGTTTTACGTAAGGAGCATATGAAGTAGAGCACTCTGTAGAGGAAGTAAAAACAACTGAAATGAAGATATAATAATGAATACTTCCGGAGGGCTAATGGACTCGATTTAGGTAGTGACCTCTCGTTTTCATTTTAGACGAGATAAACGTTGACAGTTCCATTCCATCACCTCCATACATGGCAGTGTCTGGTTACGAACGGCTCAACCTCTAATATTGGCTGTAAAGCCACCCCGTTTCCTCCCACAGCCCCAGTAGGCAAAATTGTCAGTAACTTGTAATCAATTATCCCAAAAATTTGAATATTTACCACTGCCCAGCTTATGGGAGACCCCCGTTCCCTCATTTCACTCCTGCAAGATTCTTGGAACTGATATTCTAGAGCAAGGATCTCCAAACTACGGCCCGCGGATGCCAATAAATAAAGCTACCCTCAGAACAGAAAGAAAAGTCAGCCATGTGATCCAGCGAAAGCTATAATGAAAAACTAATGATCGTGCAATTAAAAAATAATATTTAATCACCAAAAACTAAATTTTGGTTCCTATATTAGGCCTAAATTTGAATTTGTCAAACTCGTCTAGGAGTTCTTAGAAACACTGTTTTCAAGTGTCTAATTTTCAAAATTTCGTCAGGCATCGGTTATGGTGCGACCGAGCATCTCCCACCGCTCCTCATCCCAGCTCGCCGGCTGACTTAATGCTGCTCTGCGTAAATAATATATTGGATATTGAAGAGCTAAATTAAACCTGAAACCTGAAAACCACCTGTCTCCTCCCACTGGATGAGATGGGTTTCATTGAGCATTGGCGAGCAATTGTGGCAACGAATCTGAAGTAAAATTCCCTCTGCCGTGATTGTCGAAGTAAAAATGAGAACCTGGATCCATAGACTCGCATCTGCATGTTTTTCCTTCACACTCTGGTATGGCGTGCCAAAGGTTGGTTAAGGAGCGGTGGTCATTCAGAACAATTGATCGGTCCCAGAAATGCAAGCTAAGAAGGAATGTACAGAGATTTGGAGTTATATAGAAACAAGTATCTACTATCAGCTGTTCTTTCACATTTCTTCGCTTGTTTTCCCTTGCCACTTACATAATTGTATGTTATGCAGTACTTGAAGGAAACCATGGTGCGCACGAAATGTAATCATCCTGTCCATGGCTTCTCTGGCTGTCACGACATTCCGCCGCTAGTAAATTGCATGTTAGCGGCCATAATAACAAAAGTTCGAGAACCAAACAAATCGGTTGCACAGGGCAGCTCCATTTATGAAGTAGAACGATGTGCTGGTGGTGTATTGGTGATTCGGAGGATCTAGCCTACGTTGTGAGCCGGAACTTGCTGAAGATTTCATCGCTTCTCCCGTCAAAATCAGTTAGGCCGTCTACTGGGAACATAATAGATTCATACATACCTAATTACAAATAAACTTTGAGTTTTCTGTATAAGACATGGCTGATGAAAAACTACTGCAAGAAAGCTATTTGGCGCCCTTGAAGTCGAACTGAACTTCACGATGAAACTTTCAACGTGATTATTATACCACACAATACAGAAGTTTGTCTGCAGAAATAACGTCTCGGTTACTTGATATTCACCAATTTCCTGGATCCAGAAACTTTCAATCGGGCTTCTTAGCGCTTTTCCGGAGTAATTTGAAACGCGGTCGATACGATACGGGAATAACTTCATCAATTTTGAAACGAGGCTTTTGATTAGAGCAGTGGAAACTTTTCTTACCGGATACTGGGTTGAGAATGTTCAAGGTTTGATGAATTTGCTAAGAGCTAAGTTCGTAACTAGTTCGAAACTCATGGAAATGGCCATATTTAATATAAACTATTTTGAGACTAACGATTGATAATTCCAATGAAAAAAATCACGTGTTCCTCATGCGTCACGCGATTCGCTGGAACAATTTGTAACAGCATCTGCCTGATTTTCTGACAGAGGTATAATCATACATACTAACTTACGATTCGATCTTGATAAAACCCTTAAATTTTGAGTTCATCATACACAAATTTCACCTCTGTTGACCGGATCAAAGGTAGGATCTATCAACCGTTACATCACTCAACCATTCATAATTGCTACACGAATTTAATAACTGGCGATTTAGTAAAACCTGCATTACCGCGAAATGATATAGTTACAATAGTACATCGATTTTGGAGGTTAGACCTTCGCCGATAACGAACAATAAATAATGTAATATTCATATTTTAATAAATAGTAGGTATTTAATGATATTGCAATTATCATTTTAATATTTAAAATTTAATTTGTATCATTACCCATTCAATCAGTGACAAGTAATACATTAATTTATTATTGGATTAGGTAATGCTTGTAAACACACCCACTCTTTTGAAGTTAAGGTATAAACAAATAAACAATAAACAGGAAAATAAGAGAAGAATCAACATCAAAATCATCGACATTTTATTGAAATGTTTTCAAAATCATTCAATAGCTCACAAGTGCTCGTGAATTATGTTTTAAATTGATTTCCTGGGTTGAAAAAAAAAAACAGAACAAATCCCTAAACATTTCTTTACGAAAAACGACCATTATTTACGGGAAAATTTGGATTTCATCTTGTCAAACCATAAAACCGACATCACCAAGAGATCAGCCAGAGATATGAAGAGATTCACCAAGAGGTGATGGAATGGTACAGTTGCCCCTTCCATTGAGCTGAATACGGTAATGCCCGCCACGCCGATAGGATGACCTAGACCAGGGGTCTCCAAACTACGGCCCGCCGCCAGCGAAAAAACATGGATGGATGGAAAAAATTAGGCTACCGCCAGAACGTGATGATTTCAAGGGAATCAAGAGTTTTGCCAGACAAATTATATCAATTTTTGGTTCAACGTATCTACGCGAACAAACATTTTCAAAAATGACCAATGTCAAATCCAAATATCGAGCAATGCTTTCAGAAGAACACTTGACAAATTCGCTTATGATTGGAACAACAAACTATGATCCTAAGTGGAAAGACATCGTACGCAAAAAACAATTGCACACATCACATTAGATTGGTTTTCCTAAAATATTTTCTTGAATGTAATAATTTTAAATAAATAAATACAAAGTAATATTTTATAATATTATTAATATATAATATAAGAGAAACATAGTATAATTCTCTTAAATAAGTGGAAAGAACTTGTAAGCCCAAAACAACTGCACACATCACATTAGATTGGTTTTCCAAAAAATTTTTTTTTGCATTTAAATAATTTTAAATAAATTAATACAAAATATATTTCTTTTGTACCTACAAATAAGTTTTGTTTCCTGTATTGGGCCTAATTTTCAATTTGTCAAATTCGTCTAGGAGTGCTCAAAACCCCTAATTTAAACTGTCTGACTTGCAAAATTCTCCATTCCTGAAAATTCAATGGTTGACATTTTTTATTGAACAACGAAAAAGAAATCATGGAATTGGAAAAATTTATTTAGTCACTAAAAACTAATTTTCTGTTCCAATATTAGGCCTAATTTTCAATTTGTCAAACTCGTCTAGGATGTTCAAAAACACTGTTTTCAAGTGTCTAATTTTTAAAAATTTCCAGCGAAAGCCCCCGTACCCCCCTTCAGGTGGGGGCCTAGCCCCCCAGACCCCCCTGTTGGCCCTCTCCACCACCTCTACATTACGATATGGTCCTTGGGGCAAATAGTTTGGGGACCCCTGACCTAGAAGCTTGAAGGCGTCCTATTCATCTCCCTTGGCGACGGATTCAAGAATCGGGAAGGGGTAACTAACTATGTCCATCAAATACCCCAGAAATGGAAATTTGATTAGGGATTGGGGGATTGTTTTGTGTCACACCCTGTATAAATAATAAGACATTGTGTAAAAATTTGCAGTTTTCTTTGTTTTGATCAGTCGAAGGATGGAATCTCAGGCTCAAGTGGGTAGAATATTAATTTTCATTTCAGTAAAAATATTCGGCAATGTTTGGCTGCAACACTTGAGAAGTAAGAGAGCTCATTCGAAAAATTCATTCAAGCGATGAATTTCTGCCGTTGAAGTGAAAAATATGCCTGAGAAAACATGGAGCGGGGGACTTTAGTAAAGAGGTAATTGGGCGGAGAAAGAGGAATCGAAGGAATTCGAGGGGGGTGTAGAAGTGGGGAATTAAGTAAAGAGGAGGAGAAAGGAGTGAAAGTGAGGTTTGTATTGTGGTGGGACGGGGGAAAGCAGAATGGCGGGGAAAAGGAAATGAGCGGTGAAAGGTGGAAAGCGTAAGAGTTTCGGAAGAAAAGGTGGAAGAGAGGGTTTGAAGTGGATGAAAACGAGCGGTAGTGTGTGTGCTGGGGTTGTCGTGAAGACGGATAGCGTGAGAGTGTGTTGGGCAGAGGCTCGACCATAACTCAGGTGCCGTTCATCCAACATTTGATATTCACCAAACCGTAGGCCCCCCCGCACTTCTCTCCAGATTCGCCTCTTCGCAGCCGTTCAGTCGGGTTGATCGAAATTTAATGGAAGGAAAAGGTCTCTCCCCTGCGAGAAGGAGAAATGAAAGAAAAAAAAAACCAAATAAGAGAAAAACGAATTTCCAAATGAGCGCGAACCGGGGCTACAATGAGAGGAGACCCATTCACGGACTTCTCGGACTTTTTGTGTGTTGAAAGAAATTCGGAAGGAGCCCGTAACCTCCGAAACTTTTCAAAAACTCCATTCCTCAGACCTGCTGATTCGCCTTTTCGTATTCTTCGAAAGTACTGAATTTTTCAAGAGAGATTCAAGGTGGGAAATGACAGGACCTACAATTCTCAGTCCGGTTCAACTTCATGAGTTAGTTATTCTGCCTTCTACGAAAGCGGATGTTTAATTAAGTCGTGAGCTTTGTTCTTATCCAAAAAGTTTCCCTATGTTGTGAAACATTTAGAAACGCTTCAAACATTGTTAAAACATATATTTGTAATCAGTAAGGCCCAACTACCCCTCTACACAACCGTCATTTAGACGTGGTGAATGAGAATCCAGGACCACCCCTTCACGTCTGCCGGTGGTTGGTGAAACTACGCGGCTCCCTTTTGGGACTTAATCACCGCCCTTTTCTCCCTGACTACCTCAGAAGAGAAGGCTGTTCTATGTGCGATATGAGGGCACTTGAAGATGCTCACCATTTCCAAGGGGTATGTACTGTTCTGGCAGAGTTTAGAAGTGCCTGTCTGGGCTCATGGGCTCTCAGCTGGGACCGCGTGGTGCAGATTTTGAAGTGCGGGAGTATGGGCAGACTAGCTAGCTAACTCCTTACCGTAAAAGGTAATTTTTGTAGGGGAATAGATATTGAATTTTTCCGCAATTTAATTGTTAATCAAAGCGACCATTTTGTAAGAAATTTGTATCACTAAACCTTATGATCCCGTACACGTAGTAAGTGTAGTTCAATCCTTTGCAAGTGAAATTAGTTTTTTTGAAATGTACTGTGATAACTAATGGTTCGACGTTGAGTGAGATATAAATCTAGAAAGTTAATTTTGAGCGAATTCTTGCAATGTCTTATTGTGCCCTTTATTTGAATTGAACAAAGTAATGTAGTACGTATCGCCTAGGTAACTTGAACGAATTATTTTAAAAGTATTTTGTATAATCACGAAACATGTGGAATATAAAGTTTTCGTGACTTACGGTATGTTGCGGTATACAACAACGCCTTCAAAACCTTAGTTGACATGTGTTGCGGGTATGTCGAGCTAAAATAAAAATACAAAAGTGACAAGAAAGTATATTTTCACAAAAAAATACACGAACACAGAATATTCTGTAGTGTACTGATGATGGTGTAACAACCGAAGCCGGTCTACAAGTGTTTGTGTATTTTTTGTGGAAATAGACTTTTTCGTCAATTTCGTGTTTTTATTTAAGGTGGATTTCCACTTTCTCGCCGCATTCCATGTAATATTCCATTCCCCATATTCCCTAAAAAATATCATCAAAATTGGTTGAAAACTGTGGCAGTTGGAATTGTTACAAGGGTTTCCGCGCAAGCGCCTTACTTACTAATAATACTATCGCTTTCTAATTGATCTGCGATTATCAAACCCGTTTTATTAGACTAACCCGAAAATTTGAGCCTAATTAGAGCCGTAGAGCCTGAGAAAATGATGATTGGTGGGTTTTCCGTTTGCGCATGCGCAAACTGATTTCTAGCCAATGAAACTAATAGAAATCATCCGCAAATTTCATAGAAACTCATAGAAAATTTCACTGATGTCTGATAAAAACTGAAGGAATTAGGGATGTTGCAAGGATCGAGGGACACACAGACAGTTTGACGGACAGACAGACAAGAAACGGAAGGTGTTTAGAATGGTAGTTCAAAATAATAGAAATTTTGATTATTTAGAGAAAAGAGTTTCATCACCCGAAAGGAAACAAAGCTTCTGTCACTTGTGGACAGACTTGGGAGTAAGACACGAAATAATAATAGAGAAATTAAATACCGAAATTTACTATTATCGCAGCTGATTGACTTATATTGTCAGGACTAATGATAATTTGTTGTAATTACATATTCAAGTTTTATGAAGTTTATGATTCCATGTATTTCTGTTGCAGGTAAGTGATTACGCCTTCCGACAATGTGTTTGTTGGGTAAGTACGATATAAATATTCACTAAATAACAATTAAATAAAGTAATCTTCCTAATTTTAAATGTCAGTTTCATCTTCGCTCAAATTCTACAAGGTGTTGATGGTACCGTAGCAAGAGTAACAGTTCTAGTTAATTTATCTTGAATAATTGGAGAACTTCTTCATAGGAGGAGCTGGTGTGATTCGGTTTTAATATAAGTAAGTAAGGAATTAGTGTCGGCCAGATATCTTGTTTGGGAATAAGTGATACGCGACGCCAACTCACTATAATACCAAATGCCGGAACAAAACAAATTAATCTCTCAAGGAGCAGACATTGGAACCAAACAAATTAGTTGACTGAACGGATCACATAACTCCTCAATTCCCTCACTCTTCCAGCCCAATTTGAGATACCCAACTCACCTTACAAGTCACATACCTTGTAGGATGATGGCTGATGAGTGATGCCAACTAACTCTAGAAAGTTATTTGTTCTAGAAAGTAGAAAATGTTCGAACTAAACAGTATAATCTGGGGACAGGTTGTCCGAGCGAGCTGGGGCGTCAGTCCTCTAGCTGTTTACTTTCAGTCGGAGTACTGATTGCCCTGGTTCGAATCCGGCTGGCACCAATGATTATCAAGTGTTGTATACCTGTTCTGTCGTTAGACAGTTCACCTCTGATCTCGATATCACGTGAATCCAAAACGCTCCCAACCCAGGGGCGTGAGGCAATGGGAAGCCACGAGCGAAATCGTCAGACCTAGTTCCGATCCTCTCTGGAGGAACTGGCGACGTCCGCGACACCTCCGGGTAGTCGGACGAAAATCCAAGGTGAAATTCCTTGTTTACTTTACTTTACTTTACTTACAGTATAATCTCTATATTAGCAGATATGGGATTTAAACAGATTAGTTGGCTGAATAGATCACATGACTCGCATGAAATTCAGGGGCTGTACAAGGTCACCAGGGTCAACGCAAAGAGGACGGAAGATGTGCTTTTCTTGACCAAATATTTCAACTTTTAAAATGTTGGTTTGCCCCTCCTCAATGAAACAACACTGCATGAAAACAAAAACGCAATAATCACTAGATAATACAGAACCCAGCACGTACCTATCTCGGAAACTTCTGAAATGAAATAAAATTGTTAATTTGTAAAAGCCTTCCAGCGATACAAGGATGGCTAATCATCGTCATTTAAACATAAGTGAATTTATTTTTACTCTTGGAAGAACAAAGAAATGCGCTGAAAGCAGAAAGTACTCAAAACCATTACGAAAATGAAGTATATCAGAATAGAAATGGTTGAGAACGATGGACACACTCATTAGAAAATAGATAAGGTAACAAAAAGAAAGGTCTGCTCTTTTGAGTTGTGAAAAGATTGAATTTAGTATAGAATGATGGCATTCTGACTCGTTGTGTGATATTTGATCATCTAACATACACCCCGCTCGGGGTAATCCATCGAGATAGCTTTGAGGTCAGAGATAAGCAGAAAGATGATTAGATTCGCCACCGAGTTTGACTTGTCGTATGATTGTGGTATCACGTTTCATGCGATATCGCGGCCCCACTCGAATTGTATCTTAGCCTCATTCAATCAAAACGATAGGTACCCAATCAATCTTGGCTCGAGCGGCTTCGACCCTCGAATTAGCTATCGACTCCGGAGGGAAATGATATTCTGCGGATCAAATCATCGGACGGACATCTTCAAATAAACGAGGTCCTTACGGGGCGAATCCTCGAAATTAAGCTGATTTCCCCTAGCGTAGGGCTGAGTTGCATCCGTAATTCTAAAATTAGGATGATGATGAAGGACATACCCCAAGATCTGTAACTTCGACATTTATTGACTCCTTCAGGTAGAGGTTCTAGAGATTCAAAAATGCAGTACAAACCCTGTCTTGAAGGCAGTTAGTACACTAAATTTGGATTTCCTATTATCAATAATGAACCTTTATCATCGAACAAGTAAACATTTCTTTTTTAACCCCCTCAAAATTAATTGATTTACTTTTAAAGGTGTTGAGGATTCAAAACGCTATAAAATTGGAGAATGAAGGATCGTGCTTGTACATTTCTGACGTAGTATCTGTCGTCGAAACGGTCATTCATTCTGTGGGGCGACCTAAAGGCGAAGGTTTACAGGGTAACGTCGGAAACCCGGAAAACGAAATGAGCTGATGGAGGGAGTCCACCAAGGCAGCAAGAAAATTCTGGCTAGACACAATCCTTGATTCTGCAATATGTATTGCCATATGATTGACATTAGTAAAATGTCACGCCGTCACGTCAATCCCACGAGTAAAAGCCAAGAGGCCTCATTTCGGGGCTGCTGGCAGGCCACTGGACATTACCTCGATGTCCGATTCAACTGTCATGACAAGAAAATACCTAAACAATTTTAGTTTCATACGAATTTGCGTGAAAGTGGGATTCGCTCAGACCATTGACCATTCGCTCCATGGTATCATTCTCCCCGGTTACCTTTGTTTTCAGCTGTGGAGAGATCTTGGTTGTGTCACCATTCAAATCCACGTAGAAAATTGAGCAGAACTTGTCTCATAGAGATATACACTTCCCATCTTGAGGTAGTCATTTTTCCACCAACCATCACATTTCCAGAACCCTTAATTTCGCCTAAAAAAATCAATTTTTTTCCCACAATGGGCTAGATAAATTCCAATTTGAGGATACCGTTGGAAAGCTAAGCTTTTTTGCCAACTTTTTAAGTAACGGTACAAAATTTTCATGTATTTTAATTAAGTTTTACAGGTGATTGAAAAAATCATTAATTCCCCTCATTTGACACTTTGGGTCAATTTTTTACCCATTAAACCTAACCAAAAAATTCTGGTTTGACATCAGAGAAAAAGGTGCCTAATTTAATTTTCTTCCCAACAGTGGTTTCAGATTTGAGATTTGTTGGAAAATCAGGAAGTTATGGCTGTTTTTGAGACGAAAAGTAAAAAAAACGGAAAAATGTTAAACCTTAAATAACTCAGAAACAAATCCTCTACAAAAAAATTTTTTTTGTCACAAATTAGTTGTAGATTCAACCCATAGCCGAATGTACACCCTAAGCTTTACATAAATCGTGTTTAGAAAACGTATCGTGTTGTACACGAGCTACCTAATACAGAAACATGAATAAACCGTAATGTAATAATTTTCACCGTTTCCATGTGCGCTTTGTTCTTCCCGAAGTTCACGAAATTAAAATCAACACGGACCACGTATAAAGTCCCCGCTAAAACTGGAAATACGACATAATCGAAATGAACATCCCATGAAATGAGCTTAAACCCTCAACTCCGAGCTTAGTGTCAGGGCTCCTTTTGTGAAGACTGCCCGAGGTATAATTAGGTTGTCACCAATGGGGGGGTCCTGCCCATTGTTCCTTCTACTTCGAAACGCTATTAGCTCTACGTAATAATTAATAGTGTCGAGGAGTTGCGTTGCAAACGAGCTATTAATAATTTCACCCTTTCGAAGATTAATGTTTTCCTTCTCTCTCGTCTTTAATCATCATTTTGCTACTGAGGTTTTTTTTCTCTCGCTCAGTCTTTTGTTTGGGACTGAGACACCTTTGGTATCACAGTCTCTTTGATATATGTCGGCCAGTACTATTATGTATTAATGGAAGACTTCCTTCGCGATAGAAATTACGAACTCACCATTGACCTGCATTACCAGTGTATAAACTCTTCGTTGTGACATTGTCTCTCAGATTTTCGAGGTTGTTCCGGGTTATTAATGGATTCTTCACCCAGATAAACAGCAAAATCCCTGAAAGCTTCCTACATAATACTGCTCATGTGGTGATTTTATGGGGAAATTGTTTGAACCAAAGCTTCCTAAGCTCCTTTTTTTGCTTCCTCACGACCAATTCTATCCTAGTACATTAACAACATTTTGACCTGTTGTGGCACATCAGAGACATACATTATTGATGTTTCGGTGATCTCCGATACAGAAACCAAATCGCAGTTATCAATGTGGTTCAGATAAGGATATATCAAGTAGATGCTCCATTCTTTCCAGCAGTTCAATAAGCAGATGTACAACCCCAGCAGGTAAACGAGATCGCCTGTTACCTAGCGAGGTTTGTTGGGCAAGAGGTCAGTAACAGCTGACGTAGGCAGGCTTCTTCTACATGATAGGTACTGGAATGAATGATATAAGTCAGTGGTTCGCAACCTTTTGTGTCCCATCTCCCCTTTCTGGAGGTTGACGAACGCCTATCGCGGACCCCCTCCCCCCCCCCCCCCTTCAATTTTTCCTTGTATGCCTAATTTTCATTTGAAGTGAAATGAAATAATAAAGCAATTTTATTATTTTAAACAATTTTATTACTGTATACAATCACAACCAAAGCAGTGTTGTCCGGTCACTCCTAAATAAAATAGAAAATAAAAATTAAAATGTATACATTTTTTTTCAAGAACAAAGAAGATAAATTTAAAAAAAATCACAATTAAAAATGTGAAAAAAAAAAATGAAAGTTTGAAAACTTTGTTGTGTCATTTTGCCTCTTCAATGGCTGCCCGGCAATTTCAACTGTACAGTACTATTTTCATTTTTCATCCTTTGAATACTCATCGCCCCCCAATTGCCCCCAACTTATTTATCGCCCCCTGATAACCCAAATCGCCCACCTGGCGGCGATCGCCCCCGGTTTGGGAACCACTGATCTACGTTGCCCTAAACCTAGTGGGATGGTGATAGGGATTAACGATAGGAATAATTTTACGTATAGATTGGGTTTTTTCGCAGAATTGTCGAAGTTGAGCCAGTTGAGATTTTATTGAATAGTGGCAGTGTTTTCGTTCTTCAGCATGTTGTACCTTATGCTGACTTAAGGAGGAGTGTTGCATTTTCCTATGCTTGCAGTGTTGCTAGGGTTGTTCCGATATCGCGGATCTTTCGATATTCGATATCGATAACGATATTAACCATAAACTTCGATACTTACAACGATAATATCGCAACAAAATATCGATGTCAGCAATATCGAATGATATTACGCAATTTTTATGATTGCTCACAATTTCATGACAAAACTCTTTGTATTCACTTGATTATATTACTATAATCGTAAACTGATTTTATAAATAATTATAATGTTGAAAATTGTGTAAATTGCTATAAATTTTAAGCGATTTTCATTCCTAGCTGTAACATTCGGTTGAACGAATTTCTTTTCAGGTTAGCTAATGTAAGTTACCCAAAACAATCACGCTGCGAATTTCTAGTACCAAAACAGAAATAATCATTTGTGCAATATGATTCTGGTACATTTTTTAAAACTGCATATTGCAAATATGCTGTTGGAATAGACATAACTGAAACAGAAACATTTTCACCCAAAGAAATAATAAGTAAAAAAAAAAAAACATTTGAAAACTATTTTTATTTATTTATTTTGTTTTACAAAAAGATATACTTGAACAATATTTCTTCACTTAAACTAATATCATTGCCATTTCGCAATTGAAAACCCGTATTTTTATAGTAATAACTAACTCAAAAGAATACAATATCGAAATCCAATATGCACCAAAATCTTTCGAAATCGTTATATCAATATAATATCGGAAATATCGATATTTACTGATATCGATAATATCGGAACATCCTTTCCAGCATTTTCCGGCGCTGGGAGGTATGTGATTGAGTAAAAAACACGGGTACCATTCTGCTCAGTTGGTAGTGTGATTTGGGTACATCCATGGACTCTGACTGAGGGTTAGACTTATCTTCAGGGGATCTTCTTGGATTGTTTCATTCTTTACACGATTCTCGATTCATCAGTAAGAGAAATTGGATATCTACGTCCTCAACGTAATTAGTGTCCTAGAAGAAAGAGTGTTTATTTGGTCGGCGTACGTGACGACCGCACTCCGTTCTTCACCCAGTTGAAAAGCGAGTTGAAACTTTTTGAAGTTTTTGCGAGGAATCGAGGAATCATTCTAATCATTCATTCTTCATCTATGTAAAATTGTAATTGGTTTTGAACTTTATCGCTGACAACAATTGAACGTTGTTGTTCGTTGACAATCCAATTGAACTTTTTCACTCTAGTTCCATCCTTTAGCAAAATCCAGGAAACTCGATTTTCTCAAGAACAAGGAATTGCGATATCTTTTTTCTTGGCTCTTCAAATGAGAGAGACATTCGTCAACAAGTAGATCGTGATCGTGAAGAGTGAACAACCGTAAATTTGTTGACTTCGCGGCCCCAAGGAATTGGGTCACTCCTCGTCGCAAAAAATAAAAACGGGAAGATTCCCGTCGGCTGGTGACCCCATAGCTCAATGCGGTAAATCTTCCGCAAACAGGGAGGAGGAGTAGGCAGCTTGGTTATTATTTGCCGGGAGCGTGCGGACCTGAAAAACATTCGTCCCGGGGCTGGCGGGAGGCGGTAGGTCGGGGTATTGGACTTTGCCGAGACCGGGGGTGACAACTCAACAAAATAGAAGGAATTCCTCAGCCAAATGGGGCGCCCCGTTCCCCCCATAACACGAACACCCGCTAGGAGTCGCGAGCTCTAAATACTTGGGAGGCTGTTCGTTTTGGTTTATTTATTTGTTTCCTATTTCTACTTTATGAACGAACAACAAACCGAAACAGCGATCGTGAAATTTACAAACGAGCCCCTATGCACACTTTCGCTACACATCCCCTGTCAGAAAGAGATACGGCAAAAAAATCATTAATTTGTATTTTTAGCTGTAGATAACAGCATAATTCGACAGTTCATACAAAACATACAAGTATACAAAACAAAACACATTTATCAAGTTGATTATGACACACAGATTCCTCGTCTAGGTAACTTGAACTTGCAGATCTTTTGAAATGTTTTAGATGGTCTTTAAGATGTTGAATGTTAACGGGACAGAAATGCCGTGGCACTCGTTACTGCGTAAAACAACGCCTTCAAAACTTAAGTTGATATGTATTGCGGGTATGTTGCGCTCATTATATAGCGGATGTAATGATGATACGAGAGTGTTGGGATCGATGTGAAGTTATTAGACAGTTTTTTGTGGGATGCCATCAAATTTTTAGCTAGATTGATCCACTTAAACCTGATAAAACGAAGCTATGTGGATTTCACGTTTGCATATGGGCGTAGCGATGAATTTATTCGTGAGAAATGGAACTCGCAAGAAAACTTCCACAGCCTAAAACGTAAATTCCTTGAAAATATCTCAAAAATCTTGTAGAAACTGTAAGAGTCAGGGTTTTTATAAGAATTTAATGATTGCGCACTAAATGATAGCTACTGATGAAACTGATGTTTAATTTGAACAAATTACAGCTGTCCCTTGATAATCCGACAGTTGAGGGACCGAGAGAGTGTCGGATTACCAAAAATGTCATATTGTCAAAGATGTTTTATTCTTAATGCGTTTGAACACAATCAAGTTAAAAAAAAAGGAAGAAACAGTAACATGACATGTTAACAATACACGTAATTTATTAATACCAGGATACAAAATGACAGTTCATGTAAGTTTTTAAAAGAAATACGGAAAGAAACGGGAAATGCATGTTGCTGCCGGCAGCGCGTCGGACTGCCGAGTACGTCGAATTGAAAAGTGTCGGATTATCGAAGGACAGCTGTATTAATAAAATTGGTTGTCAGATCGTTTTTTCCTACCGTGCGAGTCGGTTGGAAATCGGACCACTAAAACCTGAAAAAAATATGGTTGTTGGACTCAAGGTTTAGCGCAATGGCAGACTAATGTATTGATGTTTACGCATTGGAATTGGTAGCTAGCCATCTGCAGAAAAACTTGAACATGAAAGTTTAGTCAAAATCGGAAGAGAACTGTTTGAATTAGGCATGTTACAAGGATCTGTGGGCACGCGGACAAGCTGACATGAAACGAAAGTTGTTCAATGTGATTTAAAATACAAAACGCGAGTGAAAATTTTGATTTTGGTGGAAAAAATGACATCACATTGCTTCTCGAAACCATTGTTTTAAAAAAAATTTCAAATATGCACGAATCCGAACTCAGGTTATCACTCCAAACGCTCAGGGCTAAACGAATCTGTTCGTGGCGTCTTACTGTAATTAACTCCCTGATCACCCTTCTGATCGTTCTCCTGATCCCCCTTGTTCTACTGTACTTTTTCTACAGTTCTACCTCCTTTAAGCCCGAATTCTATGCCATGATAGGTCCAACGGTAAACAACCGTCTGATGATCTGTATTGTTTGTTCTATACGTTCGAACTACACGCTCTCTATTGTTAAAGTACACGTAACTGTTGCGATATTTGTGTATGTGAAAGAGTCACCAGTTGGATTAAATTCTGCCACATAACTGAGTTCTGTCAGCTTGATTATTTACTTTCAAGCTCCATTGAGTTTCATATATAGAACTAATTTCAAGCGATATATGATTTAATTATACATGATTACATTTCTTGTAATACAACATGAATATTATTAAAACACAGCTGAGTCTTTACGACAACAATACAGATGATACGAGATGTAATCGAAATTGCGAAATGAATTCGATACAGCTCACTTTTAGTTTATCTTAATTACGTTTATTCACGTATATATGTGGGATGAAGCTCGACTTTAATTAAGCCGGCAGGCTCTTCCAATTTGCTATGCATGGAGAAACCTGGCCAGGACTAGCGAGCAGCCAATCTTGGAATGCCATTTACCAAATATCGCTCTCTGCTTATCTTCCACCGCCGGAGGTTTGTGCGAGTTTGAAGGGGTTGGCTGTTCGTCTGAATAATTCAATTTTCAACCGTCAATCTTCATATTCGAGCGAGAGCGGCGGGAGATTACATTCATAACCTATCGAGATTCATTCTCAATAAAATTGTCGTGCATTCTTGCATGACGTCAATATTCAATCAATCAGACCATGCCGCAATACACTGAATTTCGGATAAACTTCATTGCATACTGAGTGAGTTTTGTTTGTAATTTGATAAAAGCTATTTCTTGTTGACATATTTCGTACCATACAAAACTACTTCTCGAAAAGCACTCTCAATTCACTGTAAAAAGCCTTTGTGCAGTCAGTACTTCGTTTACAGTTCAATGGAACCAGTAATTGAATTGCTAAAGCTATTTTGAAGGTACTTCTGAAAAAAACCCCGAAGGTTCGCAGGTGCTGAAGATTTTCACTATGAAGCAACTCTTTATACAGCACGCTCTGTTATACTTCCAAAATCATCCTGAAATGTTAGCTACTAACAAGCCGAGCTAATCTGAACAGAGAACCCGTGCAGTCTTATGATGCTGTATTAGTATGCGGCCCACATCCCTCCGGCGCCCCACAACCCTTGGTTTCTATGGTAGTATGCGCCTCACAGTGCTACGCAGAATATATATGTCGAGAAAAAGGTACTCGTTCATAGGAAGCTTTGTGGAAGGTACTTACAAGAAATCCTCACTGAAAGGTGCTTCGTCGAGGCTCTATCACAGTTCAGGGTCGGTATACTTCTTTCACGTCCTTCAGGAAAGCGACGAACAGGTCTGCAGCATTCTACCCCAGTTACGCTTACCAGCAAACCGGGATTCGTCAATTTGAATAGGGTGGTCGCAAGTGCCTATCATTTGCGGACGTTTGTGGACGATTGAGGAACAAACTTCAGGACACATATTGGACCAGTCCGTGATGGTCTTAGTTGATTTTCCGGTCAAATCATCTGTGGTGGTAAGCGATAGGTCAAGAAAAAACATAAACACAGAGCATTTCCGTGTAGGTAGGTAGGTACCTAGTTGGTTTGAGAAGTTTCGGTCGACTGAAGGACAAGATGGGATAGGTTGATCATAATGGAACATTCGACTTTGTTCTAGCGATAAGCCGCTTGTCTTGCGACAGTTGTCTAAGATGAAACACAACTTCGCGATTATGTACGAAACAAACACCGCTGAGGGGCACATTGCGAGTACGTAGTGTGGGGCGCTTTCGAAAGTGTGGGGCGCGTACTAATAGAGGAACGCGACTGTGGGGCGTATACTACGTAGCACCCAGTCTTATTTGGTCAGGAGAACATCGGTTGTCTGACTGCCAGTATGCCTCAAGGTTCAGTGCTTGCCCCACTCTTGTTTAGCCTGTATATAGCAGATATGCCAGCAACTATACGTAAAAAAACATGGCTTTGCTGATGACTGGGCGTTAACAACTAAAAGCAGGTCATTTGAAGAGACAGAGACAATCCTTACAGCGGATATGGAAAAACTGTTTAGTTATTTTCGAAGATGGTGCCTCCAACCAAATGCCAGTAAAACAGAGGTCGCATGTTTCCACCTTGATAATAAAGATGCTAAGAGGCAGCTAACAATTCAATTTGAGATTACATGGCTCAATCACAGCAGAGCACCAAAATACCTGGGTGTGATAGTTGACAGAACTCTTCATTCAAGGAGCACTTGACAAGAACAGCAGAGAAACTGAAAACCAGGAATAACAGTTATCCAGAAGCCCTGTGGAACTGCATGGGGAGCTTCAGCTTCCACATTACTGGCATTTACTGGCCTTTTGTTTTCAGCTGCTGAGTATTGTGCTCTAGTATGAATTTATTGCTCTCATGTACAAAAATTTGATGCTCAGTTGAATAATTCAATGAGAATGATAGCTGGTGTTATAAGGTCTACCCCTACAGAACGGCTACCTGTGTTGAGTCACATTCCACCACCCAAACTTGGACGCACGAATGCCCTTACAAAAGAGTACTATAAAATCAAAATCAAAACCTGGTGGCTCTTGGTCGATACATGGGATGGAATTGCTTTGTTTTGCAGACCATTCTTGTCGCCAGGTCTCAATCAAGCTGAATCCTCCGACCATAGCAGATAATGCCGTTCTGGTTGGTGGCTTCCTCGATGTTAAGCGGCTCTGATTGGCATCATCCACATCCTCATGTATTGGCAGGTTTTGATTTACCACGTAAATTATGGTCAGCATTGAACAGAGTTCGTACCCAACATGGTAGATGCGCTTATGCTATGCATAAATGGGGGAAGGCGACTACACCTTTGTATTCTATTGTATTGTAGGTAACATTGTATTTTCAATGGTAACATTCAAAAAGGTAAAGAACATAAAATAATATCGTACAAGTTATCTAGGCACCTTCTAAGATTGTTAAAAAAGCCCTTGTCTTTAAGCCCTACAAAGAAGTTTATGTCTTTGGCATGAGGAAACAGAAAATCTTTCGATTATTTCTTCATTAGAAATATATTCAAGTACATCTTTTTCTGCAGCTAGAACCACTAGATTGGACAACCATGAGTCTCCCATAGCTGATCTGAGTCTGTTTTTGATCATTTCAACTCGACTCATTGCTCTTTCCGCTGAACAACTAGAAATTGCTAAGGAGAGTAAAGTTGTGTAAACCACTTTCAGAGCACAAAAGCTAGAAAAATTCATCAAATATCTGTAAGGTTTCAAAAATCCTTTAGTGACCAAAAAACTCTTAATTCGCTCTGGGAAAATTTCACTTTCACTTTCAGACTTTGCATCAAAGTCTCTTTCTTCTGGATTGTGTTTGTTTTTGCCTGAGTTAGTTGCTGTTGTTTGTTTTTGGAGGAATTAGGCCATAACTGGAACACTACGGTGATCACGGACAATATTCAAGCACTGTCATTGCCATTTGTACATTTTCAGATAGGAAAACAAGCCTTATTTAAATGAATTACTAGGTTCATTATTATTTACTTTCTATCTAGTGATGTATAATAGTTTTGAATGTCGTCACGATAAACACTGTTTCAATCAACTTTAGCCCCCAACATTTTTTTGGAAACCCCCCCCAAGAATTTTAATGACGCAGTCTGCATCACAGTCCCCCCCCCCCCTCTCCCCTGTGGGCACCCCTGCTTTAGCGAAAACCCGTCTTTAACGTCTTCGGTGATGCAATCGTCCTCAGTTAGTTCCAAGGTGAGTTTATTACTTTATTTATGTGCGTTGGAGGTGGTTTCCCACAGTATACAAGAAATATTTTAATTTGTTTTAACCCGCCAAGTACTATAAGGGCGCCCATGCAAATTTCCACTCCTTCTTTTTATATGTTGTTACTGAGAGGTAATGAAAAGCATACAAGACGAAAAACCGCGAGAAATTTTATTTATTCAAAAGATAAGAGGGTGTCACCCCTAGGTGACTCTAGGCCTGAGCTCAACACTACATACAGTATTAGTCCTCCAAAATCTTACACTGTGAACTTTATCACTTGTACGTTGAATCAAACATTAGTTTAGTGGAATGAATACCAACCATGAAGAATATTCAGCAGCACCAACCAGGTGAACAAATTTTCAATGTACAAATTGTATGGTCAGAGCTCTGTTGGCATCCTTGAATGAGTGGTGAGGACGACTGCAGCTCCAAGTCCAACTTCATTTTGATGAGGAAGGGGGGCAGCTTTTGCACCTTGGTAAGGTTCAATCGACACAAGGAACTCATTCTTGGTGGTATGGACCAGAGTTTGTAGCCAAAACGGATTGGCTTCCCCTTTATGTGCTGCTTGCTGCCATGCCTACCATGGTAGATCTGTGACATCTAAAGTCCTCCTCCAACGGGATCAACAGAGAACAGCCAACACCAGACACATACTTTCACAGTTCAAATAAAACATAAGTATTACGAATAAAAAACTTTTGACGTCTTGGTTGAGAGTTGGGGGTTGATGTTCGGTGAAATCCTAGTCAGCTACAGGTGACTTGGCTGATTTGGTTGAGTATAAGGGGCTTCAGTTTGAATTTTTCTGGACAAAATGTTATTTACGAACACATGCTACATCCTAAAAAACAGATTACCATAAAAAAGTCCCAGAATTTTTCCTGACCTTCGGCACTTTTCTCAAAACTCTTGACAAGTTGCAGGGAAACACGAAATTCACGAGATAACAAAACATATGAGCTTATCAGTTGAACTGTCATGAATATTAACTTCTTCTATGACTCGTAAGTTGTTGTCCATGCCCTGTAGATCCCGTAAGACCGCCGAAAAATGCTTATTTATTTTAAATTAATTATCAAAGTGGTGTCACCTAGAGGTGACTATAGTAAGTACTTGGCGGGTTAAGTATCGGAAGGAATATCTGAAAATCCGATTAACTGGATACTGCCCAACTCTGTTGAAATCACGCATGGTATCCTGGCGAACAATGACATTTCCCTAGATCTCACAATCAGTAGGTTTCTCGTGTTGTCTGATTGTGTTTGGGGGTCGAGGAGGCCAAAGGTAATTGGCGGGCGCTTCACCTACAGGCCCCGATACCCAACTTCACCACCTGTGGGGCCCCTTACGTTTTTCACACCCATTGACCTTTCTCTTTCTCATTCTCTTTCCCCTTTCTCAACCCTCGTGACAAACCGAATCATCGACCTGAACCAACCCGAGGGTTACTGCAAAAAGCTAATGAAATTGCGACCGTGGAAAAAGAAAAAAAAAACTCTGTTCCAGGTTAACTCAATGGAAGCCGAAATAGAGCGGGAGGGCGAACGGCCTTGAGCGGATTGAATGAGACGAAAGTGAGTTGAGGCGGCGCTGCGTGGGGGCGGGAAGGCGCCCGCTCTCGAAACGGCGCGGCGCCGGGGGCGGCGTAGTGGGGGCGGGTCATATGGATTTTATGTAAAAGGTCCGCAATGGCGATCCTAGCGCTCCCAGTGACGACGCGAGTGAACCAACGTAGTTCCCCGTTTTCCCGTTAGATGTCTCGCGCTTGTACTCAACCGTCTCCAATCGTTAGGACTTGAAGATGGACTTTCTTCGGTTCAAACGGAATGTGGAGGGCGAAATTAAGAACCTCATAAGTTGCCTTAATGAGACAACCTTGATCAAAACCAATCTTTGAATAATTAAAAAAATAAAATAAAATAAAATAAATAAATTCAAAGAAACATAAATATTATACATTTGAAAGGTACAAGGAAAAATGAAACGCTTGCGTACGAGTCCTTGATGAAGGGAGTATGGTTGTAAAGCTCAATGTCCCACCAACTCCTAAAATTCGGGCATAGAGACAAGGAATAATGAAGACTGAAGCTCAAATTTTAACCAAGAGAGATATTCATAACCCTAGAATGTTAACATGACAGCATGCTGAACAAATTTGTTCACTCCTGTTTGATAATTCGTTTCTTATGGATGGAAAATTGATGAAAAGTAAGCTATGAAAGAAATTTTCCGGTGTGATAAACTGTTAAAACCATTGGTTCAATAAAACAATTATAATGGAGCATATTAAAACAATATTAGCGAAGTGTGAAGCACTTTCCAATTCGTAACTAATTAGGGGGATGAATAAATTTTGAAAAAAAAATTGTTTAATTATCATTCCAAGCAACAGTAATACGTCAAAATTTGTCTGTTTAATAATTCTAGGTCTAAGGATAAGATTACACCAATAACCCATGTGTGGTGAACTGGATGATAATGATGCTGATGGTTTGTTACACGGACTGAAAAGTTCCCATAGAGGAACGAAACGTTTCCACTAAATAAATAAAACAATATTGCTTCATCTAATGAATCTTATTGATAACATGGAGTATTCTCTATCCCATTACTTTCGAAAACCAAACGCAGAGGGCAGCTGTAAATGAAGTGACCCCTCGTCGGGTCACAAATCCGAAATAAATAGCTGGATTGACAGCGTGGTCGCTGTCAACGAAACACACGAAATATCTCTTTACATCGTAGGAGGAGTAAAATTCACTCCATATTTACATTAAAGGGTTAAATATACACTAAAAATGAACTTTAATTAATTGACTCAATATAATTGCAGAGAAACAATGGGGGTCTTGATTGTTGGAGCATCTTGTCATGATCCCATCGAAGTCAGAGCGATGTGGGAAATTAATGTCGTAGATTTCGGTTCGGGCGGACTAAGTTGGTTACCATTAGCTCTAACTTGGTGTTCAAAGGTTAAGCTCTCATCTAACTTCAGTCAATGTTGTGAGATCAGTTGAAGCCCAAAGGTTTTAAATTTGGAAACGTCTTACATTACTGATGCACTAATGAGAGACTAGAACTTATTTATTTCATAATATGGGCAAACCCAATACACTGAGAAGAACAAAGTATATGAATACAAAGTACGAAATAATGTAGTGAACTGCAACATAGGTGGTAATAGAGAAAGAAATGTAATAGAAACTGTTAACACGGCTCAGGGAGAAAATATTGTGACAACTTTTACAAACAACTAAGAAGGCAAGAGACAATAGAATGCATAGAACCGAAAAAAAGTCTATACAGGGTGGCTCTTAATGAACGAACCATCCTTTCTATTTCCGTTGATTGTGGAGAAATCAAAAAACCAAGTTTTGTCTAACTAACTAACAACTTTGTCTAAGTTTTTGAAATCAAACTAACTAACTGTTTTACTTTGACAAGTCTTGTCGAAGTAGCCTCCCCTTATTTTTTTGCAAAGAATTTAACCATTGCATTTTTGCGCATTGCGCATGCGCGCACCAACTTTGTTTTTTCAAACGGAACCCCACAATTGTTATTGCAGAATCGGATTCTACATCCAATTTTATGAACATTTTGCTTCGAAGACTTTTTTTTTGGACACACCCAGGAGCGTCCAGAAGCGCCCGAAGTTTGCCTACGCCTGAAACGTGGTGGTTTAAAAAAAAATGAAAGATCAACTTATCCTGGCTCTTGATCATTTTTGTTTCAGTTAGATGAGTTTTTAGGCAGGTTAGTATCTAAATTATCTATTCGAGACGATGTGGTTTATTTTCCCTCACCCTTCCGCAATCCTCTGATCAATATGTGTCACGACCGTTCAAACGAGTGGGATCCCTCTCTCATATCTTGGGGACTCGATCAGTCTTGGTAAAGTTCTTGCCAGGAAGTTGGAAACTTGCAAGGTTTTGAAGGGAATCGTACTCGAAACTAAAGCATATTTCGGCGGCGATGATAAGGGATGCATTCAATGGAAAAATAACCGAAAGAAACAAACCTATGCATTCTGCTCCAGGAACACCTTATGTATATACTATATACGGAGTCAACCACTGCATAAATATTTCAGCACAAGGGGCAGGTGCTGTGTTTTTGAGAGCTCTGGAGCCAATAGAGAATCTTGAAGAAATGCATTCACTACGGTTCAGAAACAGAAGAAAAAGAAAAATTAAAAACGTCTGGATGAATAATGTTCTGATATAAAATAGGAGGGGTGGATCTCACTAGGTTCGATGGTTCCTTGTGGAAGTTAAAAATTATTGATACGAGAGGCACACCTTTATTACCGACCGATTAGACGTTACTACTTTCTCCCTCTCACATATCGTGTAGGACTCGATCATCTGAATGCACTTTGATATGAGAGACATGCCACTTTTTTGAACGGGCGTGACATGTGTGGCAACTATAGTGGGGGCTCTAAACAACAGATGCATACCTTTGCTATCACTGGATGGACAAGAGCTTTAAACAGGGCAACTATTGCTGCCACATTCGTAATATGGTCAGAACAGGTAAGCTGTGTGTAGAGGATCATTCCCTAATCACATGATGTAACAACCCGCCCTAGTGATGATTATCCAATCATATAGGTATGATGAATGACGGCAGGTTGGGATCAAAAGTCATAGTCAGACACTTGGACAAGTTTAGGCCATGATCGGCACACCAAATGAAAAGTGCATCGAGAGATGCAGGATCAGGCAGTCGGCAGGTTACTAAATCAATTTATAAATCTCCAAAACATATAGCACAGCTCCCACGCTATTAGTTACGAGCAAGGAAAGTAGTGGGCCTATATGCAAAACCTGAGGAACTCCTGATGTTACAAGAAAAAGTGTGGATAGGCCATCCTTAGTTCTCAGAATAAGTGATCAGTCAGTCAGGTAACTCTCAACCCAGCTGAAGAAACTCCCTTATACACCGAGCGAATCAAGAACCGATATAATGAGCCACTTCATCGATATTGTGGTTTAGTGAAAATGTACTTTATTTCGGGAGAACTAGTTTTTTATCAGGAAATATACGAGTTGTGGATGATGCAGAAACAGTATGATTTGAACCCTATTTCAATCTAATCATCCGCATGAGTTTGAGTGAGGAAAAGCTGCGCAAAAATGGGAGTCGTTAGTGAAAAGAATAAAGCGGAAAGTTTCCGAGATGAAGCCTTGTCCCACTTTCGCTAAAAGCTCGACAGACTCTAGATCTAGAGGCTCTTTGATGTCCGCAGAAAAGATAATATTAGGGATTGCAAAGTTATTGAAGCCGCGTATTCAAAATTTGGTGAACAGGCAGCAATCCATTTACGAAGGCTTTCATTATGTGTAGTTATACGCATACTGTGTCCCGCGCATGATATTTTGAAGAAAACTATGTTCCGTGCCATAAAAACTCACGTTTCTCCATTTCCAAACATTTTTTCAACTTCTGACCACATTTTCAGATTTAGCATTATTCCTACGAGGCCAGTCAATAATCAAAAACTGTTGAATTCTAATAACCCCAATTAAAACGTTAATACGTTACAAGGGAAAAAATTGGTGAAAACGCTTGAACTCACACTGCATTTCCAAAAGTACAATCTGGAAGCTGTACCATTTTAAGAAAACAAAAATTTAATCAGCTATCCAGTGGTATGGTCAAAGTTGCGATTTTTTGGAGAATTTGGTTTTGAAGGTAAAAAAAAAACGTTAGTCAAGTTCTAAAACAAGCTAGCGAGGAACTCCAAGGAAGAATGGAATACGGTACAAATTAGGTAAATTATTAAATCTGAGAAGCTTTTTCTAAAATACAAATGGCTTACAAACAGTACCACCGTAGGCGCCCATGCGTTTGTTTGTATAAACTATTTGAAACCTTTGACAAATTTTTCACGTTTTATAATTTTCCTCATTTGTACTGTTCGGTACTCTCGAGTTCCTCGATAACTGTTTTAAGACGTGCGCAGAGTATTTTTCGTCTTCAAATTGGAATTTCCCCTTGAAACAGAATATTAAAGTTGTCTATAATACTGAAAAGTTGAAAAATTCAGCTGAAATTGAAAGTTTTCCAGAAATTTGACAGCATCCAGCGCGATTTTTGGAAATGGAGTTCAATTACTTTCCGAAACTTCACATATACATTTTTTTAAATGCCTTAGAAATGGCCTGTTGAATTTAGTTTGGATTGAGAATACGGATTATGCTTGTAGGAAAAGTAACGCTGGATCCAAAAATCTAACCGAAAGTTAAAAAACATAGTTTTCAAATGAAGAAATGTGAGTTTTTATGATACAAAACGTAGTTTTCTTGAAAATGGAGCCTTTAACAAAATCATTCTTCGGAAATAGGAGAAATAGGAAAGTGCGGTTTTGCTCCAATTTTGGTCCAGTTTAACCGAACAATTTATTTTATATCAGGTAAGAGACACACTGTACATCGCTATAGGTAGTTTTTTTTTTTTTTTTAAATTTTATTGTACCAAGTATAATTACTTAGGTACTAACAATATTATATTGAAAATAGGGATAAATATTCAAAACTAAGATACATCACTGAGTTTTGTCCTTTCTGACTGATGGTTCCACTCGACTGCTTCACAAATAGGCAAGACCAAGTGGTTTGGTACGCTTTAGTCTTCTGGTAGTGCCACTTGTGTCAAGGAGATGGACAGCTTCCTCGTTGACGTGATATCTTAGCCGTTGGAGATGACTCACAGCTTGTCGCTTTATAGCCTCGCTAACTGTTTCGACCTGAAGTTCATGATGGAGACGTTCATTTCGAAAGTACCATGGTGCATTCACAACAGTTCGTTGGATGATATCTCGATTTGATTGAGCTGTACAGCCCCACAGCTGTACCAGGTTTTAGGACCTGGTTGTACAGGGTTAGCTTGTTCTGGATCGACAGCTTCGACCGTTTCCCCATTAGCCAGTACATTTTCCTGAATTTGAGTAGGAGTTCTCCCTTCTTTTTCTTAACATGGGCTCTACACCTGAGCCTGGCATCGAGCGTCATGCCGAGGTAGCTTTGTTAGCATACGGAATAACCTTGCCCTTTAGATAAACCGGTACATAGTCAATTTTTTTGTTAGTGAAGTCGACGTGTACCGATTTATTTTCATTAATTCTGATTCTCCATACTAAAGTGGAAAGTGGAAGCTTTGTTTTTCCTTAACCTTCCACAGACGACGTAAACCTTCAGGACATATAACAGTCCTGGAATAACGTGGGGTATTTTAGAACCAACATCACAATAAGCTTCAAGGGGCTAATTTAGAACATTGTGGAAAACAGTTCTATTTCAGTCATAACAAATATTTCTAACCCGTCGTGAACGAATTACAATTTACAATCATATACAAGTTAGAAGTACCTAATGGACCTAGAAGTACCCAATCACATGAAAAACAAATTGTAACTCCCAATATTAATTATTATTATATTTCGAGAGAAATCTCTTCATCAATTGTAAAACGAAGACTGTTCTTCCTGACTAAAGTTCAACTTCTTTCACGAAGCACCAAAGCACAAGGTGATAGGAACAAGAGAATGAAAATGATTTACGCTGAGCCATACTGATTCCAACAACATGAAAACGGTGCTTTCAAAACAGATAAAAGAAGAAGAAAATAATGTGTACTAAAGAATCAGACAACGTCGGGTCATGCTGACCTGGACCATGTGTTTTCTTACTGTTGTGACTGATACTCAAGGCCCCAAGCCGCTCCCACTCCTCCTTTACGACCCACGAGCAATAGCTAAGATAAAAAAGGGGGGTCGAGAGGTGACCTCAAGTTTCAATCGAAGATTTGAGGCACTAAAACCTCGAAAATACTATAGAAAAAGACCGGTTCAATTTTTTGATAGCTCGCACTGTAAGGCTGTAATTCCTTAATTGGCCCCTATAGATGGGACACCTGTATATTATAACCAATGTACATTTTTGTCATATTTTCAATTCCTATATTTCTAGCTGATTTTGCTGGTTGTGGTTTGAGGGGGGGGGGGGGGGTGACGAAACCAGGCTATGAAGGGGGGGGGGGGGAGATGTAGCATAACAACACAAAATATGAAAATAAATTATAATATCATCATCAAGTACGTTGATAACAATAAACTTGGCGGAAAAGAGTGATTTCTGCTAATTTTTGCCATTTTGGGAAAATTTGCCAATCTTTGAGCCCCTATATCTCGATGATTGCTTGGTCAAAAATCGGATGTGAGTAGGTCATTTTGTAGAAAATTTTGTCTACCTCATTTTATAATGGAGTGGTCTTCTCGTTAGGATGTGTAGTTTTCGAGTTATAGCGGCAAAACTGAAAAAGTCCGAAAAAATCGCGGTTTTTCGGCCCCCCTGAAGTTAGCACAAGGTTAATTTGTCCGCAAAATGAGGTGTAGCACCCCTAGGGGGGTAGAAACAACCCAGCGAATTTGCGGAAAGTTGGGAATTTTTGCAAGCCCAAACCACCCGATGACTGGACTATCAATATATCAATCAGTTCTGATGTATTAGATTATTCAATAAATGTCTTTGTGAGTCACCAGCGACCTGACGCGAGTACTGATGTGAGTGGAAGACAGGCGGGTTCTGAAGGACTTCCAGAATTTATTATTCTTTAATTTCCATGGTGGTTTCCCGGTAATCCGGTTCTAACTGAACACCCCATCCCCGAACAAGAGGTTTTCTATCGAGTTTATGAAGTACCGAACTTGCGTTCCAACCCACCTGCGCCGTTCATCTTCTACGAGTATTTCTCTAGCCTTCCTTTCTTTTCTAATCCGCCCCTCTTTTTTTTTCTTTCTTTCGCTTCTAATGAAACTCGCATCCGGACTTTCGTGCTCCCCACTAGCCAGGACGGTAAGGGGGGCGGGGATTTCCCGGAGGAGTTTCCCCGAAGGATATAGAGAATGGAAAACAGGCTTTTCCCCGCGAACTGGGTACGGAGAGGGAGGAAAACCGAGTTACCGGGAGTGCGGAAATTGGGTTACACCTAAATGGGCCAGAGATGAAGGTCAGAACCTGAACGCTTGATTTACAACTTGGGGAAGACCGTCTGGAATCTATGAGCTGAATGCTAACTAAGGGATATTGGGACGTTACCGTTTTGGATGGCGATCAAACTCGAACTCCGAACGCTCCCATTCAAACCTTCCATAATTTTCCAACTTGTTCTTGAGCAAAATACGAAATGATTCACGTTCGAAACTACCGGCAGTTTTGCTTCTTCGGCATCTAAGGATTGAGGAAGTTAAACTGCCTGGAAAGTTAGCGTTACCAAGACCTGCGGATCTGTTTGAAAAACAAAGAAATACTGGACAAAACGTATAGTTTTCAGAAAATATGTAGACTTTTCCCACAAAAGTAAAGAAATTAAAAAACTTTGAAGGATATAGAAAATGTAACGCAAATTTGAAAATGTGTTCAAAAGTATAAAACAATTGTTTTGGAGGGAGGAATATATGTTGGTATCAATTTATGGCAAAAAAAAACTACTTTTTTTTCAATATATATAACTTTATTATCAACTCAAAAAAAAACTTTTCTTATTAAAAAATATATTTTGGGAACGAGTTAAGATAGATGAGTTTTGCTCCATTTTCGATCTAGTTGCACACTAAAATAAATTTGTACATCAAATTATACACACCTTGTATATATTTTACGCTGGCATACCCAATACTGCTGGACATTTGTATTTTCTGTTATGGCATTTGCGTAAAATTCTAAATTATTGTATTCCTGTACGTCCATGAGAAGATTCTGACGATTCACTTGCCAGTTTAGGAAAAACGACAAATGTATGTTGTCTTGTTGTGTGACTGAAGCTTTTTATTGTTCCCCGTCGCTAGTTTATGGGGAACAATTGTCATCGACGTGAGTTTCACAGATACTGACCACCGGAAAACGATTACGTTTTATTATAGTCAAGTCCAGCCACGATCTAGTTAGTTTGATGTTCTAGTTAGTTTTGGGCTCAGTCAATTGGGAAAACAGTGGGCTTGAAGGTCGGGGCTGAGGTGGGAGATGGAGTCTCATATTCAGCCTTCTGACCCCAGAGCTGGAATTCGCCCCTTTACCCGGTTGAAATTTCCCCGACAACATCAGAAAAGCTTTGCGCGATGAAGGGGAAAGTTTCACAATTTAATTTGATACTGATGGCAACTTGGGCCAAACTAATATAGCGCATGGCGGATGGTTTATAGGTGGCAGCGTCCAAGTTGAGAGTCGAAAACAAGTTGAGAAGCCCGTCGAGGCGGAAGAGGAGGTCGAGAGAGGGCGGATGGAGGACGGGGAGGAGGGACAAGTTATTTGGAACAGCCGAGGGATTGAAGCTTGGGAGGCTTTTGTCTTGCAAAAGGCGGACTCCCAACGGCATCGTCAGCCCTCCATCCGTCCCTTCCCCCGGGACGGGCTGTACAGCTATAATCCCGACGGACTTAAAGGGGGAGTATAATTCTGCTTAGTGCAGCGGATTTTGTAAAGGAATAGGTGCATAGCCTAACCTTCCATTAGAGAATAATCAATCTGCGTAAACCCTCCCGGTTGAATCAAACTAGGACCAACCGGGAAGATGAAGTACCGGCTATAACGACCCTGCATCTCGTGCGAAGCATCAAACTACTATCCCAACAATATACAGAGTGCCTACAAAACAGGTTTTAAAAGGAATCAATTCTAGAACTAATATGCAAAATAAAAAACCGCCTCATAAAGTTTTCACATGGATATATCTTTTGGCTAGGGGTCAAGGAGTTTTTTGCAACACTTTTTTTCCCCATACAAAATGCAACGCTCCTGCACTTTAGATTATTATTACTCGAATAGTGAAAGCTACGAAGAAATCAACGAGGTTCATTTTTCTATAAAATAAACCGCGGTTTTTCTACTGATTTGCACGTTTCTCTTGATTGTCACGTACAACAATGCGTGATCCGCGTTCAATTACTAGGAAGAGAACGGAAAGCTAGGTGACTCATCTGGTTGGTTCAAATGCTAACTCTGAAAACCTACAACTTGAAATCCGCTTTATGTGCTCGTTTTTTTCTGACGATATTGTCTACATTTCTCTGCATGCATTAGAGAGTACTTGTTTGATAGTTTCAGGTTTCAATACTGTTGGTTAAGTTTGTTCGCGTACTTTCGCTTCCTCCAACATCGTTTTGTATCCTCTCTTCTTCAATAATGAACGAGTTGATTTGCCTGGATATAAACCAATATCTCAATTCAAACGTAATACTGTATGCGCTGAAGGTGTTTGTATCCACGAAAAAGAAGAGCGTTCATTCGTTCTTCAATCTGAAAACCATGAGCTCCTGAAATATTGATAGAGATGCTATGCAAATGAAGAGAATAACTACATCACATGATGGAGTTGGTTGCATTTGTGCAATTCAAACTACAATCAATGGTAGAAGAGTATTACTCGTGTCCGTTTACATCACACCTTGGACTTTTATGAATAAATTTTCTCTTGGTGGGAAAAGCAATACTAACGTTACAGGTAATATTTCCAAATTTTGACAATTTGGTTTATTAATGTTCAATGGCAATAAATTTTTCATAAAATGTCTTGAGTATTTTTTTATTTATTTATTCATTCACACGGGCCACAGGCCCAATTTAACCATACAGATTATAAAAGAAACAAATATCTCGACAGATTCAATAGGACAACTGTACAAATAAAAACCAAAAATATACTTGTGTGATTGAAAAATTAAATTAAATAGAATTGAATTTACATAATATCAAGTTTCTCAAACATCTCTTGCATTTCATAATTTCAATTGCTTCCGAGTCTACCAAGGTAGCGGAAGCATTGTTTTCACTTTCGCAATGTGAAAATTTTTTTATCTCCAAAATCAAAAATCCCACTCGCATTTTGCGTTTTAGACCTTTCTGAACAATTTTGGTTCCTTGTCTGTCTGTGTGTCTGTCTGTCTGCAAGCAAATCCTTGTTACGGGCAAAACTACACGAAGTTATAGTCCGATTTTGATGAAATTTTCTGGGATTATGCGGGTTGGGATGTAGATGGTCCCCTATAGGTTTCATGACCCCCGGATCAATAGTAGCCTCTGCGCGTACGCAAACGTGAAATCCTTGTTACGCGCATTACTCCGGGAGTTCTTGACCAATTTCGATGAAATTTTCAGGGATTGTTCGGTTTGATGTGTAGATGGTGCCCTATGAGTTTCATGACCCCCGGATCAATAGTAGCCTCTGCGCATGCGCAAACGTGAAATCCTTGTTACACGCAAAACTCCGGGAGTTCATGACTGATTTCGATGAAATTTTCAGGGATTGTTGGGACTGATGTAAAGATGGTCCTCGTGAGTAATAAAGAGAAAATGAAGTTTTAGCCTCGAGCTTGATTGAACGAAGTTCTTTAGTCAATAATAATTTTCAATGATCTATACAGCCATGTTATGGATACGAGGAAACTATGTGCCACACCCACTTGTTTTCTAATTACACCTCCAACAATGGGCATATCCATGATCTATTGTTTTTCCACCCAAGGAAAGATTTCTTCAAAACTTTGACGATTCACGATTCAATATTTTTTTCGTGGTAACGACCTTGTGATCCTAAATTTGAAGAGACCGTTGGAAAGACCGTCGAATTTCCTACCTTCCCAATACCAAATACAATTTTCTTAGTTGAATTTTACGGGAAATGAAGCAACCTGAAAAATGAACTTAGTAACTTTTCGAAAACTTTCCGTTTTTTGAAGCCCATAATGTCCGAATAATGCACTATTGGCGGTAACCTTGAAAAATTCTCCAGAATCGCAGCTTTTCAACGGTATAATCATTATGATTCTACTCTGCTGATGAGAAGAGTTGCATTTGAGACCAAAAAACGTAGTATCACACGGTAAAATTGACGTTATAGGGCGAAGAATAACTCGTCATGAAAAAATGAGTTTGACATTGAATTTTACGTATTTCTTCACGACACTGGGCCGCGATGGCCAATCCACCTAATTTGACAAACGCAAGAAGTGAAAACGGGGCATTGCTTGCCGAATAGGTACATCAAACTGTTCTAATACCAAAATATAAAAACAAACCCGGTCTCTAAACTATGATTCAACCAATTGGTGACTACAACACCGTTGTGAACAGATGTACAGATAGATAGTAAACCATCCTACATTTCATAAGTTCCTCTCCCCGTCCTTTTCAATCTGAACGTATTTTATTCTAATATTTGAGTACGAGTTGATATAAGTAATTGAAATTGTTAAGCAAACACAATTACTGGGAGTCGAACTCACGTTCTTATTTGAACACGTTTTCTCAGAAGGCAAACTAACGTTCAACGGCTCGTGATTGTTTAGGATCCCCCTTCGAACGAGTTCGCAAGTTAAATTAAAGTGAAATTTCTTGTAACTTGCGTTTCTCCTCTTCACTGCTTCCTCCATTTAAATCCTCAACGCTCTCTCTCTCTCGCGATGGTTTTTGGAAATTGAATCGTTTGAAAGTACAATTAATACTTCGGCAAGGACATGAATGAGATTACGGTTCGGAGGGAAACCTGCCTATAAGGCCATACACTAAACCTTACACTCTAAGGGACATCTGCCTTGTAGGCATTCCTCTCGTGATTTTGCTACGTACTCTTAGATGAATGTATGCCTTTCAAGCATGTGTTCAAAATGAGGAACCCATACCAAAAACGCCACCAAAAAACCTTATTAAGTGATTTTCTAGTTCAGATAATGAGTGATAACGTTGGAGGATGGTATTGATAAAGGGCGGATGAAAATGGGAGCCTGAGGTTGATACGAAATTTTTCATTCTCCAAGTAAGAAAATATTGGTAAAGAATTCTAGAAATATCAAACTTATTTCCTTTCTTTTCATTGAAGAAAAACCAAAATCAGTCTTTTGTCGGTAACAGTCAGAAGAAAGGAAAAGGAAGTCCGTACATGATGATCCTTTCTTCAACAATTGAAACAAATAAAACGTTTAGCTTAAAGAAAAAAAGCAGTAATCTAGAAATGGCCTGAACAACAAATACCTTATCGTCCAAACAGTTTGGAGATATTTTCTTCGTAAATTCGCTAATAATATTAGCTAATTATTATATTATAATAATTTTACTTGACGGGAAATCTTCTTTTAGGCATGAATGATGTGGTCACTCTTAGAGGGACATATGGTTTTTCAGCGTTGAACCCCCTTTGAAAGGGTTGTTTGCCTAAAAACGGTACAATTCGTTCTAGACCTAGAAGGGCTCATGCCTAAAAAGCAGGAAATCCATGTAATTACAGTGGGATGTATGCCAAAAAGGCAAGGTATGTTCTTGTAGAATGATACTTTCCCGTGGATGGATAGAAAACGTCGATTCCCGATGATTTACTTCTACACATCGGATGGCCAACTGACAATGTCCTAGGAGGGGAATAGAACTACCCCAAGCTCCAGAAGTACGAGCATGTCATGCCTAAAAGGTGCATGTCCTGGCCTAAGTGTTAAACACGTACCTACGATTCACGTGTACCACAATCATGTTGCGTACAACTTGAAAAACTCAATTCCAAAAGAAACTCTTGAAACAAAATCCCACATCAATTATATCAGCTGATCTCATGTTAGGAGGCAATTTTTACAATGTCCTTGCTTGTTCACTTTCACATTGAACGGATGAATACAGCCATCCGAGTAGGCTCGTTCGATTCTTTGAAGGCCGTCTACCATATTTGAAGTTTTCCATATTCAGATTTTTGAAATTTCAGCCTTTCGATTCCACCCTTTAGGATTGAGTGAGATCGATGTGAAAATTATATCTCAACTACTCCGGACGGGAGACGGACGGATTTTTCTCATTTATTCGTTTTTTGGATTCTACACATCTTGAAACGTAAAACCGTAAATTTTGGAAGGGAGGTAAACATTTTTTGGAATACAAAGATTCACCATTAAAAACAATAAACCAAGCAACGCATTATTTTGGTACAGAACAAAACACAAAGCCTGTGTACGCTTGTACTCATCGTTCAAGTTGGACCCTAACCAAGACCGTACGTGTTTAGACCGCCTGATGACGTTGAATACCATCGAAACTCGTGTTACATCCGAAAAGACTAGAGAACCAAAGAAGAACCTAGATCCGAAGATCACCGTCAAATTTTAGACTCTCAATGAGGTGGATGTCAAGGGGTCGACGCCAATGATTGTTATCCTAGATAAGGGCAGCTGACCAAATTATCATTGAACAAGGGACAAGCTCACCACACGGTTCTCCCGTATTTCCGGCGAAATTTTATAATGTTCCCGTTCATATTGATACATAATGTTGCAGACAAATTTGTTAATTTATTTAAAACTCTCCCAGTTTTGATGTATGTGATTTCGATTTTAAACGTAATCGTGCTGGCAATCATGTTTTTATCGTCAGATTTTAATGGTAATTATCTTCTCGATTAAAATTTTGATCGTATTCATGGAGGTTATTTTGATTGAAAATGTTATTTGTTCAAGTGAGTGTAGGTCTACTGTTCAAATCGTATTCGCGGGGGTGGTAATGACCAAAATCGTAATTTTAATCCCAAATAATGTAATTTAGGTATTGCCCAAGTTTGCTTCCTATTTCCCAGGTTTCCATACTACCAAGATCATTGCCCTTTTCATGCTTCACACCCGTTTCCTCACCCACCTTTAAGTTTCACCCCTGACCTACCCCTAATTCTCACCTCTCTCGCCACCCCTATTCCTCTCCCTCCTCACCCCTGCACACTTAGTCGCCCCCGCTGGCCGTTCATCTTAGTGGGATTATAATTCCAACCCCCTCCTGCCACCGGCAGCCGGTTCCACTAAAAGACTCCGCCAACTGAAAATTATCACCAGAACTTGGGGCGACAGCTCAATATTTCAAATGATTACTAGTAAGCTCAGGGAACTCTCGCCGATTTCAATTTGAGAATGAGAGATTTACGACTCGTTCAATTTGCCATTTCTTATATTAAAGTTCTTTGTGTTGTCGTAGCGCGTTAATGATTTGGTGAGTGCGGTTTAGGCTATCAATTATTCGTCTCATCTTCGATCATTAGATTCCCATCAACAAACACTTCATCCGAAGCAACGGTCAGTTCAGCCTTGAGAGTATTCCATATTAGCAAATTTTCCTGAACAATGAAGATTTTGTAATTTTTAAGTACAATTTTTTCACATTTTCATGCTGCGAATAGTTTTCAGAACTATTTCAAAATTTACATACTCTCTCTCTCTCTCTCCCTCCCTCCCTCCCTCCCTCCCTCTCCCTGGTTATGAAAGTGAGAGAGGTGGATATATATATACACACAACTAATTTACTATGATTATAATATTCCTTGAGAGAAAACAACTTCATTCTTTCTTCATAAAACGGAATCAGCAAGGTTGCACATCTTCATTACAATAAACGGGTTAGTTCTCATAAAACCGACTAAAAGACCCGATAAAAATATCGTAAAACGTTCAACAATCGTTGAAACTCAAGGAAGATTTCAGAAACTAATTAGGATCAATGATTAAGGAGGACAAACTGATAGGCAAGGAGAGCATGGAAGTGAATTTTAGAGAACCACATACGAGTATGTTCAAACTATTGTTCCCCATTAAATATAGAACCAACAATGATTTCAACGAATATCTCATTCCGAATACCCAACGGGACCACTGTAGGATGAACCGATCAGTGGTTATGTGGTAGACATTAGTGAATTTCGAACGCGCATAATAGTTCGTGTTGAAGTAGTATTGATTTCCAAGATGGTAATCAGATGATCGAGGTCTAAGGGGAGGATTGCGTGGGGATCCTGCTCGGATTTGAATCGCAGGGCGGAACCAAATGGCCATTGACGCTCTCAACAACCTGCTGGAGCGATTGTTATCGAACGGTAACGCCCCAGGCAATCTTGACGGACGTTATCCATAAAATCCAAGATTCGTAATTTGAAACACAAGATTCATACATAAAAAGGGTGTCCTGCACTTGACGTGGGAACAACTTTTTGGGCAAAATAGATCGAAAATAGAGCCAAACTCCGACAATCGCATTCTTTTTATCTCACCCCATCCTCAGGGTACGATTTTTTGAAGGTTTGTTTTTCAAGAAAACCATGTTTTTTTTTTTGAAACACCCATTATATCTCCACTCCTAAACAAATTTTTCAACTTTTGATCAAATTTTTTTGATTTTTCTACATACTTGATGCATTTTTAAGACCAAAAGCTAACTTCTAAGGACCCTGATCATAATGAAAAAAATCACGTATCTTAAAATACTTGAACTATAACTCCATTTCCAAAAAGGGTGCTGGGAGCTATCAAATTACAGTAAAAGTTGACAATGTACACAGCTTTCCAGTCGTATGATTAGCTTTACAATCCTCGATCGGTTTTATGACGAAAATCCAGTATGAAAGCAAACTGAGAGAGAGAGGGACTATACCATATGCCGAGTGACCAGGGCAAGAAGCCGGATATTGTTGACATTATGCCCGATGGGTTTGCCCACGTTGACTGGATGCCCACGTTGTCAGTGGAGCAGACCTGGAGGGCTCAGAAAAGTAAATGTGATAGAAACGACCTGCGGCAAGCGGTATCTGAGGCAAAAGGAGAGGCACCTGATAACTTCAAGGCTATGGCTGCAACCGTGTCATGGCGCGGAGTGCCGTGCGGGAAAAGTGCCAGAGAGTATTGAGCTGGGCATCTCGTCAGGAGTACTCCGTGGTATCACCACCCACGTCATCCGGGGCTCTTACTTAAACTGGTGGTTACTCTACAGGGGCACTTCCTTTCATCCCTCCCTCCCTCCTCCATCATCCTCTGTTTTCAAAATACCAAGGGCTAGCATTGGGTAAACCTGGGTCTCCACCCCACTTCCTTATTATTTAGTTTCTTCGTTCTTATTTAATGGTGTACCATCTTCGCCTTTGAGGAGAGATTCATCAAAAAGAACAAAATTGCTTGTTCAATCCTAATTTCATTCTAGTTGTCCACTGAATTTCAGAAGTTTGGAGCTTCAAGGAAATCGAAGGCGGTAACGCCGAGCAAAATTTTGTCGACTCTGCTCAGTCTAAAATTCTTAACCTAGAAAATTTAGCTTTTGCTGACAGAAGCGGAAATGGTAGGGGTAACAGCCAATTCTTTCAACACCTTCTCAAGTGAAATTTTTCGGCTTTTTCATGTCAATTTTTTGTTCCAGTAAAATTTTGATAGTTTAAATAAATTTTTTTAGTTTGACAATAATTTTCAGTTTGAAATTCTAAAAAAGTATGGGAAAATGACCCAACTTTGTGTTTGAAAGACTATTGTTTGCCTATTTTTTATTGGAATCAGTTTGAACAAAACTCTCACGAGAGATGCTGTTAGGAAAGGAGAACAATACATTAACATTTCAAATAATTCAGGAGGTGAATGAGGGAGATGTGGGAGCAAAACAAAAACAAGGCGCCTTTGGGGCGTTAGAGCCTGACGAATTTCCCCCCATTACTCAAAATTGTTCATCAGTATTGCAACAAATAAATGTGAGCAATCATCCTATTACGGTACCATTGTGAGGTGTCCTTTACTTATCAATTATAAGTAAGCAAAAAACTGCAGGATATTGTAAGAAACTGTGTTGCCTCATAAGAAAAATGATACGCTAATGGGAAAAAGTCGAGATTATGATGGTTGCCGCGAGATTATCTAAAAGTCAACCTTTAGAGAGAAACTTTTCCCCATGATAACGAGCCTTTTCAGTTCCTTTGATTCGTCGTCCTCCCCGACCAGCTACTCGGAAAATAAAATAAAAGGCAGCAAGAGAAAGAAAAAGAAGAAGAAAAGTAGGGTTGGCTGGAGATTCCTAGGGCGAAGGTAATGGCCTTTATCGCGGCTTCTTTCCCTCTCGAGTACTTTGTCCTTTCGACCTGAGGTCCTCTTGGTGTTGTATGGTGGAGCTGTGGGAGGCGGAGGTGCTCTCGGAGGGATTAAATGCCCACAAATAAACGGGCTACATTTATCTGCCGCCCCCTTCGGGAAGGGCCGTCTGCTTCTCGTTTGACCAAGAAACCTCCTGTAATCGTGCGATCTCTAACTGCAGTTGTCTGCGAGGAACGTAATCACGCAGCTCGCAGCTACGTGCTTCAACTGCATGAGCTGTAACGAGTGGCTATGAAAAGTTGACTACCTACTTGTTACTGTTGAAGTCCAACGCAACCTTTAGTCAGGGGCGGAGTTGAGGGAGGGGTTGAGGCATTTGAGGCCAAGCTTCACTTGGAAAAATTAAGAAAATAATTGTATTATATAGCCCGAAGGCTTTAGGATTTTACCAGAAAATCATAGAAGAAGAAAAAGAAAAAGTTTATTGATAAAATAAAACAAAGTAAAAGATTCCCTGTACATTACAAAATAAACAATACCGACATGGTTTTTCAAACCGTCTATTGGGGGTGCCAACAGGTAAAACCACCAAAAAAAAAAAAAAAAACTAACTACTATGAAAAACAAAATACGATAAAATGAAATTAAAAAGTAAACTCTTGAACCAACTCAGTGCGATATCGCCTGGCTATCTTACAAGCGACCAGTTGAGACCATCCACCACCATCCAGCAAAGCCACAGCTTCAATCCGAGACAGCACGTGCTTACTAAAAACGCCAAGTCTAAACTCCGCAAGAACTGGGCAAGTACAGAGAAAGTGGTACACGTCTTCCTATTCATGAAAATTGCACAGTGCATACTCCTCATTCTGGTCAGTGGCATACGGCTTTGCATTGAGATGTAACAGTTCTCCCTTCACGTTGAAGATCCACCTTGCCGAGAAAATATCCAGTACTTGCTCACCAACCAAGCTCAGGGCCTTGGAGTGAGGGTCAAGCTCTCTATAGAGCGTGAGCCTCTCCGAATTCATGGCCTCTTCCAGAACCACTGCTTCTTTTGCTCTTTAAACCCTTCAAGGATATCAGCTGGTTGATGCTGAATGGATTCAAAAGACAGAGAATTCAACCCATCCAGCGGCAAGGCGGCCAATATGTCCAGCCCATGAAACCTGCTTCTCATCACTTCCATGGAAATTATTTTAGGAAGACGCGTGTCTGGGAGATAAGCTACTTTCCTCAATTATTTTAGATGGGCTTCAAGAGTAAAGGTGATATGGTGCCCACCCCTGTCTCCAGCAGAAAATCATAGCATTTCCCAATATCGTTGGAGGAAGCCCGAAATCTATAAGAAAAACGGGCATTTAATCTTAGGATTGACTGACCAATTTGGTTTTTTTGCGTGAATGAATGAACTTTTACCCCTTTCTTACTAAAACCCTACGAGTTTAATCGCTGTCGTCTGAAGAAAAAAAACGATTTGACATGGAACACTTTTTAGAATACGTTGTATCACGTAATCAATTGGAAATTAGTGCCGAGACCTTCGTATACCCTGAAGATGTACCTGATGAAGGAATATGCCTTCGTACCTCGTTAGTACCGTTCACCTTTATCTCGGCCCTTACCGCTTAACGCTGGGCTTTTACAAACAATAATCATAACGAAGAGTGATAAATCCGCACATTTACCAAGAGAGGTTGGTAAAAGTCCAAAATGCCTCATTCAAACAAGGTTTTTTGAGCATTTACCAAATTGGTCTGTCAATCCTGAGTTTAACCAACTGTCAACACGCCCATTTTATAGATTTCCCACAACTTCCTTATTATGGAAAACCCTACAAACGATGTTAAGTTAGACAGTTATTGTTTTCCAGGGTAAAATTAAGCCAAGGAATCGAAATTATTGTGCGGAATGGTGCCCTGCATATCCATGGATTTGTGGTAGTGTATGCACTAACAAATTGTGCTGTTAGCCATGCATAGTCTTCACCCATCATGAGCCGCCGTGGAATACTAGTGGATTTGTCCGATAGATTGGGGAGGACAGGGAGGACTTGGCCGCAGTCGGCTCCCTATTGGCAAGCCCTGGATTGTATGGTATCGTGAATTAATCATCATGATGAATGTAAGTGGGTAACATCGTTCCATGGATATTCAAGATTCTGAAAAAGCTTCATGTGAACTGCTAATAGACTTTTTAAATCGGAAAATTCTCCTCCCCCTCTCCCTTACTGTCCCTCACCCTAGGCCTCATCTCAGCAGATGACCCAGATCCCTCCCTGCATTCAGTATGCGGCACAGTGAACGATATCGCAAAAAAAAACCTGCCCAAAACTAGAAAAAACGAGTTGAGCGACAATCTTTTTATCTGTGAGATGATGACATGTACCAGAATAAGGTGGCGTAAGCATTCTCAAAACAAGTACCAAACATGTCCAAGTGCGATGAGTAACGTTCAAAGTTTCATTTCATTTCTAGAAAGAGACATGAAAGCTTAGTGAATCTCAGCCAATGTGACAACGTCCAGTGTCCATGTCACATTTCTAGACCATTCCAAGCTCGATTAGAAAGGGTTGTTACTTCATTTTTGCCGTATGACGTGTTTAGTCATTCGACGGATGGTGATGCGTGGTTAGATATCCACTGACTTTAAGGTATGGAGCACACTGATCAACTGAGAAATCCTTGAGTCTGATTTCTTTACTGAGATGCTCAAATGGAACTGTTGTTGTGCCAAGCAGAGTAAAATGATTAGATATGGAGGGGTTAAGATAATTTCCCATACAATTGGTCTGATAAACATCGACCAGTGATATGCGCAGAATACAGTGTCTAATACAGAAACAAAGACAATTTTTATCGGCAACGAACGAGGAATGGGTGACAAAATACATTTATTTCGAGGTTAATAATTCCTTTCCTATCTTAAACGTGACTATCAAAGTCCCTTGGGATCAGTTGCAGGCCTCCAAGACTTTGTTCCATTGACAGGACAATGAACGGTGGATGTCAATAGCACAAAGGCCGACCTCCTCTTGTCTACCTGGCTTGTCCACCTTCTGCTGAGACCACAAAAAGTCTCTCCTGCCAATAATAAAATGTACATCTCCCCGTTTTCATTCTGCCCCTTATATAATTACGTTGCGGTGGAGCCTTGGATTTGCTAGTAGATGCTGGACATTACCGCACAATCTGTCATAGTGATTAGTTGAGTCAAGTCTTTTTGGATTTGTTTTTACGTTGAGAAAGTACGATTAGGGACTTTTAGAGATGGTCTGGGACAATAATTGTTGTCTTCAACAAAAATTGTTTGGTCTAGGACAATAAGTTTGGCTGAATAGATCTGAGGGATAACGTATTAAAAAGCATCAACCACACAAAACTGTTTGTGTAAATTAAACAGTAGATTAATATGTTCCTCCTTAAGGCTAAAAATTGTCTCTGATACTTTACATCACGCCTTCAATTAGCTCAATACTGCTGCACAAAATTAGGGAACGATTCATTACCTGTTGTGAATCAAAAAAGTACATGAAATGTGTAGAATGGAAATTAACTAATGAAGTGCAAGTAACGAAGGAAGCTAAACAAGCCATATTCATCAAAATAACGTGAGTGGAAAGCATTAATAATTAATTTTTGGAACTAAACAGTATAACTCGCTAGCAACAGATTAGTAGACCGTAATAATTTTTGTCTTAAACAATAATTGTTATTGTTGAAGATTCAGGACTACGGCCTGAGCCGTTCAAAACCCATCCCCACTCAACTCTATAATCCAAAATCTTATTTTCCCAACGTGAAACAAATTGGAAATTAAAAACTCGGCACTCAACGGGAGCCAACCTTCCGGATCCCCGGAGTCTTTTGGTACGGCTGGAATCCCCAAAAAAAACATGTTTTAACATCCTCTCCGTTACATAATCAAAAAATTGAAAGTTGAAAATTTACTGTGTTGAAAAGAAAAAATGAACATTTGTTTCCACTCTGATGGAAAAGTAAAAATTGACATTACTTTTCACTAAAATGGATTCTGTCGGAAAAGTAAAAGTGTGAGACTACTTCGTTCCACTCCAACGTATTGGTTTTGGGTAGTTACTCCAACACAAAAGCATGTCCCATGGTGAACGGACGACCGCCCTCGAACCTGTAAATTGTAACAAGGTAGTTGGGTGGGGGTCTTTCACCCAGAGTCCCTGAAAGTTCCCGCCAGACCAAACGAACACCCACCAATGTGTACGAATATGAAAGGTATATTTGTTATTATAAATACAACAAACAACCACCCAATAACACGTAAAGTCGAACATCATATTCCCTCAAACGATCAGCATGCTACAAGATTGGAACTTTTCTGTTTACTAGTATCAATAGATATAAGTATCATTCAATAGATATACTTTATAATAATTGTTATTGATATCATCCACCATCTTTTTAACTAGGGGTCTCCAATCTACGGCCGCTGTTGGCCACTTAAGGGCCGCTGAACATTTTCACCTTCGAACTTAAGTAAGTAAAAATCAACGTTTTGGAAAAAACGTCATGATTTTCAACGTTTGAAAGGTGGGCTTCCTGATGGAGGTCAAAAACTTCAAGGAACGAACAGCCTGATTACTGATTTATACTCCCATACCAAAGCTTTTAAAATTAAGCTCCTTTCGAAACAAATTCAGCGAAGAAAAACCTAGTCCATTCCCAAACGTGCAGCAACCTTAAATACGAAAATGATGAAGATTTTCCGAGTGAATTTGTTTTAAATCTTATCAAGTGCCTGCGAAACCAGTTTGAGGCCCGTTTCCAAGATTTTGAGGGTGCATCTTCGAACATTTGGATTTTCCAAACCCCGTGCATTGCAACAGTTGAAGACTTAACTCCTGGTCTGCAACTGGAAGTCATTGAACTGCAATCGAATGTGATAATTCAGAAGAATACTTACTGAACTGGATCGTTCCATTCTTTCTACTAAGTCTACTATATCTTGCTGTGTACCTATCTTTCTATTGATATAATTCGTATATTACGTACGAAAAATATATTTCGTTGTAGAAAAGCAACTAGCAACGGGAATTATGAACTGGGAGATCTTGAACCAAAAACACATGTTCTTGACTGATTGACAAACGACAGTGGAACTCATCACTACTGGATTGATGTTCATTATTCGAGCACGATTCTTGTACAGGAACTTTATCTTAGCAGAATGTCATCTACAAAGACACCTTCCAGGATAAGGAAAACCGAAAATTCTACTCTGCGCTCCCAGGAAAAGCTTTTACAAACCTCCGAGACTCAGCCCGCCAAAATCTCCATCTCTTCAGTTCTACAAATCTGTACAAACAAACGTTTTCGAGGATGACGGTTCACAAAATCTAAATACAGGGCCAACTTAAGCGATGAACCATTGGAGGCTGATAGGAACGACTAAATTTGAGCGAGATTACGCAAATATTTTGAGCAATAAACAATGCCAAACCTCACGTTTCCGATATTAGCTGTTAAGCGTTCTCAATAATTTCGTTTATTCCTCTCTGCCTGTTAATCCCTCTTTTTTCTCTTACATATTGTTCGCCCCGCGCATTCGAGGAAAAATTTCAATTTGGCCCAACTTAAAAAAAGGGATTTCCGGCCAAACATGGCTGAAGGTCCATCAAAATGTCGAGAAAGATTTGAGGGCGATTGGACCATAGATGAACACCAACAATCTTACCATCAATGCAACGAAATCAATTTTCATGGATATAGCAAGAATAAACAGAACCACAATCAACATCGAGTGGCAGTTTGACATTACAGAGCTACAATGACTTACCGTGTGACTGTTAATAAATCAAAAAAGTGAATAGTTTATAGGAGTAACGTTTGATTCTCAAATGAAATGGACCCACCACATTCAAAGTTTGTGTCAAAAGCTAAGAAAATGTGAATATATCCTGTATAGAATCAAATTTCCATCAGAAGAGCAATCAATATTCATCAGGCGCTTTTGGGTCATTTTTACAATATGCCATTTTAATTTGGGAGAGCACTTTCAAATACCTAATTGATAAAATTTTTAATATTAAAAAAATTACACTAAGGGCAATATTCAAAAAACCCAGGCGCCATTCCGCGTTATTTCATGATTTGAATTTGTTAACATCCATCAATTGCACTCATTGAATATGCTCAAACTAATTCTTGACACAAAAGTATATATTTTGCTGGCGTGAGACAATCAAAATCATACAGACTCAAGTTGCCGAGAGTAAAAAATACATTTGCTCAAATGACAACCGAATACAGAGGCATGCAAATAGTCAATAAAGATTTTGAAAAAATTATAATTCTAATGAAGATAATTAGTGAACAACTATTTAGAAAAGAATCTTGTAGACTAATAAGAGATAACAATTATTAGTAGTTTATATACGAAAATTATTGATTTTATAACATTAACAGCAATATAAATGACGTATTTACTAAGTACATCATTCCATGGAAGTGGAATATAAATTTTATAATAATTAATATGGTTTAAATGTAGTGTTATAGGTAGGTTCTGTCAAAATTAGGAGTAAGAACCGACTCTGGGCTGGACCAAAGTGTTACACTATCCAGCTCTGTCATCGGTTACACTTTCAATTGAAGAATGTAACATGTAAAATGATGTAAATAAACTATCTGTCTATTTATCTAACTTTAATGCATGCACTAGTTAACAATACGTTTTTTAACGATAATTTTTTTTGAAAGTGTGACGTGCAAATGTCTATTTTATCCATCACCCGGGTTTCGGTTGTGCCCTACTGGATTTTTTCTACTATTCCTCCCTTATTCCGTTTTTACTCCATTCATCACGAGCTGTGGGTAGGTACGAAATACGAACACGATACGCGTTTCCCTAATGGACCGCAGCACGACTAGCACCGCTGTCAGATCCGCTCGTAAAGGCAGTCGCCAGAATTCGGGGGTTCTGGGAACGGCGGGGAGAAACGCGGGAATAAAGGGTCAGAATTGCGTGATAGGACAGAGCGCGAATAAAGGGCCAGAATTAAAAGGGCCCTGGGGCCCCGAAATAAAAGCGAGTGGGGGAGGAAAAAAACATGATGCCGGGACCAGGCGATTCTTTATCGTGTTCAATAAATTCTATTTAGTCCCCACCAGTGCTCGGTAGTTACGTTCAATTTTCGATATAAAAGAGACAAAAAAGGAGAGAGAGATAAAACGACTGTGGAAAAAAGAATAAAAGGAATGGAAACCGTGAGTTCAAGCGCTAGTGGATGAACCGATTTGTAATGAGGTTATACGACCTCTCGCAATAAACGCGAACGGCTCCCTCGAGCTGGGCCAATTTATATGATAGCCCGCTTCCCAGGGACTTGCTGGCTGCAATCCTACGATGTTCCGAATCTCGAAAGTAAATGTGATTCTATTTCAGGGAGAAAGCCTGATTACCAATAGGAGTTAGTTAAATAGGTGTAGTTCTCCAAGTGGAGTCGTTAGTGGATTTAGTTTAGAGAAATCAAGTTTTACCGAATTGTATAATGTAGCAATCGAGATAGTTCCAACTCGATTATAGTAATGGGTTGTACTGAGATTTGGTCTTAACGTGAGTTATTTTCCATTCCATCGGAAACGTTTCCTTCACCATTGCACAGTTAACATCCCCGAAACGAGGTAGATATGGCATTTGACTAGATGGTTATTCGGTTAGTAATTAATCTAAGACTTGGCCAACTGTTTTTATGCTTCAATCGAATTCTCACAGACATCTGTGGAGTGAACATTTTCCTAAAATGCAACATAAAAACACCTTTTAAGACGTTGTACAACAGACTCTAGATATCATCTAGAGCTTTATCAAGCTTTTGGAGGTTAATTTTTACTAATTATTTTATATATTTTGCTGATTGTGATGAATTTCTTTGATAACTAGTTATAATATATAACGTGTGGTGGTTTTTAGTTAAAATGCATAACGCACCATGGACTACGTCTAGTCTACACAGACCTACGTAGAAGGCCTTTCTAAAATAAAAATAATAAAGCGTTTTGTAATAATTTGCACCGTTCTTCTGAATTATTTTGCCGATTTCCGAAAGAATTGCAGTGAATTTGACATATCAAGGCGCTGTCACAAAACCCAGATTATTTTCGCTGCATTCCTGGTTATTAATTTTGACGTGTAGCATTTTCCGGTTGAATGAAACCTTTTTCCAAAAGAGTTAAACTTTATCCCAAAAAATTAAACCTTTCTCCAATTTAATCAAATCTTTCCCCAATACAATCACTCTTTTTTCCAAAATAATTAAACCTTTTCCTAATACAATTAAACTGTTTCGCAAACCGTGTATAGCATTCGCAGTTTGAATTAAACGTTCAGCAAAATTAATTAAACATTTCTCAGACTGAATTAAACTTCATGCAAATTGAATGAAAACGAAGGAAAATCTGTTATTTTAGTCGAACAAAATGTAGAATTTCAACAAAATAGATACGGGGTGGCTCCAATATTCTCTGCCGCACTTCCTAGATTTTATAGAAAATAAACCTACTCCTCATACCTACTAAAATTGTCTTGTTTTAATTGTCCAGGTTAATAGCTCGATCCAACTTTTAACAATATCCATAGGTCGTTACAATGCATTTTCCAGATGAATTATACATATAGTGTGATCATACACAAACTGGACATAGAGTCCCTGTCATTCATAGATTACTCACCAGTAGGTTTAACCTTATTCGTGGCCTTGCAAGTAAATCGTTATTCTGATTGTAAAACAACTCAAACAATATTTTTAGATGATTATTTCTGCATCGATTGAAATTAAAACCAACCTGATAAAAAATAAATTATACCGACATTTCATTAAGGTTTTTCACGAATGTTGACACTTTTATCACGATTTTCTATTATTACTAGGGGCTTGGTCCAATTTGGTTGGTTACATGTGGCCTGGCCCTGTTCAGTATTGTTGACATTGTACATTTTGTGGTGACTAAAACAACAAATTTTTATACGAATCCATGTGCTATACCTGCAATTCCTTATTTTTCCACTAGATGTTTAATTATTTGGGAAAAAAGATCAATTCAACTCGAAAATGCTTTATTTAAATTTGAACATCTGCAGAAAAATAGATGACAGCAATGGATGTGAATTTCAGTAACTCCTACGTGAAATGCTCCATTAACTAATTAAGAGGTACGACAATATACAGTTTCTTCCGGATTATCACTATAAATTTATATCACTATTTACGACATAGGTACCGCCCGGAAGAAAAATTTATTAATCCATCTAATCCTGTAAGGTCAAATTTGAAACTAACTATTTTTGAACCATTTGGGGAACTTATAATTAAATTTAAGTAGTCGAACCAATCAAGAGCTTTTAAATCCAATTTGAAGACAGCCTAGACCAATAATCGGAGTTAAAAGTTCGTAAATTATTTTAATATCGTTAAACCACAATTCCAAATTTAAATCAAATTCATAATCTTTCCAAATCCAAATTGAGCACATTTCAAACCGGTTCGCCAGGGTTCCGAACCATGTTGACAATTTGCCAACCAAAATTCTTTCGACACCTAATACAGGAAATTAGCAAACCGATTAGAGCATTCTCTGAATCAATTTGGGACCTTTCCGGACCAAAATGATTAAAAATTTAATTTTCTGCTGACGATTTGAAATCAAGATCCCTATTATCATTCAGGAAAGATGAATTAATTTCAGATGAAAACGAAAGTGCTTATGGAAGCTATTTTAGCTTCGTATCAGCTGATTATTCCTCCGAACGTAAAAACTCGCTAAAGACTTCGTAGTTTCGACCATTCACCTAACTACCACCCTTACCGAGTTCTTGATTATCGTTTAAAATGCGAGAACAATTACTTACCCTACGTTTCATTTTCAACGCAATTTAAATCTCAACTGCAAACGGCATTCTCTCTGGGAATTCCATTTCATCCTAATTCTCGGAACGTAGCAAGCTCGTGCACGTGTTTCACGGCAATGACTTCTCGGTAGTAATGATTCAATTACCTTGAAAACGCTTTTGATATCCGGCTTAAGTAGCTACCGTTGTCATCAACCTAGAATTTCATGAACCGGACTCCAATTATGTCCTCATTGACTCTTTAGAAGCAAAATAAAGCTTCAAGCAGTCCCTTATTCCTTGTATTACTCGTGGTCCTTGACTCCAAAAACTCCGCATCTTTTTTTGCTTAATCTGAATAGTAGAACTATGTAAAGCTCACAGCTTCCACAGTCTTCGATAATCTCTCTGATTCTCTCAAGTTGCTTTAATCAATTTTGGTTCTCAACGAAGCTGTTTCAATTTGACGATTCTAATGTTTTAAGAGTCGCGAACGAGAGTCCGGCTGGAATCATTTCGATTTCATGGAATACTCCATCATGGAGAATCTTCAATTTATTAAATAGAATCATTCGATTTCGATGTTATGTTACGGACTAATAAAGCTTGGTTTCCACGGGGTTATTTATATGACAAGTTGTGGGTTACGTCATTGGAACATCAAGAAGTCAATTACATTTGATAATTCATCATTATTTATGATCATCTGAATGGCCCTTGTGTCTAATTTCTTTAATATCGATTTATGTTGCTGAAATATAAATGAAGGGTACCCTCCCTTGTTTGATACCTACTAGCAGTTGGAGGATGATGCCTACCAGGGGCGTGACGACCTTGTTTACATTTTATTATTACAAAGTACTTCAGTTTAAAAGTATTATTGCGGGCGATTATGATAAACAATCAAATACCTATGACTCGTAAACAACCACAGTCGAAATGGTTGTTCGTGAAAGTCGTTGGTTGGGCAGCTCAGGGCTGGTCATATGAAATGATATGATAAAATTAAATTCCTCCAAATTTTACAGCAATAACTTTCTATACGAGAATCAAATGGATTTCCAACTGGTTGCTATTGTGAATTTCAAATACTTATTTTCCAATACTTACAGTACATCAATACTGGAACCTTCACAATATATTTATATATAAATACTACTGAACAAATTTTCACTTGCATGATATCCCAGTGATGTTAGTCAGCTGAAAACAGTTTTTTATACACTGCTCTAGAGTGAATAGATGGGCTTTGTATGCGATCAGGTACTATCCTCATCAAAAGAGGTAAACCGAAAAAAGTTTGGCATGAAGCACCTTTTAACCTTGAAAGCGGAGCATGAACAACAGAACGGGTTGGAGGGAACAACTATGCACTATTGAAGGTGTTATTGTGGTCAAATTCGCTAAAATGATTATGTGAATCCAAAAGGGCTGATTTAGCATATATTTGACTTATTAAAAAAACTTTAACGATGGAAAATAGATATATCGAAATACATATTGAAAACTTATCTTCAGCGATGATACATTTGTGGAATTTCTAAGAGGTAATAGTGATTTAGCGGAAGTTACTAAATTCGGTGATAAAGTTGAAAATGGGGAAGTGTGTCTGGGGGAACTACAAAGGGAACAGCAGGAAACGAGATAGTTCAGGAGAAATATTTAAAGTGAAGTATTTAAGGTGTTCACAAAATGGGGTGCCAAACGTACCTTACAGGTAGGAACGCCAATAAATTGTTTACGTACGTCGATGTTAACGGGCAGTTCAATGTGTGGTGTGATGTTTTGCGAGATCGTAGCGTTAGCGTGGTATTAGAGCCAGCTTTTAACGTCCTGTGATGTAAAAAAAATGGAACTCCAGATCTGAACAGACCATCACCGATTGAAACAACCTACGTCGAGATGTTTCCGTCAAAATGTGGATCAAACGTAAGAAAATGGATGGTATGGGGAGGGAAATCATTATTTCAAGGCAAAAGGAAATATAATCGTGGTTGCACCGCCCTTATGCAGTGAGAACAACAGGACCCACAGACGTGCTTCTACTTGAAGTAGATGAATTTGATTGGTAACATTAATCCTAACGATTTTTATAGGCTTGCAGGTTCCATCATTCGGCATTTAACAAACAAGGGGATCGAACAGGCAGTAGGTAACATAGTTGGAGGATCGGTGGTGCTGTAGGTAACATAGAAGGGGAGTACCAAAGGAAGCTGTTTGTATGGCCTCTAGAATACAATAATTATAATTATTATAGCCCCGAGTCTAGAGGCATAGTACAGGCATAATGAAACGTAGTATTAGTGATCTACGTAAAAGGGTAATTCAGAAATGGTAAATTATTGTGAGATATTTGGCAGCATTTTTGTTTTTGGGTTATCGAAAGTGAGGAGCGAAGTGTCCTTGTCCGGAGTATTCAACTTTAGTGCCCTCCTCAAGTCTCTAGCGTCATCCCAAAATTTATATATGTCATAATAATATATTATAAATTCACCTTTTTCCCAAGAACGGATACCGTAGAACAGTGCTATTTCCGCCGCGAAACAATAATAAAAGGGGGAAGAAATGGGGTTATTTACGAGCAGCAAACGGCGGAGGTTCTATCACTTTTTCAAGAGTTTTCCCCCGTCGTTCCGCGGGCGAGAACCGAGTTATCTATCGCCGGGAGTGGAATGACTAAGGGAAAAACCCCTAGCGTTACTTCCACCGACGGCGAAGCCCCTTTGAGATAAGTATTGGGGCAGAGGGAGGGCAAGGAGATTCCACTTTTCCTCGTTCCGTCTCTATTCTGAAGGGGAAGGCGAAAAAAGAGAAGAAAAAAAAAATCCTTCTGGGCGAGATTTAACGGGTTAGCGAAGAAGGATTTCCCCTGGTGGCGACGGTTGACAGCAAATCTATACGGGACCGGAGGGTAATGAATGTTTTTTCGAGTAAACACGGCTCAATCGTACTCCTGCTTTATAATGATGGATCGCCCAAATCCAGAAAGTTACGCCCTTCTATTTGAGGCCCAAAGCTCTAATCATTATTCATCACGTCACAATACGTATTATTTATTTTTAGTAATCCGAAAAATCATTGTAAAACTTATATTATCTGTACCTCCTCGGACTCCATCTGCTAATGTATACCGGGTGTTCGGTATAACCTCGACGAAACTTCAGGGATCGATTCAACAACAAATTTGCTACAACAATTTTTTTTTAGTGCCTCGTTTACAATATTATTCAATAATTATCGTAATCCTCCCCCCCCCTGAAAATTCATGGTTTACGTTTCAAAGGGTGTAGAATCCGAATGTGCAATAAAAAATTTTCCGTCCTAACGCAAAAGCAAAAAAGCTGAAATTTTCAGGAAAAATCCATGTTGGTACGGCGACGCCAAAATTCTTGAGCCAGCTCTCTCACTTAATTTAAAGTGCCCTTTAAGGGTTGTCAAAGTTTTGTAAAATCCCTAAAAACCTCAAAAAAAGTCAAGGCGGCCTTAATTTGTACTCTTTTTGAAGAAATCGAATGAGCCCCTCCCCAAGTCCGTAGGTCAAACCATTCCCGATCTATGGCCCGATTTATGGTGCCAACCTTCGCGTTATTCTGGTTTATTATTGTTTTTGTGTTGATAGCAGTAACCTAGTGACGTAGTGATGTGGTAATGTGGATACTGGAGTGAACTCCTAAAAGGCTTTGTAGCCGATACGCGGGTTGAAGCATTCTGAGCAAAACGCTGCAAATTCTTTTACTGGGGTTTATTATTCAATTGGCTTGCTTTCATGATTTGAATTTCTACTAATCTTTGTAGTGTGCGTGTTTCACAGGTGATAGAGCGATTATTGAATTTCAGGAGACATGCATAGGGCACGTAAATCTGTTCTCAACCAAAATACCTGTTTGGATTGTTCAGTTGATCATACTTGTGTGTCCGGAAATTCAATAATCACTCTATCACCTGTGAAACACGCAAACTCCAAAGCTTAGTAGAAATTCAAATCATGAAGGCAAGCCAATTGAATAATAAACCCCAGTGAAAGAATTTGCAGCGTTTTTTTTTTCTCCACACAAAATGCAACGCTCCGGCACTTTAGATTATTATTAACTCGAAAAGTGAAGGCTTGGTAGAAATCAATGAGGTTCATTTTTCTATAAAATAAACTGTTGTTTCTCTAAGGGATTAAGGAGTTTTTTGCAACACTTTTTTTCTCCACACAAAATGCAACAACTCCGGCACTTTAGATTATTATTAACTCGAATAGTGAAAGCTACGAAGAACTCAATGAGGTTCATTTTTCTATAAAATAAACTGTTGTTTCTCTATTGATTGCCATGTACAACCACGTGTGATCCGCGTTCAATTACAAGAACAAGAACTCAGTCTTTCGTATCGGTAATTCGAGGAAAGAAACTGGTCTATCAGTTTAAACGCTCAATTCCTTTCGTACAGCATTCAGTAATGTGCGTAATGTGTCCATAGACGAGTGTGGTATGATAGGCTCTTGTCTACTTCAAAAGATAAACCATCGTCTCCAACTCATTCTCTGCTACCACGGTATACCATTTGCTGCGATGAGTATGGTCTTTTGTGGTGATTTACGCCAGTTACCACCCGTGTGTCGGACACCATTACATCAGAGGAAAGAGCAAACTTTGCCAGGAAATTGTATGGCTATCTTTAGAATACTACCCTCTCGTTCTAGTTATGCGTGAAGCTGACGTTACATTCTCTAGGATCCTTACCAAGGTTGGTAATGGAGAGAGCCTGAAGCGAGAAGAAGAAGACGTCATAGAGTCCTGATTTTTTACAACTAAGTACATTGATGAATTTGATGAATTGAGTGATCTCAATGTGAATTTGAAGACCATAAAAAGTGCAGAATTAGCAACTTTTGTGCGTGAAAAATTCAATCTAGAGTTAAATTGTGATCCAGCTGTCTCTCAAATAACCCGGAACAATACAGTCACTGATGCTGTATTCAAACGATATATAGATCATATGAAAACAAGGCATTTTATCTCATGTTTTTCTTACCATAAACCAGGGGTCTCCAAACAATTTGCCAGAAGGGCCGTATCGTAATGTGGAGGTGGTAGTGTGGGCCAACAGCGCGCCCCCCCCCTCCCCCCCGCCCCCGGAAAATTTTGAAAATTAGACAATTGAAAACAGTGTTGTTAAGCACTAGTAGACGAGTTTGACAAATTTAAAATTAGGCCTCGTATAGGTACAAAACATTGGTTTTTGGTGATAGCATTTTTTTAAATTCCGTTTACTTTACTATTACTTTTTCGTTGATCAATAAAAAATATTAACAATTGAATTTTCAGGAATGGAAAATTTTGAAAGTCAGACACTTGAAGACAGGGTTTTAAAACACTCCTAGACGAGTTTGACAAATTCAAATCAGGAGGACAAATTAATAACAAAAAAAATTTAGTTTTTCGTGATTAAATAAATCTTTTTAACTCCATGATTATTAGTTTTTCATCATTTTATAAGAAATAATGACAATTTCATTTTCAGGAATATAAAAACAAAGCATTTAAGAGAAATATATTTTTTATTTATTTATTTAGAATTATTATATCCAAAAAAGTATTTTTGGAAAAAATATCTAATGTGATGTGTGCGATTGTCTTTCCACTTAGGATAAAAGTTTGTTGTTCCAATCATAAGCAAATTTTTCAAGTGTTCTACTGAATGTTTCCCTCGATATTTGGATTTGACGTGTCATTTTTGAAAAGGTTTGTTCGGAAACTTACGTTGAACCAAAAATTTTTATTATTTGTCTGGGAAAACTCTTGATTCCCTTGAAGTCATCACGTTCTGGCGGTAGCCTAATTTTTTCGATCCATACATAAAATGCCTTTCCTCAGATGGACGTCCTAAAAAGTTAACATAGATTGGAGCATCTCTCTGAAAACAGACAAAGTTTTGTGTGACGGACCCATTCTGCAATACATCCTTTTTACTGTTTGTTCCAATGATTGCCGTTCTTCGTAGTTCACACATGTAACTGTAAGTGTAACAGTAAGTGGGCAAGGTTGGAGAGATTCCGAAGTCAATGGGACAGCCAGAAATAGCCTCCATTTTCAACGAACTTAACGTCCTTTCTGACAATATGACAATCATCAACTTCATCTGATAATGAACACTTATTTGGTAGCTCGCAATGGGTCACCATTGTATTGAACACTCTACAAACTTATATTTATTTCACTTACATATCTTGAATGTTAAACCACTGTTATACTAAAGTTATGGTTGCATTTGTTTCAGGTGAGTGGTACTTATCATACGTATAGCGTGAAGTCTGGTGAGTTTCCAAATCACTATATTCAGATATTGATTGCCGCTTTTTCTGGTGCTGGTTGAAAAAATAATGCTGTCAAACAATGACACTCCTTTTGAGTGTCAACATTTTTACAAAACTTTCTTTTAAATGTTTAAAGGCCAGCGTCTGAACAGCCCTGTCTGGTCCGAGAAAAGTAGACAGTGCATTGTAATGAACTGAGCCAATTGACAGACACAACTGAGCCTTCTTTGTGTCATCTATAACATTTTTCTTCCTAGATTAATTCTCGAATCTCTCAAGATAACACGAGAATTTTTCCTTTTTAGCATCATAATTTTCAAAAAGGCTCACATTGGGAAAACTATCAGGTTTCACATCAGGGCGGAGGTGAGTGACAAGGTCGGCCACCAGCTGAGCCGGAGTTGCCGTAATTGAGTCTATTAAAGCTTTTAGCTGATCCGCATTCATTTTCCCGTGTACGAGAGACAGAAGTAACACGTATATATCGGAAAAAATATATCGGAAGACACCGGCAAAATGATCGTATGTGCAACACGGACGATCGGACAAGGCGCACAAGTAAACGACAAATAACGCGCGGCAAACTACTTCATTTGTGCTGTACAGACAACTAAAGAGAGCAAGAGATTCATAAATAAAAAAAAAACTTGTCTTGAGCTCACTCGGCTAGTGGGGGTGAACCCATAACAAAACCACAAATGCAGATATTGGAGTAGTAGGGCTTTATTGAGCAAATAAACAAAAGTAGTAAAATTAATATTACTTATAATTCTCGATTTAGAGAGAGAAATTCAAATTAATCAAACTTCTAAGGAGTTGACTTTTACAATGAGTACGTAATAATGAACTCCGTTGCTGTACATACAAATAACCAAAATAAGGTATTGATACTAAGATGGTATGGATATTTCGTGACAAAAAGATGTTGGAGTAATAATACAATTAGGCTGTACCTAAGAGATATAGAATTATTTTCCCTTCCGAAAATTTGCCTCAAAGGGGGTAGTTCAATTGAAAGGTATTTGGTAGGGTATGATATGGTGGAAGTATGGTGGTTTGCTTGGGAAAAGAATGATATTCTTATCTGAACGACGAGTAGCGCAGGCGCATCAGACACCGAGGTAGGACGTTCTCGATCGGAAAATGTGAGAGTACTCGAGACTTCCAAGCCGGTACTTGAAACTGCAATGAATATGAAAAAGCTCATTATTCACTGCTTTAGTTCCTAAATTCCGTGAACAAGTCCTCATCAAGTAGAGAAGGGAGGAAGCTTACCGGTATGGTAGTGGTCAGCGTGCCCACGTTGTGCATTCAAGACGAGAAATTCGTTTATCATGAAGCATCCCGAGGAACCATCGAAGATATAGACGACACCATCCAAAACAACGAAGCCGAAACGCCGAACTGTAACGAAAATCGTTCCAAACATAAGAATTTTCGCTAATTTCCAAGTTGGCATAGAGGTTAGATGCACCTCATGCTGACGATACATACCAGCAGTCCGGATGAAGGTTTCTTGTCGGAAGTCCTCTTCGTAAAGAAGCTGAAGCTGAAGCATCAACGGTCGAGCCAGCGAAAATACGAGAAGTAAATTGAGATTTCTCAAAATTAAATTCCTGGTTTTAAAGAAAACGAGAGGAGAGAAGGAGACGGTATAGCGAGACGAGAGCAAAGACGAAACAAAATGGTTGAACGGAGGGCGCTCGAGACATGTCGCATCCGGCATGATATTCGCGAGCTGCAGTTAACAGCTGACCGCCGTCACCGCGCATAATTTGAAGGAACCGACTTAATTTTTTCCACAAATCTTGATACTTTTGAAAGCACTTCATGATTTGTTTAAAGTAGGTAATAAGTTCAACAATCAGTTTTATAAAATCAGTTTTTTTGCACCTGGACTCCGCTTGGGGTCTAGTTCGTCGTCACTTCGAACCAGCCCGATCATCCGAATTTCATAGATTCTATTAGGCAAAACTAGTCAAAAACGTGCCAAAAATATAGTTTCTTCATGCTTTCTACAGACACAGGCAACCAAGATGTCATTTTCTAGTAATTTCAAACGAAAAATCGACTGCAATAGGTTTTAGATCCTTACCAAAAACCTTATAGCAATATTCTCAATTTTTGAAACTAAACGTGATTTTATAAACTCACAATGACACGAAAAACCGTGTATTATTAAAAAAAATCATGAACCCATGAGGCCGATTCGAGTTGTGGTTTGTTTTAAATTTTTTTCCTTGAAGAAGTGTGTGACTGAAAGAGAAGCATGTTTCAAGGATTTGGTTTAGGTGCTCGACAATCCTTTTATATTATGGACAAATCACCTCGCCAGGGATAAGTGCGGAAAAAGACTGTATGAATTTGTAAAAACAGCATTATGGTTTGAAAAACAATCTCATGTTGTTTCATACTACAAAGTTTACTCTATAACCTGTAATAATATACATTATTGTGGATGTATAGAATAATTTAATGCCAATAAAAGTGTGTCTTTGGTCAGACACAGGCTTGCCAAATCAAACAAACAGAACTTCTGTTCACAAGTGATAAACTATCACCTAAGAGCTCGCAGGGCCGTGTTTTACGAATTTATCCGCCCAACTTGTATCTGGGGATACTCGCCGTTCATCCATCTCAGTTTCCGCAACGTAACGAAAAACTCTGTGTCCGAAAAAAAAAGATCGATCGTTGAAGTAATTTAAAGTTTCGCTTTCACTCCAACCCGGTTTAATCCGGCTAGTGATTAAATAAAGGTCGGGAGGAGATAGATAGGACCGAGGGACGGGAGGAGTGGGGGTAAATGGTTCACTAGGGTAGGCAAGGGGGAGGGAGCTTAGCTAAGGATAATTTGTCAGTCGGGGCCTTTCACCAAGAGACACTGCGATACCCCCGATATCCGACAGATGCGAATACCCCCACCATCACCCTCCCGTCGGTAATTAATTCAGTTTACAAATTCACTAATTAGGGGATGAATGGCGCCGTTTCACGGGAAATGGTCGCATACTACAGTCAAATTTTCGGTATAATATTAATTTTAGAGACTGTTTGTGGAAAATAAAACTATTGCGATGGCTCAAAAACATTTTTAATTCAGAATTATCAACATTTTCTACATTCTTTAAACTTTTGTACCGATTCCTGGATTATTTTATTGATTGAAAAACGTTTTCCGTTCGAACTAGTTGTGCAATGAACCTCGAAAATGTTGATGGGATTTTTCCGTCGGAATTGAGGGGGTTCAATCGATTCAAGCTCAGTTTGTTCGGTTGATTGTCCGGATTCTGTTTGATTAACGTATTTCCTCGTATTGTGAAACACATTTCAGATCTCCCTGACTGAAATAAGAAAAGGGGTAAATGGAGGGGGTGGTTGTGAAGAATTAGTAAAATAGTGATCCACGTACCTATTGAAATTCTCAGCCCATTCTCGTGCTTTTTCGTTGAGAAATCGGTCTAGTTTTTGAAAATAACTCACCACGTGTGACTCCGAAATTCCGAGGTACTATCTGTTCAACATCGTTTGAAAATAATCTTTTCGCTAAAAGAATGCTTTAAAAAGCGATTTCCACCGTTATAAGACACTGGAAACTCGATAACTCCCTTATTTCATGATAAATTCAGGAATTTCTGATGACTAGTGGATGCAGAATTTAATTGTCTACCAACTTTTAAGAGTGACATTCTATTTTTGAAGAATTATTCTGCCCATTGAATTTTAAAATAACTTGAAAATTGTATTTTTATTTAATAGAAACACCGTGTGAAAGTGATTTTACGTGTTTTGTATATTATATCAAATATGTACTCGTGTGACCAGTGCACAAAATAAATTCTAAGATCAATTCAAATACCGTAGAATTGAAAAATTCAAAAACCCATTTCATCTACTCAACTTCGTTTAAATTTTTTAAAAACTATCTTTACACCAAAAAATTCACAACAATAGGATTTACTTACAGTCTGACTTACAGACCCTGGAAACTCGATAACTTCCTTATTTCATGATAAATTCCGGAAAGTGGAATACCAAGTAGATGCGGAATTCAGTGTTCTACAACTTCTAAGAGTGACATTTTGTTTTGACTGGTAATTCTGTCCATGAAATCGAAAAACTTGAACTTGAAAATGTATATTCTTTTTACTAACACTGCCAAGATACCAGTCAAATTTCAGCTTTTCGGTTGATTGGCAATATGCTGTTCATGGACGCGTTTAGAAATGTACAAGTAGAGTTTTACGTATCCATCATGAATTTTTCTTTCTCAACCTGAAAAAAGCCGATTTTTGGCTTCCTGTTCCGGGATTCTAATCCATCGTGTGACAGAGGGAAAGAACGAATCCTCCCAAGGACCTTCAACCAAATAATAATTACTTCTTTATTCGATTTTACACTTCTTACTATTTGATGGTTCATGAAGGTTGTGATGATTGAGAGGGGGGTAGGGAGATAGTTTGACATGGACAAAAAGCAACAGGGCTGATCTTAACACGTTCACGTGGGCTCCTAACGAAATAGAAACGCGTGAACTGTAACATTTCTAACTCAAATCCAACATTTTTCAAGACAGATTCAACTTTTTCACTATTATTGGGGAAATAACGATAAATACGCTAAAGCCCCAAAGTACCAAACCTCGTCTGTCATTTGGGACTGGGATGAAAATATACTCCCAACGCACTTCCATCACTTCTTCACATAGTTAATATTTCAAGTCTTAAAACTAAAAATCTCACTTGTAGAAAGTCTACCTTCGATTTTTCTTCTCTTCAAAAGAAAAAAAGTAGAGGTAGGTACTTTTGTGAAATACGAGGGAGTACTTTTAATGAAATGATAGAAAAATATGACATCAGCGGAAAGGCTGTCCAACTGACGCCTGAGAGAGCAGGAGCATCATTGCCCATAAAATAGTTAGTGAAGACGTGATAAAAGTTTTTATTTCAAAGAAATGTTGATTTTTTAAATTATATTTTTAGTTGATTTAAAAAAAAAAATAAAACATGATTGTTTTAATGTATAAGCACCTCCTACCTATTGCGTTCGGAGTGTTGTTTTCAGTCCACCTAACCAATGACAGAAAAGCATTTGGTACCACATTTAGGGCCTGTATTTTTCGTCATTTTCCTAATAATGGAGAAGAGATTGAATCGACTTAAGAAAGGCTGAATATGACTTGGAAAAGTTGAATTTGACTTTGAAATTTTATGTTTGATATTCTCATGAAAATCAGGTGCAAATTGACAGGGAGGTGTTCAGTAATCTACAGGGTGATTCCCTCGTAGTGTATGAAAAGTTTTTTGGGTAAAACTAGACCGTAAATGGAGCAAAACGCTTGGTCTATTTAGGTATCATGATAACAGTGACTTCGACCTTCGGAGTACTTTGAACATTGCCGCTTGTAGCAATTAGCAGTTCTTTTTCCTTTTTAAAACGGGACGGGTTTAATTTTCAGTTTGTCGATACACCTTCTTGGATATGGCCACATTTACAAACGGTGAGTACGCTGACATTCACTTTTTGTATGGGTTTTGCAATGGAAATGCGCAAGCTGCGCAGCGCGAATACCAAATTAGGTATCCAGGTAGGCGCCTTCCCTCAAGGGCAATGGGATACCTAAACAGACCAAACGTTTATTTTCTATCAACAATACTTTTCTTTTCTCTTCCGCTGAATGGAAATATCATAATGTACTTATAATTTATCTACTAAGTTGGTACCTGATTTTCATACGAAAATAATACACCATATTTTTCGGATTAAAATGTGCATTTCTCTACGAAATCGGACCAAAATCATAAATGTAACTATATCATTCGAAAGCTGGTTAAATGCGCTACTTTTTATGGAATTTGCAGTTTTGTGTGTGGTCTTTTAGTTGATTGATGAGCGATAATGAAAAATAAGAAAATGTAACTTTCCTACATAAGTTAAAGTTTGATCTGTTCATTCGATGCAAAGTTAGTGAGTTTTATACTCTAATCTCAGTTTTAACCACTCTATTTTAATCTTATTGAAAATTTAATGCTGAATCCGAAAATGTACTATAAAATTGAAAAAAATTGGAGCAAAGTGCACATAACACAGCTTTTATGAAAAAAAAAACGTGGTTTCCTCGAAAAAATTGAAAAATCATATCTCCGGAACGGGTTGAGATAGAACAGTGCGGTTGGCGGCGTTTTGCTCCATTTTCGGTCTAGTTTCACCCGAAAAAATTTCGTACACTACGAGGGAATCACCCTGTATACTTCAGCTACTGACATGTTTTTAATAGCTCTGAGAGTAGTCATCCTCATTATCGCCGTTATCATGAAAAAATGTCACTTACTCTTCTCTGCCAAACATTTCGAAAATGAAAATAAGTTATAATCCCTTCTTCAAAGTCCATCATCCTCCTCCTCTTCCTCCTTAATAACTCGTAAGAAAGCAATCGCTCGGAAACCGTGCGTCCGAAAACCGTGAAATCCTTCCTTAATTATAGAACTGTATTTATTCTGGTCCGAAAGGAAAATTTAATTTTCTTCATTTTCACGAGGAATCTTTCGAAAGGAGTTTAATTTTATCTCACGGAGATAAACGAACACGCTTCCCGGACTCCCGGCCATTCATCTTGCAGCTACGAGTAGAACAAGGCCGTTTTAAACCCAGGAATCTTCATTTAATTACATGCGAATAAATACTATTGTCCTCGTTTCAGTAACGAGCAGTTTAAAATTTATTTAAAAATTCAATATTTGTATTCGTTCTGTGCTGATAAGGTATTAAACTAGATGATTGATTAACTAAATCGTATTACAGGTATGATTGGTCGCATAGGTTGAAATGAATTTAATTATCGTAACTTCGTTTTGTGTCATTGGAACTGATGGTTCCCTGATTATCTCCTCACTTGCGAGATAATTTTGTATAAAATATATCGGAGATTCATAGGAATTGATTGATTTTTCAACCACTTATATCATTGAGCCGAAAGTTCAGAGTGTTGCAATTGGAGACAGTATTTTTTTCTGCCTAATTCTAGCAGCAGGGCTCTTGGTATGGACGGTTCGTATTGGTTGGTAGGTACTTTTTCTATAAATGGAAATGTAAATCAAGTAACCTTTTGTATTGGACGACATAATTATTTTATGGACAGAAACCGAGAGACAACTAAATTATTTTCTGGAAAAAATCTATAATTTGGATCCTTTCATCAAATTCACCCTTGAAGTGGGTGGAAATAAGTTAAATTTTCTTGACTTGTCTATCTCATTGATTAACAAAAGGCATGATTTCTCCATTTATGGAAAAAATACCTACAGTGATATGACTATTCATAGCACTTCAAATCATCCTTTAGTTCGTAGACATGCCGTCTTCCATAGTATGATCAATTGGGCACTGTCCATACCAATGAATGATCAAAATTTATTGAAAGAAAAATCTGTTATTAAAAGTATAGCCGCAAGTAATGGATATGGGGGAGAACTTGTTGATTCTATTTGGAATAAGGTTCTTAGGAAAAAGAGTAGTGAAGGGGTGTGTAATTTAGTGAGAGAAATTCAGTTGGACGAGAAAAAGTGGATTAGTATACCTTATTACGGGAAAATTTCGAATAAACTCGGTAAAATTTCTTCGTCCAGGGGTTTCAACGCTGGGTTTAAGAATAAAAATATTCTCAAATCTTCTTTGGGTTCGGTTAAGGATAAAATTAACGTTCAGGATAAAAGTGGGGTTTATGAACTAAAATGTTCATGTGGGCTTGATTGAATACTGTGGTCAAACTGGTAGGAAATTTAGGGAACGAATAAAGGAGCATGAAAAGGATTTCAGGGACAACAAAGGTGATTCTGCCTTTGCAAGTCATCTGAATGAATCCAATCATAGCTTTAGTTTTGATCTGACAAATAGGCAATATGCAGAATGTCCTCACTTTTGCCCAAAGGGAGGAATGTTGGATGTGCTAGAAAAAAATTCGAAATTGTTAAGAGTGATAGGTCAGGAAAATGTTTGAATGATGTCATTCCTCAAAATATTTCACCATTATTGTGTTCTTTCTTGCAATAAGTTTGGCTCCGCCTCTCCATAATGATACTGTTTGTGCCCCTTTCAATGTGTAAGCCTTGAGTGGCATTGGTTGGTCCTCCCCGCCCCTTTCACTTCTTTGAGCTAATAGGATTCAATCTCCTCTCACTCGATCCTATGTAAGATATGCTTTCTGTGATGTACTTTCAGTTCATGTTTGTTACTGATGATGACCTAACTATCAAAATCGATTGAACTGTGTAGCTCTTTACTTTCGTGGAAATATAGACAACGTTCTATCTTACTCCGTTTTTATTGAAATGGGTTTCCACAACTTCGTCGCGAGTGACTTAGTCCGTAATAGTAATTTGGGTAATGATCGAAAAAAAAGATCTGATCCTCCTTCAGAATTTATTGGATTACGTTTAATGATGTGGAGAATCCAAAAATCGAATTAACACGAAACCAGTTACCAACTCACACTCGTACCCGTATTCCCCTTTACTAAATCCACCTATCTAAATGTTATAGATTAGACGTAGTCAGTGATACACCATCTAAACGCTGCGGCCCTGAATGCCATAAAACAACTGAAATAGAAAAAAGCTCATGTGCTCACTCAGCTGATCAGGGTGCCCTTGTCAGATTAATTGAACAGAGAATAGCCCATGAAGCGACTTTGAAATCTACGAGTAAAATAACAAAAATTTAAAGATGTAAAATGAAACACCCACTTACGCTTTTCTTTTCCACGGTTTATCACATATGACTTGAAAAAACGATTTCAAAAGAAACTCTTAACACAATCGTACTCAAATTAGGTATATCAGCAAATGCAACTCTCACAAGATAGGTGATTTCCAGAAAGGTCTTTCCCAACATTAATTTTTCAGAAACTGTTTTTCTCACCCCCACCCGATAAGCTCTCTTTATTTTCTTGGGGACGTTAGTGCTGGCTGTGCACATTACTTTTCTCTTTTAAAAAAGGTTTTGAGGTCGGAAAATAGCGATTTTATGTTTTTTCTATCAAAAGTTTTTTTTGTAGGATTAACCTACAAACTTAGAAAAATTTATTGGTTTCAACTCTTTCCGAAAAGTTTGTCTCATGGGCGAAATGGCTCCCTTTTAATTTGTCCCTTCCCATTATCATCCCCTACGATAATGTTTCCTTCTTAAGGAAAGTGTTAGTTATTTTTTCTATTTTCGTGCGCAGAAGCGTAACAATTGTTACACTATTCGAACGCAATTGTGTTCAGAGCATTCTCTCCATCCGTCAGCCAGAGTCTTGTACAAAATGTGGTTCAATGTAACTTCCCCCTCCTCCCGCTCTCGCCGACAACCATTTACAGCCCTCGTGAAGTTCGTTGTGGCTGGGTACATCATTTTCTCTCAGTTCTCGAGTCGGCCACTGTGTTCGGAGGGGGAAGACTTGATTAAATCCCGCGCCGTAAATTCTCGGTAAAGCCCCCGGACAAAAGACGCGGAATCCCTCGCACGACCCGCACGTTCTTGGGGGGGTCTTTTGCCCCTTCCTACCCCCTCGTCTTCACAACCCTTCAGCCAATTCATCTCAGTTTTGAAAGGAACCCGTTTTCCGAGGAGCTCTTTACCTCTTCATCAATCAATTTTCAAATCCCGCGGAGGTTATCGCGGATTTATGTCGCCTCCCGTGGAGTAACGGAGACAGCACTGTTACCTGCCTTCTGCCTCGCCTACCATCAACACAGATGAGATGACAGGAGATAGGGGTTATCAAGAATAATACCGATTTTCCTCGTTCTCATCACGTCACATGATTCAAATTCCCTCATATTTATTTATTTATTTATTTATATACAATACGGGCAAAAAAACCCAATACAGAGAAATTATCAAACATCAGAGAAAAATAATTATAAAAATACGTAGGCTAAATATTATCGAGTCAGACAAAACAAATGGAAAACGACTGAGCAACGAACCACACAAGACAACTCATTTTAGCAATTCCCCGCACCTCCTTTTAACTAACACAGGTGAACTTAAAAAGATGTCCAACTCGGGGCATTCATCTACAACATAGTTCACACGCCGAGGCATTCTGCATAAAGGCCTGTTGTAGAGGTAGTTAGTCGGCGAGAAGGGAACCCTTCTACAAGCCCTATATGTAGAGATAAATGTAGAGAAGAAATCAACAAAAAATAAAATTAAAAAAAATCAACATTGCTTTGACATAAGAACTTTATCAGTTCTTTACGTACTTAATATTTTTTAAATCTTGAAACAAAAGATTTCTCTCTCTTCTTACTTGTGAAAAGTCTATCTTTGAGTTTTCCCAATAAAAAAGTCTAATGGTACTTTTGTGAAATAAGAGTAGGAACTTGTAATTAATTGACAAAAACTATCAAATCAGTGGTCTAACTGACTGTCTAACTTGGTAATGCTATAAATCATCATGTACAACCAAGTGGTTTCTTGTAAATTGGTTTAAAAAGTGCGAGTATATTAATTTTGGTTGAAAGCAATGGCTCGCAGGGCTAGAAAAGCATTAGATGTAAATCCCTTTTTTTAAAACAACAATTAAATACTTTCCCAACTTTTTTTTCCCCCCTAGAAGAATATAACTTAAAAAGCACTTGGACTGGGGAGAATCCCATTCAAAAATGTATGCAGGAGGTAGTGTTGAAATGAGTGTCTTTGAACTTCAACAAAATGAACTGAATAAAAGTTTAACCCACAAAAATGGTGAAAAGCCGTGATTTTGTTTGTGAAGCTACTTTAATTAGAAATTAGGATATTAATATCCTATTTTAGGATATTAATTTGAAAATAATTTTCGCCATAAAATGTGTAAGTGGTTATTAATATCTTTGTGCACAAAATTACCGAAATTAAAATTTGGTCCAATCAAATGTAGTCTGTTGTTCAAAACGAAAGTTGGACAGTTTTCATTGAACCGATGTAATGAAGTGAGTAACTGGGAATATGTAACCTAAAATTATATAAATAAATAAAAACATCAAAATAATGGTTGATGGTTGACTATAATGTAGATGTAGTAGGAACAAATACAGTAATTCGATTTCGAAATCGTTCTGAGAATTTTGAACTTCCCTTAAAGAATTCGTTCTTCCTTCAGAGAAAGCGGGGGAGAAAGGATCTGATTTACAAAACTACGAAAACTCACATAAATCTTGCAAGAGGCGCTGGAGACTCCAGGGAGCAGGTGCCGGTCTCGTCCGACTTCAATTCAATAGTTCACTCGCGTTTTCGTCTCAGAAATAATATGATCGGTTTCCTTGCAGAAGAAAAAGAAAGAATCTAAACTCAATATTGAATACTAACGAGCGAGCTCGTAAATTCGGAGTTCTTGGCACATCGTAGCGGTGGAATAACTTTTGCAACTGTCAGTAATTAATGGGAATGTGCCATGAGAGAATAAAGTACTATGTTTACTGGCAATTAATTTAAACGGGTCGTAAATCATTAATATTGGCATGAATTCTTGGTTGGGATTGGTTGGTGTTAAAAATACAGAGTCACTATTTGATTATAGTTAATTAACTATATTAATATAGATTATAGTTAGGCGAAATCCGTCTGCACTAGCAACCCAGCGGCTTTTCAACACTAGAAGTTCATTTTTTTGTTAACATTTTCGCCTAGTATCTGGGTTCAAAATTTCAGTCATCTACGAGTATGAATGAGTCAATTTTGGACCCCTCGGATACGTGCTTTTGGGCTTCATCTGGCCTATCAACCCAGCGATTTTTCACTTACAGTCGTGCATTTCACTAAAAAGTCGACAGTGCCACGAGGGATTTTTTTTTTCATTCCGGAAATAAGTATTTTCTTATATATATTAATGGTTGTGCGTCGAATCTGTGATTGCTTCAGTTTTGTTTAAATTTAATTTTACCAATTTGGTCAACGCTTGCCAAAACCTCAGGGCTGTAACTATTGAGAGGTTCCCCCCATTTCGATAAGTAGGCTTTTTGAAGGGGTTCATAATAAACCGAAATTTTTAAAATTATCTACCTATATTTTATCTTGAACGACAACACGACACCCAAAGTGAATATTGGTACATTCTTTTCATTTTAAAACTCAGGTCAGAGACATTCCAGTTTTATTGTTCATCTAATCACATACTCGAACTGCGTTGGCAGCGTGCAATTCAGTGCAGTGGGTTGTAACTGTTGTTTTATGGTCAAATGATTGTATCTAAAAGCAAAAATATTGTGTCAGGAGAGAAAAAGGGTTTCCTTTCTTTTCGGAGTACGCTCTACCGGTCCACATCACCGGAACAGAACGTGTATTTGGACAATTTCAGAAAGAGAAAATCGGTTCCACAAAGCGGTTTCATAAAAATTCCTGTTTCTGTTTATTCGAGTATAAATGGAAAAACGTGGGCCTCCCTTGGATACAACGAATGACTGAAAAACACCTCATTCCATTTGGATCGATTCGCTAAGGCATCGCTAGGCTACCCGACTCGCTTTCCTCTTTGCTTCGGCTGTCCGAAGAAAAAGCAACACCACTACCTGCAGAATCTACCAAGTAATCACCAAATTATGAGAAATTCGTCAATATGTGGCAAGTGAATCAAAACACTCTTATGTGACGATTCTCTATTCACATGTTGTCTTTCCGAAGCTCAGTCTCGATCATTTGAAGCGGTCCAAAGAGGCTAACCCAACCTAGGACAACCGGAATAGGAAATTTCTAACGTGAGCGGAAACTAAGCGATATCGGCTGGTCGGTTCAGCGTTTATTGCGAGACGGTTTACTTTCCGATCAGACCATGACCCGGGGAGAGAATTGGAGATTTAAAGGGTAAAAAGGTTTTATAGACCATAGGTGGATGAAAGAATCAAAACAACCGCATATATACCCACTCTATCAATAGGTAAAACAGTAAGAGGCCAATCGATTCCAGACTACGTGACAACACTATACGTACGCTGCGAAGCTAAACCGTTTGTACCAAAAGTAATTATATGCACTCATTTTTGGAGATATGGACACTTCAGAGATGATTGTAAAGCGAAAATTCTATGTGATCTATTTGTAGGTTCCAATAACGCATCATTTTATAAGAGCATCCAAGCCAACCCCTTACAATTTCCGTGGTTTGCAAAAAAAGCCCAAAAACCCCTTGTACGGACCATATCCCGCCGGAGGGTCAGTTGTGAAGTTGGCAACACATACCTGACCCTCATCAATAAAAAGTACTGCATAAATTAGAAATTTTTTAATTAGAAAATTAGACCCTTGGGGGAAAAACAATAGATCATGGATATGCCCATTGTTGGAGGTGTAATTAGAAAATTAGGATAATGAAATAAATAAAAAACACACAAGGTATTTTATGAACAATTTATTACCATTGAAAATTAAGTAGTGAACAAAATATCAAAATTTTGAAATAATAGCGGTAGCATTAGTAATCCTCAATAATGGTTTATGGTAAGAAATATGTGAGATAAAATGTCTTGTTTCCATATGATCTATAAATGTGTGAATACAGCATCAATGACTGTATTGTTTCGGGCTGTAGAGAAAGCTGGATCACAATTCAACTCTAGGTTGAATGTTTCACGCACAAAAATTACTAATTCTGCATCTTTTGTGGTCAAATTCACATTGAGATCACCACATAGAATTATTGGAACTGTGCTCAACTCAAGTTCACCAAGCACCTTTATGATTCCGACAAGTTGGGGACTGTAGGCCAATAGATGAAGTGCGAAAAATGGTTCCAATTTATGCATAGAAATCTCAGGTGTGATGTACACGAGTAATGCTCTTCTACCATTGACTGTAGTTTCAATTTCACAAACGTCACCAACTCCGTCATGTGATGTAGTTATTCTCGTTGTTTGCATAACATCTCAATCAAATTTCTGGAGCTCACGGTTTTCAGATTGAAGAAAAGATGAACCCTCCCCCCCCCCTTTTTCTCGTAGATATAAACACCTCCAGCGCGTACAGTATTAAGTGTAAATTGAGAAATTGATTCATATCCAGGCAAATCAACTCATTCAGCATTGAAGAAGAGAGGATACAAAACGACGTTTTAGAAGAAGAGAAAGACCGCGAACAAGCGTAATCAACAGTATCAAACTAAGAAATTGAAACCTGAAACTATCAAACAAGTACTCTCTAATGCAGAGAAATGTAGACAATATCGTCAGAAGAAACGAGCTCATAAAGCGGAGCCAGACGTTTCAAGTTGTTGGTTTTCAGAGTTAGCGTTTGAACCAACCAGATGAGTCACCTAGCTTACCGTTCTCTTCCTTGTAATTGAACGCGGATCACGCATTGCTGTACGTGAAAATCAATAGAAACGTGCAAATCAATAGAAAAACCGCGGTTCATTTTATAGAAAAATGAACCTCATTGATTTCTTCGTAGTTTTCACTTTTCTAGTCAATAATAATGTAAAGTGCCGGGGCGTTGCATTTTGTGGGGGTAAAAAAGTACAAAAAGTTACTTGACCCTCAGCCAAAAGACGTATCCATGTCAAAAAGAAACGGCCCAATGTCGAAAATGTGTTGCACCACGCGGATAACTTGAACGTATGATCATGTAGTGCCAGGACTACGATGGACCAAGAACGATGTAGTTCAGTGCAATCTTTCGAGAGACTAATATTAACGTAGACCATCATTCAATTCTAGCTTCGAGAGATATTTATGTTTATAAAGAACTGTTTAATTTTATAAAAAGGTGTTACAAACATTTAATGCAGTATAATCCCATTATTGTGGCTGCATATAACTTAGTTATGCCAATATATTGAAAAAATAAAATAAACATTGAAATAAACCATGACAAACTGTGTCGTGCGTCTTGCATGCACATGCTCTATTGCAAATGGATGAGACGTACTCGCTACGCTCGGCCTGGTATCAGATCGGTTTGAATTTTTCTCGCTACAAACGCGCGTTTTTTTACATCTGCTGTCGAGTTAACTGGAGTTATCCAGGTCTGTTGGAGACAAAATCTTTCCCCTATTCTTTTGAAAGTGTGGGAACCACGTGTTTGTTTATCATTTCGAGCAATAAAGGTAACAGAACGGCGGCACACCAAGCCGGGTTTTCCCTGGCCGTTAGCGCTGATCCCCAACGGACGATTCCTTCGGGAAAACCCGGAATGGGGAAGCGAGCCGGGGCGATATATATACGACCCGCCCTTCGGAAGAAGTCAGTCAGTTGGTGGAAGCCCTTCTGGGAGTATTAACAGATCACTTTGCTTTCTTACTCGTAACCTAACTTCCCCTACTAGCTAGGTCAGTTTGTACCTTCTTCCCGTTTTCTCAAGGATGCAGTAAGGGCGGATCACGCTATCCGGTAGCGACTGCAGCTCTGAAGTGTTAACAATCCTCTTCTCATACCGTGTACCGTATGGACAAGGGGATCTCTCCTCTGTAACGACGAACTACACTTCCTCAAGGTTTAGGCGGGAGGGCAGTACTCTGTACTGGTAACACCGACTAAATTACTTCTAATCCTCTTCCGATTGGGAGGGCAAATATTATCTAGTAACACCAATCGAAGGTACCCTAACATATACCTTTATACCAGCAATTACCTAATAAAAAGGGAAAGTTCAATAATTTTAGGGCTGTGTCCTAAAACTAGTCATTAACAGCAAGGTTATTCAGATTGAACGAAAAAAGAAAACGACAGTCTTCATGGGATTAAAAATCCAAATTCGCAGAATAGGCTGAAGAGTCAGGCATTCACTGAATTCGGTCCTCGATTGATAAATTTTATGAGACGATTGTCCCTGCAAACGTCTATTGGAAATGTAATTGTGTAGAGCAGGACTACTTGAGACCAACGAAAATCGGATCTGTGTAATAAATACAGAAAAAACACTCACCGTTTTGGTTAACACGGTAGGTACGAAACTAACCTGACTAAAACGCACTCTCCTTCACTCGCTGTAAACGTTTGCAGTCGCGTAAATCGCCGGTATCGCCAGTAACGCTGAAATCGCCCGATTTTCGCTCATGTGGGACAAGGTCTTATAGCAAAGAAACAGTAAAGAAATTCCTGAATTAATTAATTTCCTGTAGTATCGACCCCTGACGTATGGCCATTTCAGTCTGACGCAGTCTGTATTAGTAAGATCCTATAGAAATTCAGTTGTTCTTCAAAATTCTCCGTGATTCCCCGTTCAGCTAACAAAAAAACATACAACCTTGTTTCGACTGTAAATCGTTAGGATCCGCGTGTTCAACTGCCTGCCTGTTTTTGAGCCCCCCTCACGCTTTTCTTATGCTAACATCAAGTCTCACGAACACTCGTTTACAGTCTACGTTCTGCCTGCTCTCAAGAGGAAGTATTCACTTCAAACAAGGAGAAGGAACCTTTGTTTCCACTCCAATTGAGGTTTCTTGGAAATCGATTCACGCGAAGTCGTGCTAAAGAAGCGTGATGCTTAACGCCTGTTTGTATCTCAATTTCAGTAAAACCGTTTGCTTGTGAAATTCATTTCGTATAGTGCTTTCGAGTCCACCCTTATCTAGCGGAAGCTTTGTTTTCACTTTCGGGAGATGAACATTTTTTATTTCCCAAAATCAAAATTTCCACTCGCATTTCATGGGTTAGGTCATTCTGAACAACTTCGTTCGTTACAATCTCTGTGTGTGATTTTTCATCCCAAAGAAAGAGAGAAGTGGGCCTTCTGCTATTTCCAGAAGGTATTGGCATGTTCCTAAATTTTTTGACACTGTTAGCCACTTTACCCTGACCGATTTATCTTTTGGTGGTGGGGAGTTCGATGGATTATGTTACCTGTCTGTACCACAAAGGCGTGGCGGTCCTCGATGCACAAGGTTGAGGCTAAGATGTTAGGGGATGTTGTCATGAGGTACGTCAGGGGGATCATCTGGTTAGTTCTCCTCTGTAACCTGGTCGTGGATGTAGGTTTGGGTAAGCTGCCAGTTGATATTGAGCCGTGAGTGCAAGTGAGTGCATTGGCCTTTGCGGATGGTGTTATCCTACTTGCAGAAACCCACGAGGGCCAGCAGACGCCCTAAATGCATTATCTGAGCAGCTACCCAGGCGTAGTTTGGTGGTCCTCCTCCATGGTCCCGTCAGGTCGCCAGCATATGCTGAAAGTAGTGGATAAGGAGTGTTTTGTCCTAGGACGAACTACTGTCCCTGCCTGCTGGTGCTGGAGGTCTAGCAGTATCTTGGAGTCGACTTCATTGGTGCCGCCGCAATTGCCACAATCCGTGTGGACCTAGGTAGAGCATTAACTCGTCTGACCATGGCTCCTCTGAAGCACAGCTGGAGCTGAGGTTCCTTCGCACGTACTTACTGCCGAAGATGACTTATGGGCTAGTCTTTGGCAGGATTACTATGGGGAGGCTGCTTGAGTTAGACCATGAATTCTTTACTCTCTGCTCCCTTGGCTGGCCTTTCCACCTGTTGATCCAGGTTCCTATATTGATGCACAGGTGAAGACCGGCGGGCTCGACATTGTCTCTCTCTCTCCACCGGAACTGCTGCTGACATTGATTTCGTCAGGTAGTAGTTGTTTTGGTGCGATCAAGCAACACCAACTGCTCCAAAAAGGATTGTAATGAAGTCTGGCAGTGGTCTGAATTCCCAATTTTCCCCCAATGTGAAGAGTAGGTTTCAGAGGACATTGGGGCAGGCGACTCATGCTTTACGGGTGGCTACACCCCCTTTCATCCCTCTCAAACTCCCCTGTCATCCTCGATTTCACAGATCTGGTTCTTCTCCCCACTTTTATTTTGTTTAGTTTTTCCGTTTCTATTTAATGGTGTGCGCCTTTTGCCTTCGAGAGGGGGTCTATCTGAAAGAAATAATCTCATTTCAATTTCAAAGTGGTAGCAGCATTCGTAAACACTGAGCATGCTCGAACGTGAAATCGTAATAACAAGCCTAATTTGTACAGTTTTCTACGATTTTGATGAAATTTTCAGAAAATGTTCGGGTTAGGATGGCTAGTTACTTATTTCATTCCATGGACGCTTAAAATCGTCTATCCACCCATTTCCCTCATATTAGAGATTCTATGGAAGCATTTAATGTGGCGAAGGGAATTTTATAACAGTGAGGGGAAATCTCTATTAGCATACGAGTCCAAATTGTTCACTCGATATCCACTCTGAAAAAATCTAGTTACTTATTCAACTATCATCTGAATTCGTCGAGGAAGCAAAATAATAAATCCGTCATAATCGAACTCGTTGATAGGAAAAACGGCGAGACTTGTCTTCGAAAACTCGTTAAGCGAACTCAGCAGTGTAAAGCGATCGGGGAGGAGGTATCCCGTGCCAAGGCCGCAGCTCAAATCAACCGGTAGCTTTTAGAGCTAATCTTGAGAATGGCTTTTAATAGCTTTTAGAGTTAATGATGCCCCCCTCCCCCCTCGTCCTCTCCCTGATCCATCGACTAGGTAATTTCCAGTCGACGAAGTTTATCTTGGTAGGATTACGTTATTGCGAAAACTTGCAGACAAAGAAATAAAAGGAGAAAAAAAGGGGAGGAGTGAAAAATATTTCAATGCCTGAATTATTGAGATAAATAGGCGGAGAACTGGGTATTTATAGATTGCTTTCAACCGGAGTGAAAGAAAAGGTTTTCACTTCACAGGTCATTATTTCAGTATCGTGAGGTTTGATGAATGTCTGGTTCGCTATGATAGAACTTAGTCAAAGTTTTTATTCATAAGCTAAATTGATTTGTCCACCAGCTTTTGCACTGATATGGGAAACTATTTACAGTTAGAAATACCTTGTATCCGAGAATATATACGTACATGAAATTTTACTGTCATTTGAAACATTTCCATTTTCAAACCGGACCCCCCGACACTTATGATTGGAGACTAAAATTCAGCTTAAATTCAGAAATAATGGAACATGCTTTTGCAGCACTCACTATTACATTATAAACAAGTATTTTATTTTATAGGATACATTGTTTACGGTCCATTTAAGAGGCTAATTACTATATGTTAATGAAATGCTATGTATCTCAATTTTTCTTTCCTCGAAAAGCAACGGATTTTTCAAAAATTAAACTGTAAGGTTTTGCTTTCAGTGCCTCGAGCTATTTTCTCGGAATTCCGTTCTCCACACATTCAGTCATTACAAAAAAAGTACCGTTTTTCGAAAGTGGAAAAAAATTTCACGATCACAAATTGCTCTGCAGTAGGAACGTGATTAACAGAGTGTGTATGGGCTTCTCCAAGTTTCATTCACAAATCAACATTTCAATCTGCGAATTCGCAAACGTGAAATTGTAATTCTATCGAGCATAATCACATTCCAATCGTCCGATCTTGCTCAAATTTATGGGGTATTTGGGAGGTTGAGTAATTGTAAATTAAATTCAAGTTGGTCGTATTGTTTTTGTTGTAAATAATTCTCTCTTGTCGCTTTATACCAACCAAATTGTTATAATTTTCCACAAAATAACGAGGCTTACTACCTCAGTAAGCTATCCCACTGCTTTTCATTCCGATAGAGCTAGGAGCTGCGTGTAGGCCAAACCCGCACGACCGTCGGGTCTTGGTGGTGAGGTATACTTTGGACGCCGTGCCAAACTGGGTATAACTCATGAATACAAGCGGTAGGCAAGTTGCATGGAAATTATTGCACAAAGGTTTATCTTGTCTGCTCTTATGCACGGATTACAAGTCTTTGTAGATTTTCCAGAAATTGGTGGAACAAAGTAAATAAAACGTGGGTCGAAAATCACAGACGGTCTAGTCACTGGGTTCTACTCATAATTCTCAATCAATCCAAAAGGCTGAAATCGAAGGACCGAAGCATTCAAAAATCAGAATATCGAAAAATTTCAAAGTAACGCTAATGATTTTATGTTTGCTATTGATAAACGTCCTTTCAATGAATAAAATGAGATCACTTGAACACTATACGTTACGTTCAAACATCAACACGAATATGAATTTTAATTTCCTTGGACGTCCACGTTGGACGTTGTAAAATTCGACTAGTCTCGACTAATGTGGATAGAACCACCTGACGTAATTGCAATGGAATTTCGATATCAGCTTTTTTCGTATTAAAAAACTAGTAACCGTTAATGTTTACGGAATTATATTTAAAACTAGGCCATCTGACTGACTGAGATACCTGGAAGTCAATTTACAAGGTATGAAGACTCTGTGATCATCTGAAGGACACTTGTGGTGATTTTGTTCTTGGTCTTTGTAACTTGGTGAAATAGAAGCAGAGCTCTTTTCATAGCACCGAGGAAGCAATTACAAGGTACAAGACCTCTATGTAATAATTCTCATAATTTTGTGTTCTTACTTACGATATTCGGACTGCCACTCCACCAAGCTGTCTGTTCCTCTTTCGAAAAAACGTATTATTGTCAAAATAACTGAACTGCTTTTTCACTCGCGATAATTATTAGTAGGCAATTTGGCAATGGATAAACACCAACAAGCTTAATATCAATGCTACAAAACCATTCTCAAGGAAAATAGAACAATTTTCAACAACAATGTTGATCAAACCTTTTAATACAACATATTTATTATGGGTTATTTCCTTGAACATAACATACCTACTGGCCATGAACAACCACATCTGATCCGCAGCGAACCTGGGCAGCAAAATTGTTGATCTCGGACCACCTTCTCTCATGTTTCAGCTGCTAACTAATCAAAAAGTCCGTTTTGTAAATTCAAATTATAACAAAAATGACAAAACGAATGACCGACAATATTCACAACTCAACCAAGAACTGGGTTTACCATTCCCATTCTCTAACTTCTACAGACTCGAAATGGAAAATCCATTGTGTCCGGCACTTCAAAGGTCATAGGCCACAAATATGGAAAAAAGGTTTGGTCATTATTTTCGTGTAGCACTCTACCTGAAGCTTCTCATGTTCGGAGTTCCATTGTTTCTCATTTGCTTGTTCGTACAGGTGCCGTTACGTTGCGCACGGTTATGATGCTACTTTCGGCGCAATAATGCAACTACATTTTCCACGGAACAGCAGACTGTGAAGAAGCTTTGACATCATTACTGGATTAAATTTGAAGAGTTGCGTGATTTGCATTCCCCCCCTCGACGAGTTTCTACACAATGCCGAGAATTTCTCGCTTTCCGGAAGGGCGAAATTCGGTATGAGAAGAGGCCTGAGGGAGCGAACAATAACCCCGTTGTTTCCCCTTTCCTTGACACATTTCATTACAATTGTTTGAGGGTAAAATACAGTCTGGTGGAAGGTGAGAGAATCAGCGGGGCGGCGTCAGCGGTACTTCGTGAAACGGGGGTCGTCATAAACCTGTTTCCGCGTAACAATGGCCAGCACTGACTCATCCTCTTACTTCGCCTCCGAAACAAGAGCTACCTACCTATTCCACCTCAAAGATTGCTCTGCTGCTAACTGAATCTTGTAGGAATGTCAAACTTTGAATACTAAAGATGGAAATATCCGACGTTTCAGAGCAGAATAGAGGAAGATAGGTAGATTGTAATAGAAGGTAGTCGATTGCAGCAGCCTCATATCACAAATGTCTTAGTTGTACAAATAATTGATCCCGATTGACTATTCGCACGCCTTTGAAAAAAAACTCCAACGAATACCTTCCTAATAGTATGTCATTCGTAATAAAATGAAGAATACTTTCTCAATGGAATCCTTCTGGGAACAAATTGAGGAGCATCTTTTTAACGACTTGATTTTGTTAAGGAATGAAGAAATATCTTTTCAATAACATGCCATTGAAAAGAACAATAGTAGCAGTAACCCTGGATTAACTCATTAACTCTTAGTCAAAATTTTTATCCGGATAGGGTTTAGCGAGGAATGGATAAACGTCTCTTTTTGTATAATCTACAAGATAGCAATGTCTCTGAAATTAATCTCCCTTATCTGTTGGATAAATGTGATTGATAAGCCGGCCCTACGTGAGAGAAAAAATTCCTCGTTATCGATGCGGTATTTTCCATGTTACAACAGTGTCGAAAGAACACTTAGCCACTAGTACTTTCCTTGATATACGAATACTTCGCAAGTATTGTAGAATCCATAATTTCCACACACTCATCCCTTGAGTCACATTCTAAAGGAAGCCCACGAATAGGCCTGACTGACGATTATCGCTCCCCGAGCGTGTGCTTGAATTTTTCAGTAACTAAGTGCGTAATGTCCCCTCGAAACCGTTGTTGCGGCGTAGAAGCACCCACCTACCTTTTGTAAATTCCGCCCTCATCGTATCCAAATAGACCTATAAAAACCGTTGGAGTCCCCTATCTCGACTATCAGTGTCCGGGAGGTCTCGTATTTTGCTCTCATCCCCCCGATATAGTGAACGCAAAAAGACGAAGAAAAAAAATCAGAAATAAACCACAGGATCGTACTTTTTTCTCGTAGCGAGCGCAAAAACCTGTGGTCGACCCTTCCGAAGCGCTCGCTTGCTTGAATTTCAAATCAGGCTTTTCACCCTTAATGGCCAAATTATACTAGTTAATTGAACTTTCAAACACCGGTTGTTTTTTCTCGGTTAAGATTGTTTTTGAGTCTCGAAACCGTTCTACATTTTCCCTCAAAATCATAAATGTCATACTGTAATGGTGTAGTTCAAGATGGGTTCTAAAATTGCGCGCTTCCTATTGTTATCTTAGGAAATTGAATGGTATATTTTTAGAAGCGTTAAATAATTTCGCTGTGTTGCGTTCTCGCAATATCTCCTATCAAAGTCTCCAATGTTGTTAGCTAATGTCTGTAGCACTTTCAACGGCATCTGCTACGGAGAGGGTGGCCGTGGCAAATGTGGTACGTCCCGTAAATGTAGACGAGGTACTGATGAGATATTGATTAATTTTTTTAATAGGTACTGTACTACTTTTGCTTTTCTTCAATAAAAAATAATAATAAAAAAAAGTTTTATTATTCTTTGTGTGTAATGATATGTTGTTTTGAAAGGTGTTTTTATATATCCAAATATACACAAAAATGTAGAAACCGCCCCATAATTGATCAAGTAATCTTGTAATTAATGGACAGGGGTACCACATCGTCCAGTCTGTTACGTAATTGAAGATGGCAGCACAACCAGGAGCTCCGCATGACGTGATGTACTCTCTGCTAATACACAGATTATAATACGTTATTGTCTGAACCAACAACGTCCGACACCCACTCCCCGTAACGCCAGGTATATGCAAATCTCAAGATCTACATATTTAGGTAGTTCACAGCTGGATTGCCGTCTACGTTATGTACATTAATTTGGCTTGAACGTAAATTTGACCAGACAACCTAATTATTGTTGATCAATTGGGTTCGTTACTCGTCACATCGATCACGAGCTCGACTTTTCAAAAAATTTTGTGGGTGAATATTTCTAGTGCAGTAGAATCTGACTTCCAGGGCGGACCCAGTTAGTCTCTGTGAACCATGCGTCTCCTTCAGGTAATTGAAGCTATAAAAAATATAGGATTTGCGGAAAAAGAAGATCAATACATGACTTTTGAAGAAATACAGTGTACATGTTGTGTACAAGACATAAACTCAACAAAGAATAGATCTTATCTCTCATAGATCAATGGCTTCATATGTTTTGGAGGCTCGATAATTGCACTATCAGGAGATTTCCGCCAAACATTGCCTGTAAAACCAAGATCAACTGCTGTAGACGACATAAACGCTTGCCTCAAATCATCGAATCTATGGCGCTATGTGAAGTAACTTCAACTGACAACAAACATGAAAAGCGCATTGCTGAACGATACATGTGCTCAGATAAATCCTCAGCACATAGCTATCGTTAATGGTCGAGTACCTATCGACGAATCGAACGGATTGATTTCATTTCCTCAAAACTTCTGTGAGTTTTTCTCATCAAAAGATGAACTCATCAAGAGAGTATTCCCAAACATCATTACTAACCACGAAAATAATACAAAAAAAATTGAGTGAGCAAGAAATTTTGACCGCTAAGAATAGGTACAGATTTAGACGACTTAAACTACATGATTCATAATGAGATCGTCGGTACAATGAATTCTTTCAAATCGATTTAATGTTAAACAAATGAAGATGAATCCACTCACCATCAAACTGAATTAAACTCCTTAGACGTGCCAGGCTTAACGTAGCACAATTTACGACTAAAGGTTGGCTCCATAGTAACCATGCTTCGAAACAAAAACCAACCAACACTGTGCGACGGAACTCGTTCAGTGGCAATCAATATCAGTAGCGTTTAGTTATAATAAGTTTTATGTCATGTCCCATGAGTACGTGATAAAAAGTATCCTATGGCTTTCTCCTGATTCTAAGATTCTAAGCTACATCCACACCAATTTTCAGCCAAATCAGTTCAGCCGTTCTTGAGTTAAAAATAGTGTAACTAACACGACTTGCTTTTACATATGTAGATAATTTCAATATTTCGGTCACATTTATGTTACTGGTCAGTATATTGCCGTCGAACTCAACTGAATGCAGTCTTGTACATTTTTAAAATATCTCACCTATCTGGATGTACATGTTCCATGGATAAATATGTAAAATTTGTGCCTCGAGGGCCCAGGAGAAAACATGGTGGCCCTGATTTCTCACTCCCTACTGCTGTCACTGACTAGAGGTATACAACATCCATCATCACTTCTCAGCGAAATATTTGTTGGAGCCTTTATATCCACTTACATTATAAAAGAGCATAGGTACCATCTAAAATGGATATGCGCTTCAGAAAAAGATTTGATCAAAACCCTGTGACACTGAAATAATGGGATAGTCACCTTACCAACCCATTATTTATGTGTCTTAGAGTTTTTCTTCACTCCTACAATGTTTTGGAAAGTTGCCCCCAAGTGGCGGGAAAGCGTGTTAATGAAATCCGTTCTGTTCTGTTCTCCTTCAAGATGCTCCCAACGCTGGTGGTTGGATTTTGCCTAAACCTTCCTAGTCAGTTCTACCGGGAAAACCATCCCCAGACACAGCAGTGAGGGTTTTTGAACTCCCACTCCCATTCCATCCAATATCATTCTGACTGTGTTTAGTGAAACTTGATCACACTTGTTGACAATTAGTGTAGATGTTGGAATTCCGTTGACAACATTGTGGTACAACCAGTTTTGATATATTCGTGGCCTGTAAAGGCGGTGAAACGCCATAACCTCACTCCCTTCAATATCCATAGCCTCATAAATTGTAGGGAGTGAGATCTGCTTAGAGTAAGTTTTCAAAATGTGCCATGGAAACCTTGATATTTATTGCAGCTAAAATTAAGCTAATTTGTGCTGTTCCACTCAACTAAATTGAAAGACCAGTGCGGCGATTACCAGGGAGGTTGGAGGCTCAAGTGGGGAAAAAGATAGTAGTTAATACCTCACTCTCTACAAAAGTTTATTTTTCGAAATGGCGTATCAGTAGTACGGTTCAAGATTATGTGTGCTCACTTGGGTAATATGCCGAGAGAACCACAGTGATTGATTAGGAACATGAAAATTGATCAAGCTTCAAATTTGTTTCAGAAAAGTCAATACCCGAATTTGACCAAAATTTTGAAATGACCCAATGAGCGATTCCATTGAACATTAGATGAGCTATGGGGATGTGTATCGATACTTCAACTCAGATATTTCGAAAAATCGGTAAATATTTCTCACCACCTTGAAAAAATTGGTTTTAATATCTTTCTTTGGTTGATTTTCTTACTAGTCAAAAAACTCACCAACCAATCTTTGGACACTTGTAATGGAATCCGGAATGTTAAAGAATAGTGGCTTTAATACTAGAAGGAAAACAGGAAAAGAAGGAGTAGGAAGGCAGCAGTAGGAGGCTATATTACGGCTATAGTACCTACTGTTACTGTTACCTTACCTCTCACAGGTTCAAAAACTCAAAACAAACATTTTCTTATGTTCTGTTTAAGTAGATACGATTAGGTTTTTTGCAGTTCAATTTTGAAAAATTGATGTTGAAAACGATACTTGATATTCATGAATATCGATACTGTGCTTGACCGATAATTGGAGTATCGATACCAACCTCCCAATACGGGATACTTGATCCACGATACCCACCCCTAATCGTCTAATCTTATCGGATCGTTTCCTTTCAAATCAGTGCCGAAAGACGACCCCCTCTCCGCACTCGCACCTGAGTTGGACGTTGGATGAGAACCACCCGACATGAAGCGGTCTCCTCGTATTGACGGTTGTAGCTTTAGAATATCCTCGTGTTTTCTTTTCTTTCAAATTACTCGAAGGTAGTACTCGAAGCACCACGTGTTTTTCATTTCTTCTTTGCAGATGCAATCATTGTGATTCTTTTCCAAGTACGAATCATATAGATGTATGGATATTTCCTTCTTTTTTTCATTTACATCGTATCATGTTCTATTGTTGCATTGGGCTTTGCCAGTAGTATTAGTAAATGGGCTTACGCGTTCGAGTCTCGTTGCTTTGACATTTTTATATACGTTTTCTGCTAGTTTTGTCGAGTATAAAGCGTGTTCCAGGGTAAAGGGTAAAGCAACAAGAAAGTCGTCTGAACTAGGGATGCAAGTCGTAGTTTAAGGACACAACCCACGTGCAGTTGTGAGCTGAACCGTGTGGCCACCCAGACGTTGACCCAGGCGTCGGTGGGAAGAGGGCGGTAAGTCTTTGTCCTCCAACTCCTTCACGAACACCAACGTGTAATCATCTGACGTCGACGCACACAGCCTCACGAGCCTCGCAATAAAAAGGGCCCCCAGTTTGCTCCCTTTCTCGAAAGGCTCGTCCCCTTGTTACGCCCTTTGACCCGTGAAATTTCGTCGGGGTCGACCCCTACCGGGCCCGGTCACGCCTCTTCCAACGCACACGGAAGGAACCTAAGGTGATTCATAGTTTATAAATGGAGTTTTTCTCTCGACACCCACGAGTAAGGATCGCCTTTTCTCGCCCTTCGGCCCTTAAATTTACCGACCGACGCCCCCTGGGTGGGGGAAAAGGGCTTTTAATAACAGCGGGACCTGCTGCGGAGGAAATAAGGAGGAAACTCCCTCAATAACAAGTCGACATGAGGTTGTACCGAACGCTATGAAATAATAAATGCCAGCCCCGCTCCAACCCTCTCGCCATCCCAACAGACGGCTTCTACGCAACTTCGTAGCTCCCTGTGATTTCTCCTCAACGGTTACAAGACATGTCGAACATCTGTTCATTTATTTATTAACAATGTTATGGACATAAGCCAAACTATGAAGGTTATATCACTCATCAACCGAGAAAAAAGGGACAGAAGACCTCTTTGATTCTACAGACAGATCATTTAAATGATTAATTTTACACATTTAAGTACCGAAGATGAAAAATTGCCTATGCAACCTACAAATATGGGATTCTAGCTCAGAGGAGGGGAGCTAGTAAACAGAGATGAAAGCTACGGCTGGGGGGGGATTGGCAGGTACAGGGACCCCCTCGGGCGGACGGAAAAGTGGTGATGCCGGGATAACAAAGGGCGGAAGGAGCCCAGCCGAAGGTTAGTTTAAGGAGTGTTGAGGGGGGGGTGGAATAGTCGGGTCGGTTGCTAAGAACTGGATTGTACTCCTGTTAATCATTTAAATGATAAAATATATATATATACTAGATGACCCTGACGTTGTTTTGCCTTATAAATTATTTCCAGTTTCTAGATAAATTCCGGTGTAGATAAAAAGTAACTTACTTATCAATAGTGTGTAAGTATGTGGTATATGCGTGAAATAGGCATAGAGCGCTATGAACTATAAGGGAATATAAAGATAACAAACGCCAAGCAATATTATTTTAGAGTTATAACAGTTTATTTCTTAAAATTACATATCACATATTAATGACTACAGTAACACTAACAAATAACGTCAGTCTTTTAATGCTATAGCGTGAACAATATTTTTTGTTGGTCCATCTTTTGCGAGCACAAACAAACTGGATGGTTTACCCATTCGATTGCATGTACATTGTACATTTCACACGGGCAATTGTACATTGTACAATTACCCGTGTGAAAAACATGGTGTACTCAAATCTAAGCCACAAATAGACATCGTTTGGCCTTGGGATTTGTTGATTGTCATTGATAGCAATTATGATAATTGTAAACGTTACTACTACACTTGATTCATAAACAATAATGATGGCTAAAAACTGTGCAGTGAGTGAGAAAAGTCTTATTGTGTGAGACAAACTGGAGACCGGCTTCAGTCTCATCCCTACTCCGTGCTGTTTACTTGGATATGATATCGGTATAGTGTGGCATTTCACTCACCAGTAAAGGTGCGGAAAATTTCAAGAATCTAAGATCGGTAACACTAAGCATATATCGGGATTCAACTTTAATAATAAAAATAAACGATTATTTTCATTAAAAAACGTTAGATTTTGCCATAAGCTAAGGGAAATTTTAATCGGAGTACAGTTAAAAACGATATAATTGATCAGTTATCGAGGTGGATGATAATGATTAAATTACTAAAATGGCTATAAAAAATAGTGGTTGGTGATAACAAAGTAAACATTTAGGGTTGCATATATTCACATGCAAAAAAAGAAAAATAATAAAAACAAAAAATTTGTTCCAAAAATTAAAATAAAAGTGTGAAGGGTGAACAATCCTTATCACTTAGGGGTATGAAAAATAGATAGTAGCCGATTCTCTAATGACTGCGCACATAAAATTTGGTAAAAATCGGCAAAGCCGTTTTGGACGAGTAAGATAACTAACATGGAAATTTTATATATCGGAATATGATGATAGTACTGATCAAAAAGTTTATCAAAATTACTTTCAGAATAAACTATTACATCGCCAAAGATAATATCATTTCACTAGAACCAGTGCTCACAATAAAAACAACTTATCACGTTAAAAACGAAACGTTGCTTTGAACGCAGTGGGTGTCGCACCAACAGATCCGACGTCGGGTAGTTGGTGAAAGAATACAGCAAATAGAATGGCAGCATCAGTCTAGGCGTGCAGAGTAGGAAAGGGCAATCGGTAAAAAAATATCGATTTTTTAAATCGTTTCTGAATCGGTTCTAAAGAATTGATTCACAAAAAATTGTTTCTTTTGAGTATCGATTTTTGGAAAAATCGATTTTTAAAAAAAATAGGTTTTAACTTTCAACTTAATAGCAAAAATAAACCATACAAATAGGCAATTGAGTCATTTATAATAATATATATTTTTTCAAAAATAATGTGGAGAAATGTAGAAATTATAATGTTGAGAAATTATTATTAAATAAAAAATGTGAGATGAAAAAAAAAAAAAATTAAGTAAACCACAAATTGTCCTCCACATCCGGCAAAAATAATAATTTCGACGCGAGCTTCCTCTCAATCTGTTTCTTGTCACCGAAATGGTTTTCCCCGCTTTGGAGAAATGTCCATTGAAAATGTCTCAGTAATTTGAATGTATTCTATTGTGTTGATGAGATTACTACTCGTAAAACGCAAATCCGAATCTTCTCCGAACGATTCTTATAGAATCGATTCTTCATAGCCGATTCAAAATCCATTCAAAAATTGATACTTCTTTTTACTGATTGCCTGTCTCTTAGGAGGGAGAAAATGTTTCAACAAGATACAAGAACAATTATCAACGAAATTAGCATAAAATCGCTTTAAAGGAAAACCCCGATTTTGTTCCCCAATTGTTTTTACTAGAAAACATCGATTTTTTGAAAAATCGAAAATCGATTGACCTTCCCTAGTGCAGAGGAGCGTAATAATTGAGCTGTGAAATGCGCTATTGCCTTGATAATACAATGTTCGTGGTAGGTATGCTCATTTATTTGTTATTGTTTTGGTTCCGATTCTGCCTGTACATAGCTTTGTTTCCATTTTCGAGGGATGAGAACTGTTTTCTCCTAAATCGAAATTTCTACTCGCATTTTCCGTTTTTGACCATCCGGAATTTTTGTTTCGTGTCTGTTTGTATGTGTTCGTCCGCAGATCCTTTTGACAATAATCATACCCACAATTTTCATCAGATTTCGATGAAATTTGCAGGGAATTGGGGGTTGGGGGCTGAAGAATGACCCCTGAGTCTCCTGTTTCACAAATTATCTTTGTGCACTAATTAGTTATCTAATTGAACCCTGGTCTGTGGTTTGACCTCAACTTTGACATCCTGTTTAGTCATAGACCATTTGCAATGATTCCCTATAGTGCATTTTGCAAGCCACTCTATTGAGGAGTATGTATCTATCAATCATATATATACGAGCTTCTCAGAAAGCAGTTCTTGTTCTTGTCTCAATTTCGGTGGCACGCGATGGTTTTTAGATTAGTGCGAGAAGCGCGTAATTTCTGGTGCGATTGATAGCAATTGGTACAGCGTTCCTGCAAATCACTCAATGACCAAACTATTTTTTTTACGTTTTTCCAGAACTCAATGTGTTATTTTGATCCTGAATATTTGCCTATACATTATTTCTTTCGATTTGAACATTTTTAATTTTTACCTCTTGTATAACCCTCAGCCGTCCGCTATTTGAATGAAACCTCTTGAATGTATATCATTACAGTTTAAAGAAAGATAATAGTTCTTGTTAAGATCCACGTACTCCATGCTGGAGCAGGATGAAAAACAGACGTGAAACGTGCGTGATTCGAAGAGAGTTCTCTAAATGGGTGTCTGAAACACGGCTCCTCAGTTTCGTTTTCACGTTTTTCATTTCGGTAAAAAGCTGCTCACAGATGTAAGCGCTGCCAAACTAACAACGAGTGAATAGGTTGGCGGACTGCTAAAAAAAGTCCATTGGTTGGCTGGTTGAAGACCACTGGTGTGGTGGTAACTAAAGAAATTACTTGGTGACAAAATCAGTGGAATGTAACTGAAATTTTGTTGTGCTCAGAGCTCTTGTAATTTAGTGAACAGTACGATTTTGGAAGAATCCCTTGAATGCTTGGGATTCTAATCAAATAGGTCTTCAACGTGGAAGACCTGAAGTCTACTCAACATTCTCATCGCCGTCGTGTATGGTGAAGACCCAAAGTACACCTATCTCAGGTGGTTAGTGCACCCAGCCCGAAAGGGGTCCCCTAAACAAGGCCCTTCGCGTCACGGATGGGGTCGCAGACTGTTTGCGATGTAAACTTGCGTTGGCGAGCACATATTGTTGCGAGGGCGGAGGGCTCAGTTATAATCCTGAAGGATCATCAGGAAAACCCCCGGTCCGCCGCGCGGAGATCACTTTGCCGAGGGTCTCGCTAGCGGAAAATGGCGTGTCAAGCCGCAGACCCCGTCGTATAACGAATTAGGGTCACTTGGCCACCCTAAAGTTGCCGTTATGGACCCCTGTAATTCACTGAGACCCTGCACCCCTCCCCCCGTGAACCAGGGACTTTATCTCCTCGGAAAAGCGAGAGAAGAAGAAAAAATAATGCTGCAAACTATTACACAATGGTTTATTATTTCTATATTAGAATAGCCCTTCTACATAAATAACTGATCCACGTACATTAGATGTAGTCAGCGGTATATTATCTAACCTCGGTACCTCGAGCCACCTTACCTAGGGACGTTGCGAAACCATCGATATTTCAAAATATCGATATCTATCTATCGATTTTCGATGTCCCCCTCCAATTTTTCCCAATATCGATATTAATTCCGATAATCGGGAAAACTATCGGGAATCTAATCTAATCTTATGATTAGTATAATCTTGGCGGACATAGGCTCCCCTTAAATCTAATCCGCTTGAGTTTAAAGCTCGTGCCATGTTAAACGGGGAGTCACGTGATCTATACAGTCATGTGATCTATTCAGCCAACTAATCTATTAAAGAGAGTTATACTGTTTAGATCCAAGGAGTTTAGTGAAAAAAAGGTAAAACATGGCATTTTCCCAAAAATCGGCAGAATATGGCATTTTTGCATGGCTCATTTGAAGGGCTCTGGTCATGAGAAACTATTCGGCGTGTTTTAGTAATATTTCACTGCATTTGACACTTTCACTGAACATATTAGTTATTCTGTTTCCCGCAAAAAATTATAACCAGTAACAATTTAATAACTGTAGTAATTTAAAAAACGATGCAAATTCTTGCACAGGGGTTTATTATTCAATGATTCATGATTTGAATTTCTACTAAGCTTTGGAGTGTGCGTGTTTCACAGGTGATAGAGCGATTATTAAATTTCAGGAGATATGCATAGAGCACTTAAATCGGTTCTCAACCATAATACCTATTTGGATTGTTCAGTTGATCATATTTGTGTGGCTCCTGAAATTCAATAATCGCTCTATCACCTGTGAAACACTCACACTCCAAAGCTTAGTAGAAATTCAAATCATGAACGCAAGCCAATTGAATAATAAACCCCAGAGAAAGAATTTGCAGCGGTTTTTTTTTCAAATGGTTATCAGAATACTTCAACCCGTGTATCGGCTACAAACCCTTTTATGAGTTCACTTCAGTATCCACGTTCACCACATCACTAGGTTACTGCAATCAAAACAAAAACAATGATAAACCAAAATAACGCAAATGTTGGCACCATAAATCGGGAATGGTTAGAGCTACGGACCTGGGGAAGGGCTCATTCGATTCCTCATGGAAAGTTCTTCAAAAAAAGTCCAAATTTAGGCCGCCTTGACTTTTTTGAGGTTTTTAGGGTTTTACAAAACTTTGACAACCCTTAACGGGCACTTTAAATTAAGTGGGAGTGCTGGCTAAAGAATTGGGGGGTTGTCAGACCAACATGGATTTTTCCTGAAAATTTCAGATTTTTTGCTCCAACCGTTTGGGAGAAATCAATGGTGTACGGGGAACGGACGGAAAAATTGTTATTGAAGATTTTTATTCTACACCCTTTGAAACGTAAACCATTAAATTTTCAGGGGGGGTTAAAATGTTTTTTTCAAGAGCGATTACAATGGTTTATTATTGTATAATAAACCAAAATGAACGTTGATAATCAATTATCTGAATGATTAGTTCAAGTGATCGAATACCCGAATTGTCCTACTATTCGGTCCGCGAGATTTCCCTTTTCTCGAGCAACAATTTGAAGCTGTTTAACCTGATCAACTTCTTGCCTTGGAAAGAACGTTGCGAATTAGCGCTCAGGAGTCAACGCGTAGTGCCATCACGTAGTCGTCTCCGAAAACCTTGTCCTTTACCCATGAATAATTGAACGCGCAATGTCTCGCAACTTGTTAAGAGAGCTATATAAAGTCGCCGATTAAATAAAGCGAGCACCTTGTTGACGTCTGAAAGTAGGTTTTCCTGAGAAAGAGGATTCCAGCTTTCTCGTTGGGCTTTGGAAACAGCGCAACCTACGCTCAACGTGTTTCACCCGTTGCTGATTGATGTTGTTCAGAATTGTAACTTACTGCTGTTACGTTTGATGCTGGTCGTTCGGGGGGTCTAGAGTTTGTGATACTGAGAGCGAGTGGATTTGGGTGGCTAGTTAACATGGTATGTAGGCGAGTATAGCACTTTCTTAGTGCCACGACACACTAAAACTAAGAAAATAGCACTTGTTCAGAACCTCTTTCACCATAGGAACACCAGTGTCTTTATGTATGTTGGAGTTTCTTACGTCCCATGGCGCTGAAGTGATTTGCCATATATTATAAGGAGTTGAGAAGAGGTTTGAGGGTGTTGAAATGGTGACGACATTGTTTCATTAGCTGGTTACTGTGGTATTGGAAGGTTAGCCGCTTGTCTAAGGTTAATCCTAGATATTTTACCTCGGTTACCAGTGGTATTGGGTCATTGCATATCTTCAAAGCTGGTGTTTCGTGGTTACGAAGTTTGTTGTGCCCTGGATTTGAGCTTTGATACTTATCACATCATCCAGCTTAACATTCAATATAATTGCTGGAATTATTAATTTGATGTTTTTGTTACAGGTAAGTGCTTGATTTCTTTGATGATCCCCTCCTGGTGAGTATTCACGCAAGTTACTTCAGTCTAGTTTTCCAATATACCTATAACAGCATAGTCATATCTGATATTTCTTCAATAGCAGCAATTTGAAAATGAGCCAAATTGTTCAAGGTTTTTGCGACAGTCAATTGAATAGCAATATTAAACCTGAATTCATACGGTACCAATTGCTGATCAAATCACGTGAAACTTACAAGTGATTTACTTTGAACATTCCTTGACTGGGCAGTCTTTTAATCGAGACTTCAGATCTTGAGAAATTCGGCAGTTCTTCAAATGGAACCAAATATCTGGTAATCACATTCAAAGCTCCTCTTACAACGTTCTTCCGAGGCATTCTATATGATATAACTGTAAAGCAAGAATGAGGATAACACATATCGAACAAAACAATCGACGAAACAATAATACGTTGCAACTCAAATTTAAAGGTCCTGAGCAACAGAAAAGATCTTCCTTCATCAAATCTCACGGATCATGTTCGTTATATGAGTTTTAAAAATATGGCATGTTCTGTTTGTTGCAATGTTCCCATCAAAATCTGACGTATGTCATAGCAAGCCATCCACCTGATCCGAAGCATATTCGTCGTCAAAATACCTGAGGAGTCTACATATTGAATTCTTGCTTGAAAATGCAAAATGGAGTTGCTATTAGGTTTAAGAGCCACTCAGTTGATTTGAGGCACCGCACAGTGGTCCAGGGTCGTCGAAAAGCGCTTAAAATCCTTTAACTTTAACATATTCGCAAAGCTAATGAATATAATTGAGGTAATTTAGAAAAAAAACAGTTTTTGTCAAATTTTACACGATTGTGTAGTGCTAAAATTAAAAAACGACAAATAGCGGTTTAAAAAAATCTAAATAAAATAATGCCTGAAGAGTTGGACGGGTCCACGGCCTCCCGAGTTGTTAAACGCTGTACATCTGAAAATAATTCATAACAGAATCGACGTCTTCGACGCCAGAATCTAGTAAAACTAAAAAATTTCTTACTTTTAACATTTTGATCCGGCACATGCACTGATAAAATTGACTCGAATACTCGAAAAGAAGAATCTGTAGCCGTTCGAGGTGATAAAAATTGAGCCGGAGATCAAAAATGACCATAACACAAGTTCACCTGTAATAATCAAAGGGTCGGATGTTGGTAGGTAATAATGATCGGAGATCGTTCTATAGACGTTAATAGAACATCTAAGCTTTGAATCAAAGACTCACAGAAAATCACAAAATTATAGGACAAATAGAAGTTTATGATGGTTTAAATTTGAACTTTCATTAGCTCCTGTGTAAGTAATTTTTCTGGTACTTGTGTTTTTTCTCCAATATATACTTGTTGATTGTTGAGTCAGAAGAAGAAACTGCGAGAGAGTTCATTTTTTTGGAAAATTTGCAATTCTTCATGTCTCAACGATTACGGGCCTTCAAACGAAGTTAGCACTATGAAACTCAAGAGATGATATCCCCAGGAGGTAACAAAAACATATCTGCAGCCAGCAACTCTGGGTAAATTAGTTTTAAGCGCTTTTTGCCGATTCTGTGCTACTGTCCACAGTCTCACTGACCTGGGGTTCCTCCTATCCTATATCAGAAAAAAATGTCTGCAATAGACTATTTAAGACTGTTTCTTATGAAGGAAGCTTGACTCGGTATCCCGTCCACTTGGAATAACAGAGCCTTCTGAATTGTTTGCTGCATGAAGTGAAGTATCGGAGGGCATAATCATTTCGTTATTGAACGTTAAATTGTAAATAGGTTGATCTTCCGCTATTGATAGACGCCGCCTGACGAAATAGCGGGTTATCGCGCCGGTTGATTGCTGTCGGGCCACATACCCAACATTTCCTGCAGCTCCTCCCTCCGCATATTTCACTCAGCGATGCAAATTGATTACGTTCCACCGCCGAACCGAACGATTTTACATAAATCTCCTTGGGATGAGCGGGGAGGGTGGAGGATCATTTTCATTTAGGCTGATGGATTCAGTCGCCTTCCTCTCCTGATTACCAGCTTTCGTTCGAGGCAACAGTCAGTTATTCATACATTTGCCATCCTCCAAACCACAACACGTTTCATTACATGCTCATTGTAAGCCCGTGGGTTGTGATGGAATTGTGCATTCTCACCCAACACTCACAGTATTACAGCCCCGTTCGGGCTACAGGGTGTATCAGATAAGGTGTGCAGTACTACAACCAATTTCCAACAGAAAGTGTCTCCTAGCAATTTTGTTTATCTCTCCTAGTTTTCGAGTTATTTCACTTCAAAGATATTTTAGTGTTTTCCACCTTGTCTCAGCAAAACGGCTATAACTCACAAACAGTATTTTGCAAAGTAAAAGTCGAGGATCGGTTTTAAAATGCGTTAAATTTTCTATCTTTCAAGCGCCAAACCGATTTTTTGTGCTCACATTAAGTTAGCGTAGTTCTACAGGATCCATAGACATAAATCATATTCACGTATTCCTCCATGCTGTACACAGCGATGTTAGAACCGAAGTGATAAATCATTGAAAATATTTTTCATTTAATAATAAATATATATAAATAGTTATTGAAAATTAAAAATTTAAAATTAAATTATTGAAAAGCGAAGAGATTGAGGTCAAGAGAGGTACGTACTGATTGAGTTTCAATGTTCAAATGACGGACCAGTGAAGTTTTTCTACATGTCTCACTTTGAACTCGCCAACAGATAGGAAATATCACATTAGATAAATTTAAAACTGCATCTTAGAAGATAAAACAGATTAATTATGTTCGTAAAAATTGCTACTTTACCATTACCCAGCGTCAAAAACCTCGACTTGCTTCGCTGTTTCCTGCATTCACACGAGGTTTCTTGACAAAATAAAATAGTAACAATCGTTTTTGACATACCATTCAAAAGCCGACCTTTTGCCACATTTTTTAAACTACAGACACCAGATGAAATGCAGATTATTGTGGAGTACCTATTGAACGTTTGAAAAACCTTATTTTTTTCAAATTTTCTTTGTAGAGTGATTTTTTGACAAATTAACTTGAGCACAAAAAATCGGTTTGGCGCTTGAAAGATAGAAAATTCAAGGCACTTTCCAACTCTCAACTTTCATTTTACATAATACTGTATGTGAGTGAACGATTAAAATCGTAGAAAGGAGGGTGGGGGGTTGGAGGGTTATGAGTAATTCAGAAATTAAAAAGGGTGTGATCTGAAATACAATCTTTTTATTCTTTTCCAAGAAACAAAAACCATAATAATAAAAAATATATCCTACATGTTTTCACAGATTTTTAGTTTTACAATCAAGAATAGCTGTTCAAAATGCCCTCCCCCATGCTGGAGGCACATTGTGCATCTCCTTCAAACGCTATCAAATTTGGGCGATCATTTCGGCGCAAGACATATTGATTCGATAAATTAAGGCCCCCCGGATTTCAACCCTTACGGAGGACACTTGGGGTTCCAGAGTTCTCGACACATGTAATTTCAACGGGGTTAAATCAGATTTAAATCAAGACCCCGAGTTTATACGACTTCAATTCCCGGGTCGTCTTGCATTCGCCATGACCATAAACAAATCACAAGGCCAATCCTTAAACGTTTGTGGTCTGGATCTAGAAAATCCATGGTTTTCCCGTGGTCAGTTATATGTAGCATGTTCACGTTTCGGAAGAACTTCTGCGTTCTTTGTTTTTGCACCAAATTCTAAAACGAAAAGATGTAGTCTGTCACAATGTGCTTCAATAAAAAGTGGAACCCGTGCACGTGGCCATTTATGAATGCTTAAAACACTTGCTTTTTTTAGTTACCTACATCAATTATCCAAATAAAAATTGATCTCGTTAAAATTAAAGTGTGCTCATTTATTAACTGTAAGGCGGAACAAAGTTCGCCGGGTCAGCTAGTTATGTTAATAAGTGTGATCCATAATTTTAGTAATGCATGCATTACGTACAAAATGTTTCTATTATTGTGGATATGAAGTTAATGTGATTGATCGTGTCCCAGTTTGTATTTGAATAAATAATTGATAAATACCAAGCGGAGCCGAGGGGACTTTTCTGGTCTCCTCTCAGATTGCTCTGGGTTATTTATGAGTGTGTAAAAATGATCTACAGAATTATTTACGAGTGCGGGGTTTGTCACTTAGAAAAAAAACAAATTACTGTTTTTGTCGAGTGAATGGGTTTGGTGCAGGAAAAACAATTAAATGGCGGTCGTTTGTCTGTTGGAAGGGGGAGAAAAGAGATAATGTTGGGGCGGGGTGTTGGTGATGGGTCCGTGGACGGCGGAGGGTGAGGATGGAGGGGTTGCTTGGAAAGTTCCCCTCCGACAGGGGGGTGGCAGCAGAGTTGCCAACCGTACGGCGAATCTCGTGTTTGTACGGTGATTCTTATGTACGTACGATGTACGGATAGTATCCCGTAACCGTACGCCAATATAACATTCTCATGTCAAATTGAAGATTTTCCATACCAAATTCAAGGTTTTCATAACCGAGTTCAAGGTTTTCACTATTGAATTCAAGATTTTCAAAACCGAAATTAAGTGTTTCCAAACCGATTTTGAAGTTTCCCAAACCGAATTTGAGATTATCCAAACCTAGTTCAAGATTTATCACATCATATTCAAGATTTTCCAAACCGAAATTGAGGTTTACCTATCCAAGTTCGAGATTTTCCAATCCAGATTCAATTTTTTCTTCAAATCAAATAAAATTTAGTTTGTAGAATTTTTACAAGTTAATCTGTTTGAAAATAAGAAATGTATCCCCTCCGCTCTGACCTGGCCTCCAAAAGGGGGAGGCCGCAGATTTGCCAACCGTTTGGCAAATCTTGTGTTTGTACGGTTATTCTTGTGTATGTACGATGTGTGGATAGCATCTCGTAACCGTATGCCAATATAACATTTTCAAGTCAAAATCAAATTTTCCAAACCGAATTCAAGTTTCTCATAATCGAATTCCAGGTTTTCGTAACCGATTTCAAGATTTTCGTGATTGAATTCAAGATTTTCCACACCGAAATTAGGATTTTCCTATCCGAATCCGAGATTTTTCAATCCAAATTCAATTTTTTTCTTCTATCCTTCTATCCTTCTTCTATGTTTCTATCCGTGGTGGTTGAACACCCTTCAAAGAGCGGATCAAGGCGACCCTGAAGAAGGCAACAATCTGCCATGCTAGAGATTCGTCTGAATATTTTCAAGTCGTCGGCATGCATTAGCATTTTGATTTCATCTGAGGGAAGCCGGGAACAAACACTGTTCATCTGCGGAAGGATCAAAAGCCGGTCAATATGTTAACTCTGAGAAACACCCGATGTTGCTGGATCGAGCCCAGAAAGTGTACCCTTAAGCTGAACCCTCATAGTCCTGTCCGACAGAAAAATCTCGACAGGATTGTTCCATGGATACCCTATGAATACAACAAAATAATAATAAGTGAATAAGATTATCGATACGCCTTAGAACTACGTCAATCCATGCGAGAAATATTAGTTGGTTCCATCATCAGGAGAAATAAGAAAAACCTGAAGAAAGTGTGAAGTAAATCCTGTTCTGTTAGTTCACACAGAAAGCTGGGTGCTAAACTGTTTTAATTTAGAATTCAGGTCGGTTTGAGATTCTGGTTTGATAGGGATTTAGAAAATATTGACATTGTTTTGTCAATGATAGATGAAATAATGGTGTATGTGTATTTACAAGAGAACGGGGCTGGTAGGCTTGAGGAGTTAGTTATCACTCTAGTTAGGAAAAGTACCGCAATGACCGTCAAAATTCCGCAGCAATCTCAATATGACTCTAGAAATTCTCGAACTAGGAATCTAGTGTTTGTGTTTTATTTTTGTGGTTAGTAAATTTTTTTTGTATTGTTCTGATTTTTCCTAGCTTCTTACTGTGTTAAGATGTGAGTGCTTTTCTACCCTCTTTTTCTAACGAATAGGTTCACGCCTTATAGCAGACATGCGGTTTTATCTTTTTTCGTTGTACATGATTTTGGTGGCCATGTTTGTTTCGTGTTTCCTGCAGGGGTAAATTGGGCTTCTTCAAAGTTAAGGAGAAAATGGCACTGGTTCTTGTAGCCCAACTAATCCCTCACATGTATGCCAACTGCTCGCTCATGTTATTCAAGTATCTGAATATTTAGTATTTAGGTTACTCCTAATTAAATATTGCTTCCGAGTCTAACTGACAGTGATTCAAATTGTGATGATAGTCAGCAAATACTCACGGGAATCAGATGAGAGAATCCCATAATGATTTTGTTGAAGGATTCAGTGTGGGCGGTTATGTGGCTGTGAGATATGTTGGTAGTACATACCCCGGTCAAATCACCAAAATTGTTGTAACTGATGCAAGTTGAACTCCTGGACAAGGCTCAAGAGGAATGCGGGCCATACCCGAGATGAAATATGGTACAAAAAAGAAGATGTGCTGTAAGTAATTGAGCCACCAATTATGGCATCCAACTATCCCTGTCAATATGGACTGATGTAATTTTTCATGTTTGTACTTTTTCTGTTGGTTATCCACCACATATGTAAATGAACTTTTACAATTCATAAGTACCTAAAAATAAAATTTCTATGGTTGATTTCTAACCCTACTGGCTAAATCATCGTCAGAAACAAACATGAACTGATGGTACATCACAGAAAGCACATCATATATAGGCCCAGGGGAAAGGAGATTGAATCCTATTGGCTCAAATAAGTGAAAGGGGCGGGGAGGACCAACCAATGCCACTTAAGGCTTACAGAGTGAAAGGGGCACAAACAGTAACATTATAGAGGAGGGGAGCCAAACTTACTGCACGAATGAACCTATTAATGGTGAAATGTATTGAGGAATAACCTCATTTCAACATTTTCCTCACCTATCACTCTTGACGATTTTCGAATTTTTGTAGCACACCCAACAGACCTGCCTTTGGGCGAAATTAAGGAAACGTTACATATTCAACCAGATTAAAAATAAAGCTATGATTGGATTCATTAAGATGACTTCCAGAGGCAGAATCACATTTGTTGTCCCTGAAATCCTTTTCATGCTCTTTTATTCGTTCCCTAAATTTCCTACCAGTTTGACCACAGTACTCCACATGAACATTCCAGTTTATAAACCCCTCTTTTATTTTGAACGTAAATTTTATCCTAAACAGAATTCAAAGAAGCTTCAAGATTATTTTTATTCTTGAACCCAACATTGAAACCTCTGGACGATAGAATTTTACCAAGTTTATCTGACATTTTCCCAAAATAAGGTATACTAATCCACTTTTTCTCTTCCAACTCAATTTCTCTCACTAAATTACACACTCCTTCTCACACTTTTTCCTAAGAACCTTATTACAAATGGAATCAAATTCTCCCCCATATCCATTACTCACGGCTATACTTTTAATACCAGATTTTCCATTCAAAATAAATTTTATCATTCATTGGTATGGACAATGCTTGTTGATCATACTATGGAAGGTGGAATGTTCACGAACTAGAGGATGATTTGAAGTGCTACGAATATTTATATCACTATAAGTATTTTTCCTATAAATGGAGAAATAATGCTTTTCGTTAATCAATGACGTGGAAAAGTCAAGAAAATTTAACTTATTTCTACCCAATTCAAGGGTGAATTTGATGAAAGGATAAAATTGTTGATTTTCACCTGGAAGGAATTTAGTTGTCTCTCGGTTCCTGTCCATAAAATAATTATGCCATCTAGATATTTATAGCAATACCAAATTTAACCCGAAAAAATATAAAAAATCTAAGTAAATATCTATGTCAACAAGCCCCGCTCACTCCTACGGTAATTTTGAGAGGTTCGGCAGGATATTTGACGGGTGAAGGTTGGCAACAGTGGGCGGCCGGAGGCGGCGGGCTCGGGTGGTTCAGTCGTGCGATGGTAGCGCCCGGCGGGGGGTTGCCATGGTGGAGCATCACCGTCGAAAGATGTGCAGCGTGTTAGGGGCCAAGCGGCGCCGTCACAAGACGGTCCATTTCGGCGAGGTCCTCAACACAACCGGTGCCGGCGGGGGCGGTAGCGGGAGCGGGACCGCGGGCGGCAGCGAGCCCGGAAGTGCGGCGGGGGCGGCGCGCGATGACCGCGGATCCGTCCACTCGCTCCCCGGTCAGTTCGAGGCGAACGTTCAGCAGTTGTTTTCGTTCATCGGAAGTGTCCTCAGTTCGTGGGAACGGCGGGCGGAGAGCCGGAGGTTGTCCCGGAAGGAAGCCGTCCGGCTCCTCCTCCGCGGCGACCCCGCGCACAAAGACTCCGAAGCCGTCGGCTCTCCGTCCTACAAACACACACACTGGAAAGTGCCTGCCGGATCATGTACGGCCTTTTTCCTAAACAAGGTAAAACAACTCCCACCAAATTTTTCTAACAACAACCGTAATTAATTCAATACATAAAAACGCTGCAAATTTTTGCACAAATTTATATTACATTTGACCCCCCCCCCCCCTCACTCATCTTGCCTTGACTGCCAATTAGTCAAAACAAGAAAATCAACCCCCCCATTTCCATCATTTGCACCCTTGTAATTGCGATTTTCCAAGTCAGTACAGTTCGGACTGATCAGGGACCGATCCCAATCGATTCGGTGTCCAAAATTACGAGGAAATGACTCCCCACTCGCCTTTGTCAGTAAAAACTTGGAAAAACTGTGTTTTTGGCTCTTCGAAAAACCCATGTTTGGGGCACCTCGAAAAACCATGTTTTTGCCTCGTTTCTCAGCGATTTCTGGTCCCTATGATCTACACACGTAAAGCGGTCAGGCTGGAGACAAGTTGGTACCAAATAAACTCCAAATTGAGTCCATATGCAAAACAACGGATTTTTGAATCAATGTCAAGGGCTTTTACGGACGGCAGATGGGCATTGCGGATTTGGAATCTGCAAACTTTGAAAGGTAAATTGAAAACAATTGAGGGGGTTATCAAAAGTGCTTGCTACACGATTAAAAAGGGTGATTATCGAAAATACTAAATCAAAAACCAACGAAACTCGATTAAACACTGCCGATCAAAATAAACATACACTGGAAAGTGCTTGACACCTCATGTACGCCCTTTTTCCTAAACAAGGTAAAACAACTCCCACTAAACTCTTAGAAAAAAAAAGATTAAATGAATTAATTAATAAAAGTTAATTAAAATTAATTCAATACATAAAAACGGAGAAAATTATTTCATAAAGGTTTACTATTTATTACAAATTATTTGTCACCCCCTACTCCTTTATACTTATCTCTATAAGCAAGTCGTCAAAACGAGAAAATTGAAAGTTCACACCATTTCCACCCTCAAACTTGCCATTTTCGCCCATAAAATTGTAATTTTCCAAGTCAGATTAGCTCGGAATGATCAGGGGTCAATCCCAATCGATTAAGTGTCCAAAAGTACTAGGAATTGACACCACACTCGCCTATGTCCGAAAAAACATCGAAAAACCGCACTTTGAATGAATGAATATTAGATATTATAAAAATAGCAGAGATATTATAAAAATAAAAGGGTGCTCATTACAAAATAAATTTTCTTCAGCTAATAAATTATACGGCAACAGCTAATAAAAATGGCATCAAAGCAGAATAGTATCGAATACCCATTTTATTGACAGAAAGAAAAAATATACCCGTCTTATAGACGAAAAGATAAACTTGTAGCAAAAATACTTGCCGAACATTCAGCACATCAAATTCTGTGTTGAGCAGAACAGTTGAATATCTTGCATTCTTCCTGTGTACAATCCTAAGGATAATGTTATGCGCAACTTTCAAAAGACCTATTGAGGAATTACAGGCACTTGGTACATCACAAAAACACCATATTTTAATAATGATTGAACCAGACCAAAGTATATAGTTCTCGGCTGTACGACAGACAACAAATTGCTTCACTAAACAAAACAAAAAATAATAATAACTTTCTTAATTTATTAATGTTTCGAACATTTACTCGAAATAGGCCGGGCCCTCGGTAATTTCTTTCATCTACCTTTCCCAGAAAACCGTCCGTGTCTCAAAAGTCCGGGTTACCGTTGAGTGTCTGAGACCCTTGCAGTCAAGCACACAATACTTTCAAATGTCCTCAGTACGTCTAATCTATTGACGGACTTGTCAACTTGTATTTCAAATTCTATTCTACTACCCGATTCCCTGACCTCTTTCCCAACGGTGGGTTTTTCTCAACATTAGCCCCTACCAACAAATCTACCCCTTCCTCGCCATTCGCCAAATGAACTTGGGAGGAAACTGTAGTGTCAGTCTAGCTCTACTTGTTTTAAACCTAGTTTCGAACGTGACTCTATTCGTATGTTCATAAGGGCCGAGTTTATTGCAAATATCCTTGTAAATAGTAATTTTAGTTTTTCAACATAATACACCAGATTGACAAGGCACTCGTTTTGGTATTTGGGTCACTCTCAAATTATTTGGCGTTTCCCCTTCAATCAGGCTACAAATTTTCATAAATAAAATTGGTATAACTTATTTGGATTTACGTCGTTCCGATACAGAAACAATTCCTTTACACTAATAGGACTGGTATTTGCGAGTTCGACGATGTGTCAATGGTCTTTTTTATGATTTGTGGCATAATATGAGCATGACAAACAAGATTGTTACCAATATTTACATTATGATTGTGTTTAACTCAGAAACCGCAAGTTTAATCATTTTGTTGTTTTGCAAAAATGCCCTGCGCCTACTAATTACATGGTAAATCATATTGAGCAAATTTTGTTTCTGCATAGAATTTTTTTCATTCCTGGACACAAGAGTGTTACCGACATGAACAATCTCAAACTTTTAGTTTCTCATTTCAACTATGTAAATAAATTCCGAAAACAATATATTTTATTGGCACTTGGAGAGGAGATATGCAGCGACAAATTGAGATAGTATCATAATAATGGCATATGTGTGAACTTTTACGCAGCCAAAACTATAGTCAGTAACACGCTTGTCACGCAGTAACGCTCTTGACGCATGTTGAACACTATCATACTTTAGCACGTAGTAATTTGAAATTTTAGCAAGATACTCAGTCTTTTTTTTTACAATGCTAGGATTAGGTAGGATGGAGAGTATTTATTCAAATGTTATGGACGATAACATCATGTACTTGGAATGAGTTCTGGTCAGGCGTCGACGCAGGTGAACCAGGAGGTGTTAGGTGATGATCATGGGCTGATTTCCTCTCCTTCCTTTTCAAATTACGGTGACGCCAACATGCCTAATCTTTCTGAGTTCTCTCGGGGTCACATCCCTATTCTTTTCCTGCTTGAATTTGTAAGATCAAAAGAAAATGACAATAATAAGCAATCATAATTTAAAATACCCCATTAGTTAATACCCAAAATAATCATCTACTTCTTGTATCAGATACAAATATGATCAGTTATAAATACTGTTATAATCCTATTACTCTACCAACCTTAGCTTGCGTTTCTCTTTGTAAGCTACATCTCGAGCTGGGTCATTCCTTCTTTTCCCACGAAAACGCTTTTGTTTTCCTGAGTTAATCAGTCCCTATTTATTTAAAAAATTCATCATAGTGAGAAATGGTTGCGATTCAGGCAGCAGTAAACTCAGAATATTATCAAATTAGATAGGGAGTACAAGAGTATGACTTACAGTACAAGAGTTTGACAAGTAATCAGTAACACTCTGGTAAAACTGCAATGAACAGGCTTAAGAAAACATTTCACTAGGGACTTTCTCAGTTTCTATCAATTCCCCGTGAATATATACGTCATTACTTAGATAATCTATCACAAGGCTGGAGAAAAATAAGTCGAAAAGTACAAAAAATGTGGTAACACTCAGGTAAAGGAATAAAAATACTCACCATTTTGTTGAGGGCCAACATACACTAAGTCCACAAAACACGTGGATAGCAACTGATGAGGCTAGCTTTGATCACTCAGTCTGGGCGAGTAGTGATGCCGATTAGACGAAGCAACCTCTCAAATTACACTAGATAGAGGCATTTGGAAGTTTCGGTAACACTCTTGTCGATAGGTGGGGACGAACACAAAATATTTTAAAATTAATTATTGATTGCTCTATGGATTACAATTACAAATAGCAGCTCGAATTTCGGGGTATGTGGAACAATTTTATAGAGATCAATTTCATTTTTATTTGCTAGTTGCACAAATTATTTTCACTCGAACATCAGTAAATAATTTGGGGGACGGTAACACTCTTGTCAAAAGAGGCTGGTTTTCATCTTTCATTCATGAATAATGTCATTTCTCTAATTATTTTGTTTCTAATTTTCACTAAACAGGTTCACAGCATTCTTTATTTACCTTTTAGAGGCTAAATTGTTGAACAATTTTCAAACATTTTTATGAAATAGGGAGGGGACAGTGAGAAGCCAGATAATTTGAGAATGACCCATTTGATATCCCGTGCTCTAAACAATTAACTAACAGCTATCACATGATAATGTAACAGCATATGATAATCAAATAATCAAATTCAGACAGTCAATATAACGCCCAAGAATCTACTTCTGTCAGACAACAGCAAAGGAAAAACAAATGTAAAAACTTTCTGCTCGCCGTTCCACGAACTTGTGCTGATTGGTGTACCACACATATTACACGTATCTTGAACATGCTGAAATAAACAATTCGATCCCGGGGTCCTCTACCAAATGATCACCATCATCAACTGGAATTTGTCAGAAAACACAGTGGGAGAATTCGGTCCAGTACGACATTGAATGATAAACATTATGATGTATTGTATTTTAAAATAACAATATACAATATTATCGCATATTATGCGATCAGATGCATGGGTGGAAGGCGTATGGAAGAGCAAAACTTTTAAATTCACAAATTTCACACATTCTTTGGTGAAATCGGTTTATTAACAATACGTTGAACTGTCTTCATTTCAGTAAGCACGTCATTGGTGTAGTTTAACCCCTCTTACAGAATTAGTTGTTCCACGTTCAAAAAACCGATATAAAAAACGCGGGAAATTAGCATGATTTAATATTTTTCGAATAATGCGCGATTGCTCGGATTATCGTTAGATTTGGGAGGGGGGGGGGGGGGAGCTCACTTTTAGGTTCGGAAATTTGATTATTTTCAATGAGTGAATTTTGGGTGGTTTGAAACCGCTCATAATCGATTTTGCTTCCTAAATTACTATTAAATGACAACTCGCTTCCTTCGGTCAGTAAGTGCTCTGGTACAGATGTGAACTAGCTTGTTAGTAAGGAGCTCATGATAGGTGTGTTTAACGATCTCGGTTATTAGTTGATTAGCTATTACCTGTCTGACTGACATTCTCCCTCAGTGTCCAGCTGGTTTCTACACGTCGAGGTCAGTTGTCATCAACAATACTGTCATTTTGGTTGATTATTTTCATAAATGAACCTTTCTAATCAACTACGACAAATGAGTAAACGGGTGTTCTTCGGTACTCCCCCCCCCCCCCCCCCCCATTTTCAAACGCTCGTCGCTTCATGAAATTCTAACAAAAATTTGATGTTGAGGTGATTTTTGGAAACTTCAGTTTGTCTAGTGAACCTCAATTTACCAGAATTAGATAGTAATGGTGAATTATTCAATCGAAAAAAATGCGGGGAGTATTTGTCATGTCAAATTCTTCGGTACTCCCCCCACGGTGAAAACAGTATTTTCGACTAACTATATCGCGTTTCAACCTCTTAACCTTCGATCAAAGTATTTCATCGCTCTATAACTCATATCTGTACGTTCCCAAACACTCCGTCCTGTGAATTCCTTTTTAAAGATAAGTTCTCTCCAGAATTGCGACTTCCACCTCTTCCACAAATTTCACAGAGAAAGGCTGATAAAATGTTGAGGATTTGTATAAAAATTATTTTATTGTACATGAAGGGTCTATTCGATTATTTATGTAAAAGTAGCATTATATGGCTTCATTAGGATTGTAAATTGATTTGATGAGAGAAATGAATTCTTCGAATGGGTCTTGGTTATCGTACCTGAAAAAATTGAATCGTTAAATTCATTTTGTTGTTAGTTGTCTCACATTTCATCCAAATAGCTGAATGAAAAGTTGCTTACTTGACGTTCCTTCTCCACAAGAATTCACAAAGGTGGGAGTAAAGGTCGGTGATCCCGCCTCCATGTATCTTTATTCTACGGTAAATATTAACTAGTTAGCTTGCCTATCTCTGAACAACAATTCACAGGAACGGGGGTGTGAGGACGTGCAGGTATGAGATATAGAGCGATGAAATCGTTTGATGGTTAAGAGGTTGAGACGCGATATTGGTAGTCGAAAATACTGTTTTCACCGTGGGGGGAGTACCGAAGAATTTGCCATGGAAAATACTTCGATACCCCCCCCCCCCCCCCCCACTTTTTTCAATGCCGAATTTGGCTTTTACAAAGTTGTTGCTTCAAAATATGAACACACACATCAAAAAGAAGCCGAGCTAAAGTTTCCAAAAATCACCTCAACATCAAATTTTTGTTATAATTTCATGAAGCGAAGAGCATTTGAAAATGGGGGGGAGTAACGAAGAACACCCGAGTAAACCCCCCGCCCCCCTTCTGTTGCCTTACGTTTCGAGATCCGTATATTTCAAAAATTTGAATTAAACTGAATTTCAAGGCTATAGCAAATTCTTTTTTTTTTTTTTACACTTCCTGACTACCTATTATCTCCAAGATCGTGGTAGAGCCCAGAATAATTTAGAGCCAAAGGTGTGGTCATCTGCCGTTCCCTAAAGGGTTTTTTGTACAGAAAAACGTTGAGTTTCGAAAAATTACTCCTTTGCACAGTTGTTGAAGATCGATATTTTTTCCCCTCGAGTTCCCAAGCTTTCTGTCCATGTTTATCTCGTTCTAGTGAAACCCCAAACAATGTCACAAAGTATTTGCTAGTAGAGTAGATATTTTGGTAACAGTGTGGGTTTTCAGACGCGCTTTTTTACAACTTTTGGATCCATCGATCTGAGAGACCTTCCGCTCAAAAACGCCTTTTCCTCGGAAGCCTCGGAAATCCAAACCGCATCGCTAAAAGGGCTTTCATTGCCACTTCATCTCACTTCCACGCTGATTAGAGAGCGAGCGACGCGTGCGGCTTCCAACACACAACCCCTTGCGAGTAGTTGTGAAACCGGAGTTTCGCTACGTGAACGCGAAGGCTTTTCAGACTTGTGTGTCGGACTAATTGGACAAGCTTGCCGGGGATTTCAAGAGACATTCCGACACTCGTTAGGTCGGCAAACGAGATTTGAAGATTCCTCTCGGAATCTCCCTCTAATCCGTTTGACGGGCGGAGTCCTCTCTCAGACAAGAATTCATTGGATTCGGTTTTGATTGAATTATTGCGGAATGCCGTCATCGAACTGTTAAATCGGTTTCATCGCGTATTAACAGGGTGGCGCATACCTAAACATGGTTTGCCGCAGTCCCTGGTGTTTTGGAATGTAATCGACAATACCCTTGAACTTCGAACCCCCATGAAATGATCATAATTTGTTCATTACGTTGTTTAACTTTAGAATCCTTTTACTTCTTTCTTATTGGGAATTAGATTAGCAAAACGTCATTCAGAACGTGAAGAAAACAGTACAATTTTCAACATCATCAGGCATCGTCAGTTAGATTTTCCAAGTATCGGTAAAATAGACACAGAGATCGTAGAGTGTTCCCTAGAGGAGCTAATAGGACGTTTGCCGGCGATCAAAATACTTCCAAATAAGCATCTCTGCATAGAGTCTTTGTAGTGGGAACATCATAAGCAATCAAACCCCGTGTTTTCTTATACATATACTACATATATGATGTACTAAAAAAAGGTTGAATTTGAGATATTTCTCAAACTAGTATCTTTCATAGTAATTTCAGAAAAAATGTTGGAAAATACCGTTTTTTTTGAAAATTTTCAGGTTTTTAATAGTAGGACTTCATTTTTGCTCCCCTTTTTTATTCAACGTTAAATTTCTTTTAAAATTCTCAAGGATCATCCTTTTTTTGGGACACAATGTATGTGCACTTTTCGGTTTCGTTACTGTGTGTATCTTTTTTGAACATGTGATTTTCTGTGTCTGAACACAATACAGTGAAGATGGAGTAAGGATGCAATAAGTATGGGAAAATCCTCAAATCAGCCAACATCCAATGCAGTTTGGAAAGTTGACAATTTAATCCGGGAAACCTCACTCTGACTTGGAAATGCTACAGGAATCAGGGTCTGGTTTTAAGCCATGAAATCTCTCTATCCTCTCTACCGGAAGGCGAAAGTGTTCTCCAATATCGGGGCTACTTCTTCATAAACACAGGTTCGTGTCGAGAATAAAGTAATCTGCCCTCATTATGGCCTACCAGTTAAGGTTTCTCCGTTGTGAAATAGAAAGAATATTTTTCAGATTAATGTTGGAATTGACACTTCAATCTAAATGGGGCTGGTCCAATGAAAGACTGAACTATCTCAAAAAAATGTGATTTTGAACTTTTTCTTCATCAACTTCAAATTCTGAATAGAATCACTGGGCAATGTGACACTACATACAAAGAAAGGAGGAGGTGGAGATGAACCTACAAAATAAATTAGGTATTGAACAAAAGCAACTCAATTCCGAAGATATGGATGCAATCCTTGTCCAGAAGTATAGCAAATTCCCCAAAAATATAAACTCCGTGCTTTTCGTAAATTGATTTAAAAGTTGAAAGAAAGTCGGGACGATACGGACGGAGCATCAGAATAATAGAGAGTGAGTGTACGAGTAGAATGGAAAAACATCACAACGTGGCCGTACACAAGTAGAAACCACTTGTTACACCCTTTCTGCTAATTTTGAACTCAAATACACTTCTTCTACGTCAAAAAGTTAATTCGTTTACAGCTTCAATCCCTTGTAATTAATAATCGCTGATAGATAAGAAAAATTAGAATTATTTATTTCGGCCTAGACGATAGCATCGCGGTAGCGGATGGCGCCGAAACGAGTAACTGACTGATCGCTGGACATTTGAATTAAATAAAATATTTTCACGCAACACCGAGGTCGCATCAGGTAAATGTGAATGGAACACCACTAGAACGGTTTGAGTGGGAGACCCACCTTCGAGTTTCGGGGGTGGAGACAGTGTAAGAAAGGGACTTTTCAGTTGATTTACGTCCGCTCTTGGTTAAATTTGATGCAAAAGTGACTTTCTATGTCATACACTGTAAGTAAGTAATGTTTTATCGCTGTTCTTTCTGAAACGGAGCTCTCATGTTATGATGCTGTTCAGAACAGTAAATCTTGTCCTATGAGATTTAGGCTTCAGTTTGTACCTTTACGATGAAGAAGGTGTCCAATCCTTTCCACTGAAAGGAGAAGCCGTAGACCGACAGACACCACACAGTTACAGCGGATGCTCAAAGTTAGTTGGCAATGGGACGTTACACCCAAAGCGGGAACCTTCGAACCCCCAATCACCTCTGCCGCGTACAATACAAATCTTCACGATCATTCCACAAAGAAAAGCGATGAGAAATTAATAATCCGGTTACAAGATTCGAGCCTCTCTTGTCGAATTCGGATTTGAAAGTTGCGTCTCGCACGGCGCCGAGATAAAGAACCTCGAACCTCCTTATACCCAGAGCTGCAGAGAATACCAATGAATAGGAAATCAGACTCGTCTGTTATGGAATTTCCGTCCCATTTCTGGAACGTTCAGTTGGATCGAGGAACCAAACCGATTCAGAACTTGAATCTTTCTCCCTCTGTTTCTTTCTTGATATCTTTCTCTCTCCCTCTCTCTGAAGATAAGCAAATTTGCCTCGTTTTCTTCTTTTCTCCCACCCTACAAGGCTTTTCCCCACAGATTTTCGTCCGGATCTTCAACATTTTCTTTTTTCGTTCTCCTGTAACCACTAGGCGATTGACCGCGTCATCAACGACGAACTTCGATCCGTAGGACATTTTTTGAAGGATTTAAAAAGGATTCAGGAAACGAACGACGGGAGTTGAACTGTACGAGAAACGGGAATCTTGATCGACACTTCCGAGTCATTAACTTTCATCGCCTCCACGGAATCGTTATCACCGGAGAACTGTCAATTCCACCTCTTGAAGCATCACGGTTAGGAAGACATATTTTTTAATGTAAAAAAGCTGCAAATTATTTCAAAAATGTTAGATATTGTCGCTCTCTCCCTCTCGGCCCCTCCCCTCCACTACCTTTCTTAACTGCCAAGTCGTTTAAAAGCAAAAAAAGGGAGTTGAAAGTTGGAATTGCAACCGTTTTCAACATTTCCGCTCGGAAAACCGAGATTTTTTTTAGAATCAGATGAGATCAGATTGATCAGGGATCCATCTCTATCGAATAGGCTACCAAAAGTCCTTGAAAATGACGAACCACTTACCTACTTCAGTAAAAACGTTGAACAAACCACGTTTTGAGTAGTTTTCGGGCCCTAGCATGTAGAGCGATGGGGCTGGCAGGAAATTAGGAGTCCATACTCTAAAAAATCGATTTTTTACATCAATTCTAAATTCCTTTATTGCTCTTACGGCGGTAGTACATTGCCGATTTTAATCAACAAAATTTTAAACATGAACTGAAAAAGTTTGAATGGAGTTTTGCAAATTTTTTGCTATACGAAGGATTAGGTCCTTAACAAATAGAAAAAGATTCAGTTCGAGTCAAATATTGATTAGAGTACGAAATTAAAATGTTTTCAATAAATATGAATGAATTCGGATCTGACGGAGAGAAGTTTCGATGGCGATACCGTTTCGTAATAACTGGAAACCCTATTGATGAGTGCGGAGTTTATGTGATTCCTATTATATACGTGTCATGGGATGAAAATGGCGTTCTCTCTAGAATCACATTTTGCCGCAGGACCGCACACAGAGACGCGGGAGCTTCCTGAAATATTGACGGCATCTGGGTCGAAGCCAAAGATAGGAAGGGGTCGAGAAACGGATCCCTTTATTTCCCCCCTCCTTTTTTCCACCACCTTACTTTCATACGGAACTGTAAATATTTCGCAAAAAGATCTGTATGTATAGATAACGACCTGAGGTATTTTTATCCGTCAAAGATCGGCATCTTACTTTTATCCTTTCTTCCTCTCGATTCTAGTCGGAAAAGGTCCCGGACTTCTATAGAGCTCAATTCCCTCGCCACACTTGCTGGATTAATACGGGCTAACTCACCATTTACATATGTATTTTCATATCAATATAGGTGTTGTCACCATGATAACAACCTATATCTGAACTCGACCACACCGTTTTAGAATATGTCTAATAAGTAACATGCACAGTTACTTATTTGGATGCCATCCAAAAACCCTTGAGGAAGATATCACGAAGAATCGAAACGAATTTGGTTCAGCGGGTGCCTTACCTCGAGTCTCTGTCACTTTAGTGACGTCACAATTCCATTGGATCTCTCACTGAAAGAACACTTCGATCTGAGTTCAAATCGCGGTTCAACTGTTTGAACTTCCCCCTCGGATCTTACCATGGCGGTTTATCGCTGAACTCCGATCAACCTGCGTTCACCGTTGAACGCCCGATCTTGCCTGGTTACCACGATGTATTGTTGCTATTTTGCACGTTTTCGTTTTCACTCACCTTGCTTTAACATCTTTTTTTAAATTAATATTTAAAAACCACTGTGCAAGTTTTTGACAATATTTTCGATGAGGAGGAGCTTTGTGGTTTTCGAATCCTTCGTCCAATCCAAATTGAGGAAAATCGAAGAACAATGGAATAGAATGAAAAAAAAGTTCTTCAGCCTATTGAAAGTTATTCAAAACCAAAGAATAAACGCCAACTTTACTGTGGGAATGTGCTGACTACACCTACTTAAAAATAGCCTCCTCAAAAGTAGCTTAAACAATTATCACAGAAGAAAAGATAAATAAAATAGACGAGATTTGTCACCTCTCTGCTTTAACTTGCAATAATGGAGGACTATTATTGAATCATTTCCACGTGGGAAAAAGGAAAAATGTGAAACTTATTTTGGAACTTTCAGTGTAAACGACACGTACCGTATTCCTACATCAGAATCAATGTCAATGATGCAGAAATCAGCTGGCCTACTGGCTATCTTATTCATTTTCTCTTGTGCATAGCCGAGCATTCCGTTGGATTGACATAAGAATGACGCAAACTATTTTCGAAATAAGCTCAATATGAATTCGACAAATTGATAATACATTTATTTGAAAAAATTGAACCGCAGAAGTGTACAAAAACTTAGCGAACGAACAGATAAACAATCGAAATAAAAGCTGGTAAACGGTGAAGTGGGTTTGACGAAGAAACCACCCGCACAATCTTTGGATGTAATTTCGTCAGACAACCCAATGCCTTCCGAATCGAAGTTCAAACCCGGTTCAATAGTGGTTCAACATTGGTTTAAGTTGATCTCGCTCAGGTGATAACGCGTTCTCAGAAACTTGTTTCAATTAGGTGAAACCCGAATTTTTTGAAATTGGGATCAATCTGCCTTTCACGTTGATCTTGTTTCCCATCGATCGAAGTTCACGTTTTTGTGTTTTTGTTTTTGTGAAAGCAGCCCTAAGGTGTTCAGCTTTTATGATGAATTTGTCGGAGTCATTAATTGATTCGGCAGATAACATTTTTCGACAACGCTCTTCAATTCTATTCGTTTGGCAGAATTCTCTGCTCACTTTTGTGAGGTTCCCACTTCTAACTCCGTCCTCTCACGTCCTGAAATAGGAATAGTGATTATTTTATCGCATCTGGGTTGCAGTTTCATGTTATGGAGGCGCGGTGACATAGTTTAGGTAGTGTGTCACACACTGCACTAATTCTCGTATATTATATTGACCAGTTATTTGCTTAGAAGGGTTATTCTAATACACAATTAATAAGCCTCTGTAATTTGCGAAGTTTTACGATAGGTACGGCGTTTAATAGATCCATTTTTAATATATATATTTGGAAATTAAAGAATGTTGCTTCAAGAGTTCTTCGCTTATTTTATTCGTTTGAGGTTCTTCCGGTAAGCGAAAAAGAATGCTGAGACCTAAGAAAAAGGATTCTGCTCGACGAAATGAAATTATCGATATTCTTAAAAGCACGATATTTAATTTTGAAAATGTTATCGATTGACAAGTATTTGCATAATGCCACCCGTACAATACTTGTAATACAAACTACAAGTATCATGTTTGTATAATGCACGATTTTAGGGGGGTTAACACTGCTACGAGAGGTGCACCTCCTTGAAATTCCATCATGATTTGAGACTCTAGTCCCCGCCAACTATCTCAACAGCTAGAGAAAAGTGAAAACTTCGTCATTTATCTCTGAAAGTTCTTTCCGCATCTCAGCAACATCGACCCATGACGGTGCCAACCTTCGTCGGTAGGTAAAATGTTATGCAGTTTTCCGCTTTTCCCCCATCTACCCGGAGGGATATGAAATATTCAACGGTCCCTCCGGGAAACTCTTGTCTTTTTGCGAATCCGTCAAGTGGACGATGAAAAAAAAAAAAAGCTAAGATAAAAATAAACGATGGGGACAAAGATATGGGAGATGATGACACGGGTTTTACTGTGAATATTTATGGGATCGTTTTATGGCTGGCAGCCAATCGCTGTGTGAATTGCCACCATGATTTCCAAGCGACTCCTAAACAAGTTGTGAAAAATGTTGTGAGAATGATAATGGTACCATAATCGTATCAACAAACTTTAGGTAATTATTGTGTTTACATCGATGTAGAAATATGAATATGTACCGTCATGAAAAACTTGATATTATCAATATGAATTCAATTGAAGTTATATCAGCTCAGTAACAAAACAAAGTTGATGATATGATAAATACAGAAACTCCTTCCACACCAGGGATGACGTTGCAGCTATGTATCGAAATCAGTCAAAAATCACCACAAAATACTCAAAACCACCTGGCTTGTTTAAAACTCGGATCACTGGATTGTACAGGCAGAAAGAATTTTTCCGATAGTTCTCCTCTAATGACTTGAAGCTTGGGAGATAGCGTGATTTATATTCTATCATTCTAGTATCTTCAGAAGGCTCAGTCGCTCATGACAGTCCTTTGGATTTCTTCAAATTGGGAGCGGATGGATGATCGTATAGCAACCCGACTGGTCTCATGCGATTCACGGAAATAATTTCTATCTGAATGATACCAAAAATTTAGACTGATATACTCTTATAAATAGGATTATTAATGAACTTCCACAATCTTCTTGTCATCCTCCCTCTGAAATCCAATTTGATTTCCTACACTTAACTACCAGCGTTACGGTTTCCCAAAAGTTCACACCTCTTTTTCTGAATTGTCTTTTGATGAAACCATGTTCAACATTATACAGGGTGGATGGGGATCAGTGTGAAATTTTTTTTGGGTAAAACTACATCAAAAATGGAGTAGAATGCCGCCAGAGTGGGGCTCCTATCTCAGTCCATTGAATAGTTATGATTTTTTTAGTGCTTTCACGGTCAACTCCGACCTCAAGTCATGAAATCGAGTTTTCTGGAACACTGAAGCGTCCATTTTAATTTTATGATACATTTTCGGATTCAGCATTAAATTTCCTATAAGATGAACATAATTTCAACCTTATAAAATTTCGATAACTCTGTTCAAAATCGCAGTGAAAGGAAAAATTTGAAAAATCTGAAATTTGTCGATAAAATTCAAAAAAGAGCCGACGTTCCAAAAATAGGCCAAGAAGTTGTCAAATCTCATGAAAACTTCCTCATTTCATGAGCTTTCCAACGGTATACTCAATTTCAGGACTACGACATTTTTTCTTTGAGAAATTAAGTTTCAAATACAAAAAAACCAAGGTGGGGGCGTCAATCTTGGTATGGAAGGGGGTGCAAGGAGTTGACTCACGTTCTCATTTCTCTCTGTTTCTTTATTCTTATTTTCTGTTAAAAAAACCTGCAACTTAAAACAAACAAAAATGAATTTAGGTTAACATTTGTTCAAACTGACGTCCCCTGTTACGAATGCATAACCTAGCTCGTTTTCGAATAGCTCTCACCTAGAGGTCCCCTGATCTCTACCCCATGGACTTCTTCGTTTGGAGATTTTTGAATCAAAAAGTCTACAAAACGCAGGTGAACACAGAAGAAGAGTTAAGGGGAAAAATTGTAGCAGCAGCTCAAAAACTTCAGAAGAAGTTAACACTCTCAGTTACTGTGAGAGCTATTCGAAAACGAGCTAGGTTATGCATTCGTAACAGGGGACGTCAGTTTGAACAAATGTTAACCTAAATTCATTTTTGTTTGTTTTAAGTTGCAGGTTTTTTTAACAGAAAATAAGAATAAAGAAACAGAGAGAAATGAGAACGTGAGTCAACTCCTTGCACCCCCTTCCATACCAAGATTGACGCCCCCACCTTGGTTTTGCTTCCGAGTCTACTAAAGTAGCGGAAGCATTGTTTTCACTTTCGGAATGTGAAAAATTTTTTGTCTCCAAAATCAAAAATTCCACTCGCATTTAGCGTTTTAGACCTTTCTGAACGATTTTGGTTCCGTGTCTGTCTGTGTGTCTGTGTGTCTGTCTGTGTGGCTGTCTGTCTGTCAGCAAATCCTTGTTACGGGCAAAACTACACGAAGTTATAGTCCGATTTTGATGAAATTTTCAGGGATTGTGCGGGTTGGGGTGCAGATGGTCCCCTATAGGTTTCATGACCCCCGGATCAATAGTAGCCTCTGCGCATGCGCAAACGTGAAATCCTTGTTACGCGCATAACTCCGGGAGTTCTTGACTAATTTCGATGAAATTTTCAGGGATTGTTTGGTTTGATGTGTAGATGGTCCCCTATGAGTTTCATGACCCCCGGATCAATAGTAGCCTCTGCGCATGCGTGAACGTTAAATCCTTGTTACGCGCATAACTCCGAGAGTTCTTGACCAATTTCGATGAGATTTTCAGGGATTGTTCGGGTTGGGGTGTAGATGGTCCCCTATAGGTTTCATGACCCCCGGATTAATAGTAGTCTCTGCGCATGCGCAAACGTGAAATCCTTGTTACGGGTATAACTCCGAAGGTTCTTGACCAATTTCGGTGAAATTTTCAGGGATTGTTCGGTTTGATGTGTAGATGGTCCCCTATGAGTTTCATGACCCCCGGATCAATAGCAGCCTCTGCGCATGCACAAACGTGAAATCCTTGCCACAAGCATAACACCGGGAGTTTTTGACCGATTTCGATGAAATTTTCAGGGATTGTTCGGACTTATTAGGTATATTTTATAGTTTGTTCAATAGTTGAACATGCCTACCTTTATTTTCTCAAGTTATGCTCCTGCATAACAATAAATTTACCCTAATTCAACATTTACTTCGCCTAATTGAACGAAGTTGTTTAGTCAATAATAATTTTCAATGATCTATACGGTCATGTTATGGATACGAGGAAGCTATGTGCCACACCCACTTGTTTTGTTATGCTTTCGTTTCCCACGCTTGTTGCCTTCCGTCCGTGAGGAATCGTTAAAAATTCCTTACAGTTGCGGTAAACGTCTATTAGAACGCCGCTAATAATTATTGGGAAAGTTCATATAATTTATCGTTTCTAACTGAACCTTTTGCAGTGAATTCTTCAAGTTTCATTGCCGGCATTATTTCAGTTACTAGGACTTATTCTCAATTACCTCGACCCGCCACATAAATGTAGGTGCTTCGCCCAAGCGGAACATCTGTTCGACTTCCGCCAAGTTTTCTTCCGTCTGTTATTAGAGCCCTTGTTTCGTTTTTTTAGTGGCGGTCACGGCGCATTAACTATCGAAACGTGGCCTTCATGTTTCTTTCAGTCCTCTATTTACGGTTCTAAAAATATTTGAAATAATTGTATTATTATGAGAAAATCACGCCGAGTCATGTAGTATTTGCCAGAATGTGGGGAAAATGAAAATCCTCCACCATAAGGTTTACAGTAATGTAAAATGAGGCTTCACTAAACCATACGCTTTATGTCAAAGTCGGCTTCTCACCATTCAGAATGGATTTACAGTGAATTGATTTAAAACTATAGTTCCTTACATACAAACAAAATAATAGGTACATAATAACATTTTTGGTTATTAATGATTTATTATTAATGTTGCGTGTTACATGAAAACATTACACTAACTTCACATTGGTAGGTCCATTTTCGTAATACTGAATACTTTCTTAATACAGAACTCTTAATGAAGTGTGCCGGGTCGATTTTATACAAATTCTAGCGATTGTAAACCAATTTTTTATCATCTCGGATTGATCCACTTCAGCTGCAGCGCGGAATAGACTGGCCTGCCCTGGCGTGATCTGACCTTGACGTGACTCTGACCTGACTGTGGCCTGACGTTGGATTCACACAGGTGGTAGCGGGAACGTCAGGTCACAGTTAGGTCAGAGTCACGTCAAGGTCAGATCACGTCAGGGCAGGCCTCCCCATGGGGGAGGTGGAAGCTCACGTCAGGTTTTGATCGCTCGATGGGCGACCTGACGGGAGGTGACTGGAGGAAGATTTGATGTTGACGGTACCGCGCCCGTGACGTTTGGTTTCCATAGAAGCAATCTTGACGCGCCCGTCACCGAACGTGATCTGACTAGGGATGTTCCGATATTATCGATATCAATAAATATCGATATTTCTCTTTCGATATTTCCGATATTATATCGATATAAGGATTTCGATATTATCGTGATATCGAAAGATTTAGGTGAATATCGGATTTCGATATTGCATAATTTTGAGTTGGCTATTTTAATAAAAATTCGGGTTTTCAATCGCAAATGGCAATGATATTAGTTTGATCCAAATACATTTTTTTAAATAAAGAAACTAAAATTTCATTCTGCCCATGTATGCATGAAAGTTTTGCTAAATATTATCTTTGGGTGAAAAGGTTTGTGTTTCAGTTATGCCTATTTCAACAGCATATTTGCAATATAAAGTTTTAAAAAATGTACCAGAATTATAATGCTCAAATGATTATTTCTGTTTTCGAATTGGAAATTCACTGTGTGATTGTTTTGGGTAACTTATATTAGCTAAACTAAAAAAAAATGTTTTCAACCAAATTTTACTGTAAGGAATGAAAATTGCTTCCAATTTATATCAATTTACCCAATTTTCTTCTTTATAATTCATTATAAAATCAGTTTAAGATTGTAGTAATATAATCACGTGAATACAAAGAGTTTTGTCATGAAATTGTGAGCAATCATAAAAATTGCGTTATATCATTCGATATTGCTGATATCGATATTTTGTTGCGATATTATCGGTGTATCGATGTTGATGGTTAATATCGTTATCGATATCGAACATCGGAAGATCCTCGATATCGGAACAACGCAAGTGTGAATCCAGCTTTCGGAAAAACGTTATTTTTAATCCAATTTTCGAGGTAACTATTACCTAGTACACCAAAAGTGCCTATTTTTGATGAGTAGGACACGGTACTCTGTTTTCACGTTCATTTTGAAGTTGGTTTCGTGAAGTTGCGCTTAAAAGTCCGTGTTTTCGAAGTTTTCGGGGGGCCTACTTCGAGAACACGAAGTTTCTGGGCGCAGCGGGGACCGCCTATGTATCCCTCCGCCGGCCGCCTCGTAGCGGAGAGCGGCAGGCCTCGACCAGTCTTCTCCTGTCTTTGGGTGTGGCCGGCTCGGCCAGCCTTCTCCCGTTCGTGTTCGGGCGTGGCCGTCTCGGCAGTCTACTTCGTTCCGCGTTCGCGATAAGTGTTCCGTCTTCATCTCCCGTCTATTCGGTACATGAATCTTCATGGATTGATCCAATACAATGGTAAGTACCATATGTTCCTACAAAATCTCTAATAAAAAATCATATAGGCCGGGATTAGGTAGGTGTAGGGACGTTCCGATACCGCTTTCGATACGATATTTGGTATCGAATCGGTATTGAATCAATGGTATCGAATCGGTATTGAATCAATGGTATAGATATCGATACGGTATCGAAAGAAAAGTATCGATATGGGTAGTATCGAATGATGAAGTAAACTTAATTGACTCGGAACCTCGGAAGCGAAAAATTCCAGACAAAACCAGACTTTGTGATCACGCAAGAGTATAATAATACAAAAGGGAATAATATAATATATAAAATAGTACATATAATATGTACAGGAAAATAATATAGGTAATACAAAAATAAGAACATAATAGTGTAAGTACTACTTTTCAAATCTGAGAAAGTTTCAATATTGTTGAAAATTAGATGTTACGAAAATTTAGAATTATGTTCACCAAAAGGAAGTACTCATTCGATACTGTAGATTTTCTTTCGAATATCGGATGATTCGATACCGGTACGATACCTGCAGTATCGAAACAAAAGTATCGAAACCTACCCATATCGGTAGTACCGGAACGTCCCCGGGTAGGTGCCGCATGTTTAGGTAATCCCATGCAATGATTGATCAATAGAAGGAAAATTCGTTTCAGACTTTTCTCAGACCGAATTCGTGGAAAAAACCAAAGGTTTTTCTTTAGTCTGATAGTACTCCTATTTTCTCTCGAACCATCTACGTTCTTAAAGTTTTATTATGCACGTATAAATTAGTGTGATTGTAGCTTACACTACCTATGAGTTTACCGTTTATTCGTGGTTGAACACACATTCATAACACTTCGGAATAGGCAGCGTATCAAAAATATTTCCCTGATTGTACGTGTATATTCCAACTGGACTATTCCCACAATGTGCGAACATGTTTAACGATTATCCTTAGTCGAACACACATACACTCATACATTTGAAATGTTTGAAAAGTTTAATACACTCGCACATACACTTCGAAACACGTAGCAAATAGAAAATAGTTCCCTGATTATAGGTATATATTCTAACTAGATTATTCCCACAATGTGCAAACGTGCTACCTATGAGTTTAACGATTATCCTTAATCGAACACACACAATTAACACTTGGAAAACGCCAACATATTGAAAGTAGTTCCCTGATCATACGTATATATTCTAACTTGAGTATTCCCTTAACTTAAAGATTGATTACGCACTTATAAATTCACTAGTGTGATCGTGGCACACACTACCTATGAGTTTAACGATTGTCCTTAGTTGAACACACATACACTCATACATTTGAAATGTTTGATAAGTTGAATACACTCATACATTCCGAAACAGGCAGCAAATCGAAAATAGTTCCCTGATTATGGGTATATATTCTAACTAGACTGTTCCCACAATGTGCAAACATGCTGCCTATGAGTTTAACGATTATCCTTAGTCGAACACACACAAGTAACACTTAGAAACAGCCAACATATCAAAACTAGTTCACTGAATATACGTATATATTCCAACTAGACTATTCCTTCAATGTGCTAACACGTTCTTAACTATGTATTATGCACGTATAAATTCACTAGTGTGATTCTAGCGTCAGATTAGTTGACTGAATAGATCACATGAACTAGAAGTTAATTTCCTTAGGACGTTAATTTTCCTGGAGGCTCGCATCTTGTGTGTATCTTGGTAGCTACACCATCACCTAGCTACCACCATCACCTTATCTTTTCCCTGCTGTTTTCCTACTCTCTTTCCGTGCTGCTGTGTACTGTTTCGTAAAACAGATCAATCAATCAACTGTTTCCTTTGACGGTGTGATTATTATTTATTATTATAGGGTTAGTTATTTATCATTAGTTATTATACGGTTAGCGGCAGGGGTTCCCAGGGGGGGGGGGGGGGTAAAGTTGATTGAAACAGTGTTTAACGAGACGACATTCAAAATTATATTACAGCACTAGGTAGAACGTACATGATAATCAACCTAGTAATTAATTTAAATATGGTTTGTTTTTCTATTTGAAAATGTATTAATAACAACGACAGTGCTCGAATATTGTCTGTGATTTTGGCGGCGGCGCGCGGTGGGAGGTCTGGCGAGTTTTGGTGGTATCTTTGGTAGTATCTTCGGGAGGTGCGCAGGTGGTCAGGCGACACACAAGGTATTCGTTGCTAATGTTATCACTGAGTTGTGATAATGATGATCTGATGGCGTCCTAAATGTTGTATAACTTTTGTGGGATAGAAATGCCCAAAAAGCAACAACTTTTTAAGTATATAAAGCTTCTTTTAGTTTTGGATAAAATAAGGGGGGCTTACAAGTATTTTTTACATTTTTGTTTTGTGAGGTGACGTGCGCTATGAAGTTTGAGGGGGGGGGGGGGAGGGGGTTGCGTCATGAAGTTTGGGGGGGATATGCGCTGTGAAGCTTGGGGAGGGTGCGTCATGAAGCTGGGGGGGGGAGGTGCGTCATCAAGTTTGGGGGGGCACCGCTGTGAAATAGGATCTAGGGGTGCAAGATTCTTAAAAAAGAGTCGATTTAAATCGTATCGATCTTATTTGGAAGAATCGAAAAATATAGCATCGGTTCTAACTTCCGAGTCTACCAAGGTAGCGGAAGCATTGTTTTCACTTTCGGAATGTGAAAACTTTTTCATCTCCAAAATCAAAAATTCCACTCGCATTTTGCGTTTTAGACCTTTCTGAACAAGTTTGGTCCCGTGTCTGTCTGTCTATCAGCAAATCCTTGTTACGGGCAAAACTACGCGAAGTTATAGTCCGATTTTGATGAAATTTTCAGGGATTGTGCGGGTTGGGGTGTAGATGGTCCCCTATGAGTTTCATGACCCCCGGATCAATAGTAGCCTCTGCGCATGCGCAAACGTGAAATCCTTGCCACTAGCATAACTCCGGGAGTTCTTGACCGATTTCGATGAAATTTTCAGGAATTTTTATAGTTTGTTCTATAGTTGAACATGCCTACCTTTATTTTCTCAAGTTATGCTCCTGCATAACAATAAATTTACCCTAATTCAATATTTACTTCGCCTAATTGAACGAAGTTCTTTAGTCAATAATAGTTTTCCATGATCTATACAGTCATGTTATAGATACGAGGAAGCTATGTGCCACACCCACTTGGCAGACGTTTTTTTGTATTTGAAACTTAATTTCTCAAAGAAAAAATGTCGTAATCCTGAAATTGAGTATACCGTTGGAAAGCTCATGAAATGAGGAAGTTTTTATGAGATTTGACAACTTCTTGGCCTATTTTTGGAACGTCGGCTCTTTTTTGAATTTTATCGACAAATTTCAGATTTTTCAAATTTTTCCTTTCACTGCGATTTTGAACAGAGTTATCGAAATTTTATAAGGTTGAAATTATGTTCATCTTATAGGAAATTTAATGCTGAATCCGAAAATGTATCATAGAATTAAAATGGACGCTTCAGTGTTCCAGAAAACTCGATTTCATGACTTGAGGTCGGAGTTGACCGTGAAAGCACTAAAAAAATCATAACTATTCAATGGACTGAGATAGGAGCCCCACTTTGGCGGCATTCTACTCCATTTTCGATGTAGTTTTACCCAAAAAAAATTTTCACACTGATCCCCATCCACCCTGTATAGGAGAATCTGCTAGATACGTGACGGAGAATCTTTAAACTATAATAAGTGAAGTGGTTGACTATTAGTCGTCATTTGTGACCTTAATCTTCTTGTAATCTACCAACTAACTGCCGGAAACTCAAACCAACAAAACTCAGTTAATCTCACTAATAATTTTCTTTACCTAGGTAATTTTAAAAAAAAATCTTTTTAAACAGTTTTGATCGGGCACAACATCCAACAGGTTCACTTTAATAAATAAATAAATCCAATATCAAATCTTAACTTCGTACTTAGTGACTTGTTGGTTTTGTGATTATACTGCGGTCAAGATGGGAAACCCATCAGTATACATAATACGTAGCCACTGTGTAGAATCACGGGTATTGCCATTGTATGTAACGGTAGCAGCTATTTCGTTAGCTAATTTATTAATAAATTAGCATATTTATTTTTTCCTCTTAGACAAACTGTTAAGACATTCGCAAACACAGCAAAACATAGGAAAGAGATTTTGCGAACAACACAACTTGGATGCAGTTATTGTACTAGGTACTACTTCATTTTCTATTTAGAAAAAAAAAAAATAGTTAAATGGGAGAGAAAAAAGTGCTCCTTCCCCGTCTACTTATTTTTAAGTTTACCGTTAACAATTAAAGGATTTTCTCATTCCTTATTCTCCTTCATTCCCCCAACTAATTTTTTCCACCTGGATTTTCACAGAGTTTCCACGGACAAATTACTGCTAAACCAAAAGATGGCGCCGCGTCGAAGGTTCATCTCCGAGCTACTTTGCCCGCAGGAATTCTCATTCTCGGCTCAGCTAACCCCGGAGTTAATTAAATTGACCCCGCAGTTGCTCGGAGCAGCCGGTCGCCTCCCGCTCGCTAACTTAGGCACCGCCAGCTAACTCACCTCTCTCTTCCTGTTATTTTCCCACCGCTAGTTTCTCGGCTGGGCTTCGCCAAAATGACTGGGAGATTTATTTATTTAGACCATCGCTCCCTGGGCCGCGATCATTTCGGTAGGATAACCTTTCCGCGTCATTGAACTGCTTGCGGTGGCGTGGTTTACCTTCCTGTTCCTATAGGTATTACCATTCGAAGGGTTAATTAGTAAAGTAATTGGTCAATCTTCATATTTAGATAGGAAATGTGGTTCGTAGAGGCCTGAAACATTCGGAAGCCGTCGGTTGATTCCCCTTGTCTGGTCAGCGATCTGAAGGATGAACGCTGTGCTATGTATATTGGTTAGGTCAATACATTTTCCTGAAATAAGGATTGAGAGAGATATAAGTGATGAGACCATGAAGATAACCGAGCCTACCCTCATTGACAAGATTGTAGATTGTAAAGTTTTACAAGAAGGGAGTTGCAGCGGATCGAGGAAGAAAAACCGATACAGGTGCCATATGTGAGCTCATTGGAAGTGTGATGTATTGGGCACCGTTAACTCGACCAGATCTGATGTTTTCTGTTTTGTATTAATCTGAGTTCTGGATAAGCGGACAAAGATATCATGAAACGACTGCAAACGTCTGTTGTATTGTTTGTTGGAGACAAATGTCGTAGGACTAATGTACGAGCCTGTACAGGAACACCAGTCCTTAAATCATTCGCGGATTCTGATTGGACAGCAGATCCCACAGGCTGGGAAAGCGTTGGCGTTGTAATTATATACTTATGGGAAACCCCATATTCTGAACTTTCAGGAAGCAGAAGTGTGTTACTCAATGGACTCTAAAGGTAGCACCTCTACCATCTCGAGAGTTCAGTTGGTTCATTTGAAGCGTGTAAAGGAAGATAATCAAAGTACGATAAATATGGCATAAGGTTTTGAAAACTCTGAGCGTCTAAAAATATTGCCATTAAATTGGGCTTTTCAGACCTGATTAGCGAGGGAGAATTGATTAGAAATTGGACTGGTTAACCCCTCAAATTGCATCTCGCTTAAGATACCCATCCTTATTCCCCCAACCAACTGTATGTCATCTATATTTATTTACATTACTGACATAAATTAGATACTATTACTTGACGTTCAATTGCTTACGTGAGCTTCACTCCAGATATGTACGTCAGCATGATTCATCTGTCGATATCCAGCTTTTTTCAAGTTCTCATCACGATCATCTGCCCTTATTGCGGCTGTTAACAGTGAAATTAACGTGTACCTACACTTAGACATTGAAATTTTAATCTTTGTAAATTTCATTTAATATTGTGCGTTTTATTTTGTCGTATTATAAATAACCAGATGAATGATTAAGGGTTTGGGGTTAAACTGCACATTCCCATATTACACTTCTCAGTAGAAACTAGAAAACCATAAAATTGGACCAAAATTTCAACTTGCATATCATTTTGAATTTAAAAAAAATGTTTTTGCATAATTTTTTAATTTTGTTGCATATTCCGTCAATTTATTTCATATTGATCCGAACTCAAGTTAAGAAACGTAGGTACTAGTCCATTTCTTCTTTTAATCTGCGGGCTTCCCATTATCGCATGTTATTTTTAGTTATTTCCATAGCGCGTTAAAAAGAACTGAGACAGGGCGAGTTCTGAATATCCTACCAGCCTACCACTAGTCCCAACTACATACTAGATTCCTAAACTATTAAGTTACCCTTATTATATCATTCAGATCCATACCCGTGGCCGACAGATAGACACAAAATCAAGTTCAGATCTAAAACTTATAATCCTAGTGAGAACACTGATTTTGACGGAAACATTTTTCATCCCTCCAGTCAAAACAACGTGTCCGCTACCTAAAAGTATGTAAACTCGGAAGCCAAAAACAGCATGTTTCCATAAATAGCGCCACTCGAACAAGCCTTCATTATGGTCCGGCAACTTCTCAACCCCAAGAAGGTCGCTCTGCGTCCATTTCCTCTTTATTTTTTCCCCTTTTTGGCTCGGAAAAGAAAGCAAATTGGGAAGGAGAGAAAGAAACGCACCAAGTTTATTGGGGTCGGGCAGTAAATTTTGTCGCGGCACTCGGTTTCGTCTCGACCTTCGGGGATCCCCTAATAATATTGTCCAGTTCGTATAAAGTTTCGAGGATTTCTCTCCCTTATTCTTTTTGCTTCCCTCGTTTGGCTAAAACTCCTTCAACCCAACGCATCACCACGGTTAGGCCGCTTACATCACGACGTGGGTTCTTACACAACTTTTCTTTTTATCCTAAGATAATTCGGTTCTAAAAATGCCAGTTTCAAATTATGTGCGATTCATATTCCTCAACAGTGTATTAAAAATTGATCGCACAGTTGAATTCAGTGGAGAAAATTTCATTTGAATTTTCCTATGAAGATCGACGTTTCTAACGTAAAAATGCAAATTATGCGAGAAAAAAAATTAGTGCTCAACTAAGTTTGGTATTGTATCAGATACATTAGATTCTAATGTATTTTTTCACGCTAAATCGAATAAGTGATTCTTTTACCCCACTTCACCACGACTTTTCTTTTATCCTATGATAATTCGGTTTTACCAACGCCTTTTTCAAATTGTGTGCAACTCGTAATCCTCACAATCAGGGTAATTTATCCTTGTAAATGGTTATAACATGGTGATAACTCAGTGACACAAGGACATGAATCTTCCCGTTCCTTCATTTGTGGGTCATTCATCAGTATCATTCAAGGAAACTGATTTCAAGAATAACTTAATCAAATTCTAAAGAAAATACATGTTCGTTAGCAATCCGATTTGAGCGCTATAAGTTATAAATAAAAATCACAAAGCTTGCTTGAAAGCGACTTGCTTCTTTATAATATGATTGTGAAATCACCCGAATATATTCAGGTGTATTTTCTTATTTTTTTATGTCACATTATTTTAAAATTTCCAACATTTCAAAGCGCTGAGATATTAATGAAGGATGGTTTATGGCAAATGAAATTTTCCTTAATAACACATGCCAATAAGGAAAAGGTGATGTTTGGGTTGATTTTGGGGTTTTTCAGCCTTCAAAATCTTGAAATTTTCCAAATCTGAACCAATTTTTCGTTATCAGATCTAGTTTTTGAGGTATAGCTTACATATCTATTTAACAGCTGCAATTATATTTCAGAAATCCCAATAAATTCTTCAGTTCTATGAGATGCAGAATCCGAATTTGGAATCCAATTTTCTCTATATTCTTCCATTCCACGAGTTGACAAAGTTGACAAAGTTGACAAAGTACAAACTTGTAGGATGTACTTAATTTTGCCCTATCAAGTTTTAAGCAGTAAAGTTTGAGTAGTGGAACGAGCAGCTATCTGACTGAACGAGTGTCTGACTACATTTTCGCGAATCCATTAAAAATAATTCGCGCTGTCACTCGTTATCAATGATTACATGATCACCGGATCGTCGCAATATTTTCAATCCAGGTAAAGTGGCAGAAGGAGGAAGGAGAAACCGATAATGGCAGTCAAGACGGATCTATCCCCGGTGAAAACAACTTGATTGGTCGAACAAACAACGAAATCCATCTTCCCCCTCTCTATTCTCCCGGACGTCAAGGGAGAGCCGACGTCAAGATCGATCGACAGCTCCGGCAACCTCCACGCTACATTCAGATGTCCTTTCCAGTGTTTAGTCAAACAACAACTTTTTCAACCGCTATGCAACGGTCGGGGAAAATACTCATTTACGCCGCGTCCGCGATTAGCTTGTCCTGGGAATTCGTCCGCTCCGCTCAGCGGAACCTAATCACCGCACTCTGTGTGTTTTATATCTCGGACACTAACAAACCTGGCACCGACCTAACCAGAGTAATCAATGCTATTGACCTAATTAGTTTTGCAGGTTACGATGCACGGGGATTCACGAAATTTCGGCTGTCAATTGATTACAGGATGACGATTCAGCGAGATAAACTCGGTATATTGTGGGAGGTCTTCACACATTCTCACTGTTCTCAATATAGCAGCTTTAATTTATGAACGTACAGCACCATGTCGTATTTACCAGTGTTCAAGGTTGAAGTCACATTGCTTTATACATTGTATATACATTGATTTATTCATCGTTGCAAAATGCAGGTTACACTTGAAAAGAAGCTTCTACTTATGATGTTTTCTGTGCCCGTGAGAAATGCAAATATCAGGAGCCTGTGCAATCAAATGCATTAGTCTTTAAGAATTCCACTAGTTTAAGTTCCCTTTACAATACATCCATTTACCATTTTTTGTACGGATCAGTGGCGGCTCCTTCCTGAAACCCGGGGGGTGGACCGAGACCGTAATGGGCTACCACGAAGGAAACGTGAAACAGAAATGTGCTTTTCTCAGCCAATATCATTCAACTACCAATATGCAAGAGAAATCAATCATGTCCGTTTTCTCGGCTTCAAATCGTGAAAAAAACTACTCAATTCTACCTTTAAAAGAAGTTAACTAGTAGGTAGTACGTGAAACAGAATGCGCAACACCTAAAAAGAAAAAAAATGAAAATTTTGAAATGATTGTCAAACCTTAGAAAACCGTGTTTTGCAGTAGTGGAAATCCATGTCGAACCAGCAAAAATCATCGTGGAGTTGAAAGCCCAATTCCATCTTAACCCAAGCTTCATTCCTATTATTGCAGCAAAGAAGACGAGGGAAGCGGAAAATGTCATTACTTCTCTCACATCTGCAAAGCCAATCTACGTCTTCGAAGTACTGAGGGTTGAACTTACAAATCGTGGAACGATCTCTGCTTGCCTTTAAGATTTGTTGCAATCCTGTCAATAGTGGCAGTGGGCTCCGTGCATCGCAAATAATCACTCTTTGCTTCACCGTCAATTTAGCGAACTCACGTTTTATATCAAGCACTTACTGTATTTATCGCGTGTTTACAGCTAACGCGGTTCAGTCACAAGGGTTGTGGACGATCTACTGATAATACGATAATAGTCTTTTTGGTGATCAGAATTCTAGTGGGTGAGTTGACAACTAGGTGTGCTCCTTGAAACTTCAGGCGCTCTCTCATTCAGTAGTTCATTCTTTGGACCTAGATCGGATCAAATGCTATGTTCTCCTTCCATTTGGAGCACGGCTGACTCCCAGGCAGCGACCCCTAACTCCCCTCGCCAAACTCACCCATCCTGAGGCTCTGTTTGGGGCATGGATTGAAAACTCTTCTGCTCTTCCATGAGAATTCATGGAGAAAAGTTGGAAAACAGTATGACGATATTACTTTATAATAATATTATTATCACGTATCTTTTCCATTTTCGGCAGCGGGTGCAAATGCAGTTTCCTACAGATCAACGCCAAATGAAAAAAACGAGTATTTTTTATGCTCTTCTAAGTGAACTTTCTCCTATTTGTGCTATACTCCTGAAATTATGTTTAGCCAAATTTTTTGGGGTTGCTATTTAAGCATATGTTTTGGAATATACTCATAGCATTACCTTTGTTTTGCAAGCTAAGGCTGTTCCCTGACCTACCCTGCAGGTATCCGTTTCTTTCCAGTAAAGATTTCAAATTTCATTATTACTGTATTGTTAATATTGAATTAATTTTGAACTTCGTGAGTTAAAATTCGTGTGAATGGCACGTTGTGTCTTTCAAAATCGTCTGACTTTTTTTCCTCTTATTTGCATACATTTCTGGAGTACTGCATTGAACAGTGGAAAACCCTCTAAAGGTATTATAATTACGAAACCCTGATTTGTCATTGTCATGACCTGCAACTGTATCAAGGTTCCCAATTTCGAATTTTTTTTTCGAATACTTTACCTGAGATTTAAAATTACATGATAATTCTCGTCTTTAGTTACATCTCAAGAGCAGCTGTCAATGGTTTTTCAACCCCTGTTTCAAGTTTTTAATGTCGTAACACTGCATTTCGTTCAGGTCCCCTTAGTCTAGGGTCATTGAAATGTCCTGAGGGATTGTCGAGGACGTTCTTGTTTTGGTGATAGCAGTGGCTCTCAAGCAAGCGGGCACACCACGTTGGTGGTTTGTTTTCTGATCGAGCAAGTACATCGGAAAACAGGTTAGTATGTTTACTCAATGTCATTTCAATGGCCCCAGTTGCTCACCTATTATGTTCTACCCCGAAATTTTCTTTCCACCCACTTGTTTCTCTTGGAAGGCCGTATCACGTTGCATTTTTAAAACCCACCTAAAGGTCCAGTAGTATTGGAAGAACCTCTGTTGAAAGTCCGAATTGTCATTGTCGTGACCAAAACCGCCATTGTTATAACTTCTATCAAATTTAAATTTTGCGGAGAATAATGGGATGTCTTGAATGACTGGGCATCAGAAAGACATCCAGGGAGGCCAATTAAGTGATAAACATAAAAAACCTAGCTAAAAAGAAAACACTTAAATTTTTAAAATGTCATTTCCTGAAAATTGCCCGTTGTTTGAGAATCACTCATGAGATGTTGTCTACTGTTAATCAACATGATTGAATAAGGTCTGTGATAGCCGACACCACCTATCGGCTATCAACGGAACAAATCGCGAGGGGGTGAGGAGAGACTGGGAGGGGGAAGAGAGATAACGAGAGGCTCAACTACTTACCGCGATTCTCCTACTCACTCAGCTTTGTGCCGACCTACGACAAGGTAATCCGTTCTGCAATTTATCATTGTGTTTAAATCAATTTGATATTAATATTCCGCATCCATCCTATTAACCAAACTCCTTACCCAATACCCCTGCGGTGCTATTTCATGAAAATAAAAGATAGTAAAGGGATACTTAGATCGTTGATAGGAGCCCCGTAGTTATTTTTGGAGCAATAAATACAATTATTGAATAAGTAACTCAATCTATTACCAAAACATTGTGTATAATTATTTCTTGAACCTTATATATCTGTATATATATAATAACCTTGGTAATTAATAAGGTCAAAAAGGGGATAATATCAAGAAATCGTACTCAAGAAAAGGTAGAATTGATATAACTAGTCATATCAAGTATTACATGGTAGCGAGCTAAACGTTCTAAAAGGTCAGACAAACTTTGAATAGCCAAAATAGGTTCTTCTAGCGAGTGAACAAATAATCGAGTGACAGTGAGTCACAGGGTGTACTCATGCGATTCCATATTATCGTGATACTTCACTTGTGCAATCAATTTCCAGTCCACGTGATAGCGTCGCATGCATATGAGATGAGCTGGGTTATTTCAATTCACCCGCAAGAGGGTTATGTAATTTTGTTTCATGCCCACGGCCCACTATTGAATTTGATGCAGTTTGAGTTGCCGGCAGGGATTACGCGGGGTGGGGGCATTACCATATTGTTATTGTGGAAGCCGTACGTGGGCGGTGTGGCTAAACAAGCTGAATCGACTGTCGAAGGCTCTCCCAAGAAGATTGGAGAGCGACCGCAGTACAATTAGTACTCGCGAGGGCTTAATCACCCTAATCAGAGGTCGTTGAGTGCTGGCCTACCAGGGGGGGAAATTTGATATCGTTCCATACGAAATGTATTGTTAATTCACGTTGATTATTAGGAAGATAATGCTACTGTAAGCTCGTATAACCGGTAATTTAATAATGAAGGCGATACTACCACATTGATTGTTTCATGTTCGGCAGGAGAATGAGAAATACTGACGAATTCGGAATGATCTTTATTAATATAGGATTACTGATATAACGTACTCAGAGTTGCAACATAATTGTAGGTGTAATTGTTTACAAAACAGGTCTCATTCCTTCAAGGGATCGACTATACATCTAATTTGCACACTCTCAGCTGTCAACGTCTAATAAGTTGTACAAGCAGGTCCTGTGTGGACCTATAGTGTGCAGTTGAGGGGCTGCACCGCTAATAGCAACATCAAGATTGTACAAACATTCTAGAACCAAGTATTGAGGAACATCGTCGATGCACCTTTGGTCCATTCGGAACGACAACCTTCATAATGATTTGAAGATCGAGAGCGTCGCTGCCACAATAAGAAAATTCGCCGTTGAACACTCTGAACGGCTAAGGGGCCACGTCAATGCAGAGACCGTCTATCTCCTTGACGTTGACAACCTTTTTCGAAGAGTAAAGAGAAAAAAGCCGATCGAACTGACTCTTGAAGTATAAAGTAACTTATCGCGAGTGAAGTGCGAACTAACAATTATTAGAATAAAAGAAACTCCTGTCAAGTACAAGAGGACTGCATATTAAACTATGATACTAGATAGAAGTTACCAATAAATTGTTGAAACTGACTTGATTAACTGATAACTGAGAATACCGTTGGAAAGAGCATTAAATTGCCCATCTTTTTGATGCAAAAATAAAAATATTTGTCTAACTTTACTTAATGGGTAAAACATTCGCATAAAGTGAAAAACGTCTGCCAAGTGGGTGTGACACATAGCTTCCTCGTATCCATAACTGTATAGATCATTGAAAATTATTATTGACTAATGAACTTCGTTCAATTAGGTGAAGTAAATATTGAATTAGGGTAAATTTATTGTTATGCAGGAGCAAAACTTGAGAAAAATCCCTGAAGATTTCATAGAAATTAGTCATGAACTCCCGGAGTTATGCGTGTAACAAGGATTTCACGTTTGCGGATGCGCAGAAGCTATTATTGATCCGGGGGTCATGAAACTTATAGGGGATCATCTATACATCAAACCGAACAATCCCTGAAAATTTCATCGAAATCGGTCAAGAACTCCCGGAGTTATGCGTGTAATTTGCCAGTACAATTTCAAGGATTTCACGTTTGCGGATGCGCAGAGGCTACTGTTGATCCGGGGGTCATGAAACCTATGGGGGACCATCTACACATCAACCCGCACAATCCCTGAAAATGTCATCAAAATCGGACTATAACATCGTGTAGTTTTGCCCGTAACAAGGATTTGCTGACAGACAGACAGACACACAGACAGACACGGAACCAAAATTGTTCAGAAAGGTCTAAAACGCAAAATGCGAGTGGAATTTTTGATTTTGGAGACAAAAAAAATTTTCACATTCCGAAAACAATGCAATCCGCTACCTTGGTAGACTCGGAAGCAAAATGGGTTAAATCCGGGGGATTTCTGTTTTTTTCAATCACCTGTGACACCTGATCCTATTACATGAACATTTTGTACCGTTACTTGATAAGTTGCCCAGAAAGGTAAGCTTTCCAACGGTATCCTCAAATTTGAATGGTGTCTTCACCATTAAAAGTCCACATAGAAAATTGGGCGAAACGTGCCCAGCGAGATAACACTTCCCGCCGTGAGGTGTTCATTTTTCTCCCCAACACATTCCCAGAACCCTCAATTTAGCCAGAAAAAAACACATTCCCCGACGGGATTTAACGGAATTTTCTCCTATACTGGCCTGAGTAAATTCAAATTTTGTGGATACCGTTGAAAAGCTGAGCTTTCTGGCCAAATTTTCCAAGAAAATGTTCATGTAAGAGAATTATGTTTCACATGGTGATTGAAAATAACAGTAATCAACCGGATTTGACATATTTCCCAGTTAAGTCTAATTTTTTACCCATTAAACCTAGACAAATACTTTGGGTTTGGCAACAGAAAGATGGTTAATTTAATGCTCTTTCCAACGGCATCATCAAATTTGAGGTTCGTTGTAAAAAGAGGCAGTGTTTTTCCGCCTATCGCACTGTCGGATGTAGTTTGTACTGTTTAGTCAACCACTCAAGTTTGATGTTCACGTTATCCTGACTGAAACCTGGGATTTTGAACAACTTACTTTTCCTCTTCCTGATTTTAAAGTCTTCTCTAGTTCTTCTCATATTAACAAGGAAGTTGCTGTTTACGTCCGTAATGATTTAGTGGTTTCTTCTTCTTTAGCTGATGCAGTTGGCGAATGCAATTCTGTTTTTCTTACTATTTTACTAAATGGTGACTATTAAATGATATTTATAATCCGTACATTTTGTAATTGACTTTTTAATCTCGTACCCCCGCAGACGGTTCATTAACCATGCGGTAATGTTTATTTTGTACTTTAAAATTTTGTAAAACATAATATTCTTTTAATCTTCTTCTTCTTCTCCTTCTTCTATTGAATGGTGATATAAGTTTGGCTCTGACAGCTTTTTACGTTTCCCATGATCCCACATCACATTTATATAACAACACAAGACTGGCGATTCCAATGTTTCATCATTGCACGGGAATGCGCAATTAATGAAATATGATGTCTCAAATGGACATCAAAGAACTAGATTCTGAACAATCAATTTCTGATAACTGCTTGGTTATTTCATCCACTTTGAAAGCGTAGGAAGCCCATCCTAATGTAATTGTTAGTCCTTCAATCGATCAAACGACGGGTTTGAGTGATCATCGTTGAGCAAACTCCTTCACGTCAATAACTGATCGAATTGAGATTGGATGGAAATCAGCGAGTGCCGGAGCAGTTTGAAGCGATCAGATCTCAACTAACGTCAATAGTTAACAGTGGGGATTCAACACGGGGGATTTAACGAGTAATAGCTCATTCCGTCATCTTCGAGACTAATAGTTGGCACTGACCCGGAGCCCGCGGAGCGTAACAAATGAATGAGAAATTCCATCGCTTCCGCGAGGTTGTGTCGACAGCTCAGCTCGGCCCGGGGGTTTATAGGGGAACCCGGTAGTTGAACTGGGGGGACACAGGTAAATCGTGGGATAATCCCGAGTCCAACTCTCCTCTTCGCAGGATAACGGGGTTAATCTTTCATTGACGTCGGGAGCCCCCCAATCGATATCCCGAGCTCTCTCCGTCCATTCAACGTTCTTACGTGGGACCCTTCAGGTTGAATCCACCCCGGGACGTGGGAGTGTTCAATTATTATGACGGGTGGCGTATTTATCGAGGCAAATCCGCCTTGAGCGGGAACACGGTTTTGACGGTCTATCTGTAATAGGAATCGGAGCTCACCTACATAGTAGCTGCACAGTTCGCTTCCATTAGTGGCTTTATCTCGGATCACTGCTAAACGAGGACGGATATCTTAGAATTCAAATCCGAAATCGAGAGATAATGTGATACCATTATTCAACGGATAACCCTCGTAAAAAGTACCACAGCAAGCAATGAAACTCCTTTCCTCATTTGGTAAAGTTGTTGAGAACAAATTTGAGATTAGAACCCTCAAGGTAAATTTTTATCGTAGACGGGTCATTTCAAAATTTTGTTCACATTTGGTTATTGTCTTTTCTTTAAAAAAATTTGAAACTTGATCAATTTTCTTGTTTCTAATCGATCAGTGTGGTTCTCTCGGAGTATTACTGAAGTGAGCACACATAATCTTGAACCGTACTGCTGATATGCCATTTTGAAAAAATAAACTTTTGGGGGATTGAGGTATACACTACTATTTTTTTCTCCTCTTGAAGCTCCAACCTCTCTAGAAATTGCCGCTCAAGTCTTTCGATGTAGGTGAATGGAACAATAAAATCAGCTTAATTTTAGCTACAGTAAACACTAAGGTTTCCATGCCTAATGTCGCAAACTTACTCTAAGCAGATCTCACTTCCTACAATTTATGAGGCTATGGATATTGTAGGGAGTGAGGTTATAGCCTTTCACCGCGATTACAGGCCACAAATCAATTGAAACTGGTAGTACCATAATGTTGTCAACGAACTTCCAACAACCACACTAGTTGCAACAAGTGTGATCAAGTTTCACTTACCACGGTCAGAATGTTATTGGAGTAGGGTGTGAGAGTTAAAAAACCCACACTGCTGCGTCCGGGGATGGTTTTCCCGGTAGAAGTAACTGGGAAGGTCTAGGTAAAATCAACCACCACCTTGAGACCACCTTGTCGTGAAACTAAATTTCCAAAGTTTTCCGCACAACTAGAATAATGTTGGGATTGAACGAATGAAGAACCAAAGAAATCGGTTAAGAATTGCAGGCTTGGCCTAGTCGACGAAATTAGTCACTCAGACACAACCATACATTTATCGTCTTTCCCACGGATCGGGTCTTGAAGTGGACACCATAAATGATCTCGTCTGATAAATTCCGACTTTTTATTCGATAAAATTTGTAATTCATCGTGTATGTAGCTCTCCATAATCCGATCTTCCCGCAGAGCGGCTACTTACTTCCGCATCTTGTACCGTGCAGCGCTCCCTTGTTACGTTTGCGATGCCCTGAGAACGGTTGTTTACTCTCTCCTCATCACTCACTCCCACGCTTTCCCAAGCAGCTTACTGTTTACTTCCTTGTTACACTACGGACGGTGTTTCCTTAAGCTTCTTGTGGTCGTACGGAACGGCGAAGGGGGTTTCCTAAGGAACCCAGCTCGGAGAATCCGCACTACAACGCTCGATCTCGTCCCATTCCAGACACCTGAGCCAGTACCTAGTAACTGAATATATATCAAGAATACTCAACTTCCTAAGCCTTATATTCAAAAATCGGAATTCCCCCAACCTTCATTGATAATTATCAATGAAAGTAGTAAGACTTCCGATTTTTGAATGAAGGATACACTGTTATGGAGTATTTATAGGAAGTAGTGTATAATATTACGTTAGTCATCCTCATTGCATTTTTCCTTCATTGTGACATTAACATAATTATATTTAAAAACAATGTACGAGTCAGGGAGGTAGTATTAAAAACAACAGTAATATGTGTGTATGTAAAAACGGAGTAAGATAGAACGTTGTCTATAAATCCACGAAAGTGAAGAGTTACAGTGTTGAATCGATCTTCTGTTGGTTAGGTCATCATCAGTAAAAAACATGAACTGAAAGTACATCACAGAAAGCACATCTTATATTGGATCGAGTGAGAGGAGATTGAATCCTATTGGCTCAAGGAAGTAAAATGGGCGGGGAGGTCCAACCAATGCAACTCAAGGCTTACAAAGTGAAAGGGGCACCAACAGTATTATTTTGGAGAGGGCATTATTTGAAATTGGTTTCCACAACTTCGTCGCGAGTGACTTAGTTCGTTCGTGTGCATGATCCCACATACAGGGTGTCTTTCTTAAAGGTGGTATTCTACAACTAATTTGTGACAAAAAGTGCCTTTTAGGAACATCTTTTAGAGGCTTCGTTTCCGATTTAGCACGGTTTAAAATTTTTTTCGTGTTTTCGACTTTTCGTTACAAAAACAGCCATAACTTCCCCATTTTTCAACAAATCTCAAATCTGAGGATACCGTTGGAAAGAACACTAAATTACCCATACTTCTGATACCTAAAATAACTTTTTTGTGTAGGTTTACTAGGTAAAAAAGCCCAAACTGAAAAATCTGGGAATTACTGGTTTTCTCAATCGCCAGTAAAACCTGATTCTCTCACATGAACTTTTGTAACTGTTGATTACAAAGTTGGCTAGAAAATTTAGCTTTTCAACGGTACCCTTAAATTTTAATTTACTCAGGGCAGTATGGGAGAAAATCCCGTTTCCCCGTCGCCGTCCTTTTAGGCGAAATTGAGGGTTGTGGGTAAAATGACTACCACTCGACACGAAGAGTTTTTTTGCTGGGAGACAAGTTCTTTGTAATGTTTTACGTGGATTTGAATGGTGACACAACCAAGATCTCTCCACCGCTTAAAACAAAGAAAACTAGGGAGAATGAGACATCTGAGTGATTGCCCAAAAAGGTTCAGGCTTGGAGGGTTGGAACGTACTGGAAGAGATATCAAACTGCTACAATTAGTCGATTGTTTGTATTGATATACAGGGTGACAACAAAACAGGTCTGACGTACTGAAGGGGTCGATTTTACAACTAATTTACAACAACTTTTGCCTCCTAGCAATTTTTTTTAGAGGCTTCGTTTTTGAGTTATTTACGATCTAAGATTTTTTTCGTGTTTTCGACCTTATCTCCTATAAATTGCTATAGCTCCCTCAATTTACAAGATAATCTCAAATCTGAGTACACCGTTGGAAAGAGCAGTAAATTTCCTTTCGAATTGATGCCTCACCTTTCCCGAAAAGTGAGGTTTGAGACATAAAAAAGCTCTCTGAAAAGCTAATTTTACTTAATTTGGGAAACCTAGAGTTTTTTCAATCGGAAATTGAACTATGAGAACCAATTTTTTTTGAGATGCAAGAACGGTAAAAACTGCGCTAAGATCTCACCTTTCCAACGGTCTAGTCAATTTTGTCCTTAAAAAATTTTCCTGGGGAGGAAATTGAGTTTGAATGCTGAAAAACATGAGCATCAATCCGAAAGGAAATTTACTGCTCTTTCCGACGGTGTACTCAGATTTGAGATTATCTTGTAAATTGAGCGAGTTACAGCAATTTATAGGAGATAAGGTCGAAAACGCGAAAAAAATCTTAGATCGTAAATAACTCAAAAACGAAGCCTCTAAAAAAAAATTGCTTAGAGGCAAAAGTTGTTGCAAATTAGTTGTAGAATCGACCCCTTCAGTACGTCAGACCTGTTTTGTTGACACCCTGTATAATTAGCAGTGAAGAATTAAAAATAATACCAATCAAATGTCAACAAAAATTGGAGAATCAATAATAGTGCTAATATGCTAACGCACTACAGCACTTGTCGTTGAATTGAATCGGTCGTTCGTTTCATTGATGAAGTGTTAGCAATATCCTCTTTACTTTCATCTTCAAAGGGGCATTAATCCTACAATAGATAAGTGCAGGGTTTCATCGCAAAACTGCGATTGTATCATGCTGCATTTTTATACCGTGTTGTTCATATAAGTTTTGAAAAATCTGTGATTCATCGATGTTGTTAATTGCAATTTGATCTTTTCTAAAATCCTGCTGCAAAACGGCTTTGCAATAACAAAATAATAGGTTAAGCGGTCCTCGTAGGTCTTGCGCGGTAACATCATATTTCTGTGTTTGTCACGCGCTGCTGGGATCGGTCACGAGACGGCGTCCTCGTTAATTATACGACCATCAAAGAACGTCACTCTCAACCTCCGCGTCCCCTTTGTGCCCCTTATGTCAGCAACAAACCTTAGGGACTCCCCACCCGATGTCTGCATGACTGGTTCCGAGGCAACTACGTTCCACTGAATGCCGGCTGCTCTGGCCACTTCGTCTTTGACCATCTCAAACCTTGTAGGCCGCTCTAAGCCTTCCCGTTTCACAATTCAATACATACGGTGGGTTATAACTTCCGCCGTGCAACCCTCACTCTAAGAAGCAGGTCTTTAACCTTTCCTCAATCCTCAAGGAGAGTGCATCTCTGAATCTAACAACCGAAACATTCAGATTATCGTGGTCTACGTAAAGCATTTTCTTTTGCATTTCTTATTAAGCTCTTAAGAGCAGTCCTGTTGCACTCTTTTCTTCCTGCTTTACTTCTTTATCCCTCTACCTTTTGCATAAATGGTATAAGGGGTTTCCTCTTGGTAAATTCTAAGCACTAAAAGCAATGTATACAAAAAAAAACAAGCAATGGTGTTTTACATGTCCGTTGGTTTATATACCACCAAATGGCTCAATGGTTTACTTCACTTGCTTATTGGTACGATTCATCGTCAGTGTTGATGGTCTTTTGAATTGCAGTCCAATATGGCCCAATTTTATCATAGAATATCCTTTGGCCATGTCCTAACTATCCGATAACGTAATAACCCTTTGTGATCGCGGAGCAAAACTTTGTCTTTTTATGTGTCAGGGTGTGTAAATTCAAAATATGCAATGTCCGTCCGCCATCCTCCTACCCCGTAAAATTTGTGTAAAAAATCCGTTCTTTCTCGCATTGACTCCATTTTCAGACTAGTAAGTCCTAATTTCTCGCCAGCCCTCATCACCTCTCACGCACAGGTAATATGGGCTAAAAACTGACAAAAAACGTGTTTTTCAAAGTTTTCCCCAAAACTAAACCAAATCCCAATTTCATATCCAAGTCTCACCTCCGTTTTATTTTTTATTCAATCGTTTTGGAGACTTGGCAGTCGAAAAAAAAGTGGAGGGGGTGGGGGAAGATGGGTATGAGGGGTCGGTTGAGATCCAGTTTTTCCCACTTAATCCAGGTTGATGTTTCTCTCATCTAGGTGATTTCACTTATACATGTTAAATCTCTTATGACGAACCTCTTATCCAAGATGAAACCATCAGTTTGAACCAGATACCCAGTTGATTCCCTTGTCCAGGTTGATTATTTTATCCAGGTGATCCTAATTAGCCATGTAACTCTTCTCATCCAGGTTATTCCACTTATATAGGTTAAATCTCTCAACCAGATTGAATCACTTATCCAGGTTGACCTGCTTAACCAGGCGATTCCACTTACTGGTTGAACCATTTATCCAGGTAATATCACTGCATAGCGCGGGTAAAGCTTGTGTCTACATTTCATAAATGTTCCACAGGCTCTCAGCAAAAGCATCCTGGGGTCCTGCGGGCTCCTTCCAGCTGAATTTTCTTTTGTTCTGTTTGTTTGTTTCTTTCCAATCATGCGCTGCATATATACAGCCACTGATATTCTCATGGATTTTATGAGGGCGGTGTATCTCGGCTTCTTCGCATTAACATCAAAAATGTTGACGTCTTATAACTTCTTGAGATGAACCAAAAAGTTACTCAAAATTTAATCTTGGAAGTCGTGTAAGGAATTAGTTCACGGATAAGGTTGGCATTTTATTACGGTACTTAATTCAATATTTCAAACTAACAACAAAATACGAAATGTTTAAACCGGAACTGTATTAAATATCGTACAACCGAAGATAACTAGGGGAAGAACAAAAACGTTCATATGAAGACGAATTTATTGCATCTTCGCTCGTTATCTCTCTTTTACGGTGTAGGGCTGAAAGATTCTGTTTTCTCCGCCATAATGCTTCAGTTCTTGGGAGCCGATAGAATCTCGGCGGTCTCGCTCTTGACTGCCGCTGTCTCCGAGCTGTTGTGTAGCCGTCTAGCCGGTGAAACTGCTGACCTCAGGAAAGCCGGCGGAAACTCTACATCCTCCCTGAGAACAGCTTGCAGTCAGCGGAATCCCATAAACCTCCTTTTACTTTACCTCCGCTATTCCATCTGCTTTCGGGTCGGTGAAATTCACTTTTTATGGGGTTTTTTCATGAATTGGTTGGGTGGTTGTTTACCTAACTTGGAATTATTTCAATCCAGGGGAAATGGTTTACACTGAATAAAATCTTCAACGTATCGAGGATGACCTATTTCACCCTAGTATGAGGAGTCAACAATTCTGTCATCGAAACTACCTAAATACACCATTAATGGTGCTCCCTTTATCATGAATACATCATAAAACTTTTGATACATTTTCTTCTTTGTAATCTTAAAAGGAAAGTGGGAATCCAGTATGACGAAGAAACAACAATGGAGCTTATCACCACTGGTTACTATGAATGTGAATGAAGTAGTCTGAAGCCTCTCACTGTGAGAAAAGTTGTTATATCCTTTAGGGGAGGAAAACGTCGAACATTCAATGCATTGAATCGAGAATCAATCAACAACAAACATTAAAAGTCTGTGTAATTTCGAAAGTTATGATTGATCTGATTTTCCAATATTCCAGCCCTTTGATTCCACCCTTTAGGAATGAAGAGAACTGACCCAACGTTTGAGATTTCCGACCCAAGTTTCATCAATTTTGAGGGGAGGATGGGAGGATTAAAAAACTGTTTCTTGGTCGGTTACAAAGGTTTCTTATTGATAATGATGAACTAAAAACCATTCTAATATATCGAATGATTTCTCGATTTTAAAATATTTCTGCCCTTTTAATTCTGCCTGTATGATCGAATTTGATGGCGATTATTTACAACTAGCTAGATCCAGTTTTTGAATTTTGAAGCAAGTTTCAAAAGTTCAGAAGAAATTTTCCGAAGTTAGTTTTTAATTATTTATTGGAATCTAAGCATTTTAAAATGTCATAAAGTTTTGAGATGGGATTACATTTATTCCTTCTTGGTGGAGAATAACAAACTAAAATCCACTAAAGTTGAAAAAATTGTAATTAGTACAAGATAGGTGCAACCGAATGTGCAGAAAAAATATTGTTTTTGGTCCAATATAATTGCTATAATCAACAATGCTCTCTCTCTCTCTCTCTCTCTCTCTCTCTCTCTCTCTCTCACTCACACTCACACACACACACACACACACACACACACACACACACACACACACACACACACACACACACACACACACACACACACACACACACACTACGGGAACAGGTAAAAATGGAAATTCTACATTCTTCATATGACTCCACATGCGTATTTCTACCTGAACTGTGGCCTGCACCTCGGGGAATTGGCTCCACATCAGTAAGCGGCGAGCATTGGCGGCTGAACATTTCAATGGCGTTGATTAACGACCGTCTTTTTTTTCGCACACTTAGCACGTACCCCGGGGGCCCAGCCCTGTGGTTAAGTGTTGTTAGAACCGCGAGGAAATGGACGGCAAAGTGAGGGGTCAGGACGGGTCGAAAAGGGCTTTTTTTCAAACCCCTCGCAAGCGGAGGTCGAAGGAAATTCAACTACCACCCCATTCACGGGGGTCTCTCCAATATATGCTTCGGGAGGCGAGAGCGGGCAATTTAACTTTGGTGACAACCGATAACGAATAGAGATTCACTTCGATGCTTCCTCGCTCATGTTTCGTTAAGTTTTCAACGGGGAACGAGGATACGCCCTGCTGGGGAAGCACGTGCTCGAGGTAATCAGCATTTGCCGATCGCTGCTGGAACGCTCCAAAGAACGTGATCGGGCTAGGGAACAAGGTGAGCTGCCATCGCAAGCTGAATAGTACGACCGGAAGTGTGATGATCCGTGGTACTCTTTTGTCTGGGATGTCCCGCAGCATATATGCAGAACCATCTACGTTCGGTGTGCTTCGAGTATAAAGCGAGCCTGCCCTAAATCCTTTTAGTTATCTGAACTGAGCGCATCGCACGGAAAACCACCGACCGTTTTGTGTCATCAGCCTACCTCAGGGACAAAACAGTTATTCATTGACCAGGAGCCTCATGTTGTGATGACGAAGAGCGACCTCATTTTCCGGACTCCGTCCATTTGGAAAACTATTAATTTACCTTCATGGGTTACCACCCGCGGCAGAGTTCCCACCGCGAACGTTCACTCTCCCGTCTTCCACAATTCTCCCAAGTTTGTGTAGGTACATCTGCACACTAACAACATATGGGTATCAGCACGGATACTAGAAGAGTATCTCTCTTCTAGTATCCGTGGGCATCAGGTCATAACTAACTTATTTTCTGGAAGTGATTGAATGAATAATACATTTTATTAGCTTAATCTCTCCCTAGCAAATAAGCTCACTCCCTTGGTAAATAAAACTGTTCACGGTTCCTAGGGAGTGCGATTTTTCAATAAACCCCTTGATATACATTTAATAGTTAAACAGTTAAATTTCATGATCGAAAGCGCGTTCGGACCGCTATGCGATGTATTTGGAGATAGATTTATATGTGTTATATGGTTCATGAACTACTCCATCGTATTTTCGTATTACGTGTTTCCGATCCAGATTATACATGGGCAAGCTTTGGCGACACTCAAAAGCGAAATAAAAACTACTTCGATGTTTCTGCATTCATTTCACGCTGCTTTCAAACGGTAAATAGGATATCCCCCGACTGTAAGGGACGTGCTTGAGATAATCAGCGAATCGCTAGCGGAACAGTTCGAGAACGTGATCAGGCTGTGGAACAAGGTGAGTTCACGCCTCAAAATGAATATTACCTTCGACCAGGCGTGTGATAGTCCTTGGTACAGTTTAGTCAGGCCACTACCAATACATTATGTATGTAGGTTCATACATATTTAGTGTACCTAGCAGAGAGCGTCGTTCCGCTCAACCATCTGCACTGCACGATCGATTTAATCTTTTATCCCTATGACGCGATAATCATTCAATTCCAATCATTATATGGGAATTGTCAATAGATTTCCCATCACAAGGTCTATTTACTCTATCGCATTTAGGCTACGGAGTGAGATCTTTATCTAGAAGAATCGATGAAACCGTGCCTCTGACTGAAGGCGACAGATTAGGAATTGGGATCATTACGAGAGAAGACCATCGGCGGCAGGAAGTTGGAGAGGAGAGAGTTTCACATTTCTACTTTAACAAGAATATCTATTCATTTATTTAATAATACGGGCAAACCCAATACACCAATAAGAACAAAGTATATGAGTACAAAGTACAAAACAATAAAGTGAACTATTAACATGGCTCAGAAAATGTTGTGACAAGATCGGTTGATTAGAAGGTTAGCTTCTCTATGTAATCTGCACAGCGGGCGGTTGTACAAAGAATTGGTGGATGAAGAATGAATGAATGAATGAAAGAAATATTTATTCCTGTTGAAATATTTACAATATGTGAGATAGAATAAGTAAGTAAGTGTGAGTATAAAATAAAATTAAATAACCTCTTAAGGATGTTATAGGAATGAACCCCATAACCATAAGACAAAGTCCTGTGCGGCTGGGGGAGCTGCGGTAATTATTTATTTGTTTCATCAATAATTGATTAGAAAATTATTTTAAATCGATTATTAGAAAATTATTTTAAAGAAGGATGCATGCTATCTTATGTATACTTTATTTTTTGGCTTCATTTTTTTGTTTAAACTATAGATTTATATAACAGTAGTTTATATTCTATCGGCAGACGTAGACGGATGACAACAAGTTTCCGCTTGATGTTGGTCCTTGTAGAATTAGCCAGGTGAAAACTTTCTTTTTAAATGAAGATCGCGAATAGATGGTGGGGGATTTGATGTGTTCAGGGAGTGTTCGTATCAAGTATGGAAAACTATAGTAGATGTGCCTTGATGTGCACATTAATCTGGTTGATGGAGCGGGCATAATCGTTCGAGTTGTGAGGCGTTTGGTGTAGGAATTAGTCTTCAGATAATTGAAATATTCTGGGTGTTTATGGAGGAATAGTAGTGAAGACTTTATGTAAAGTTGATGTAAGGTAAAAACGCAGGTAAGATTAAACAGCTCATTCGTGGGAAATCTTCGGGGTTTTTTGGAAATCACTTTAAGTATTAATTTTTGAACAATAGTTAGTGGTTTTAGGGTTGTAGTGGTCGCACCACCCCATACTATAATTCCAAAACTCATGACGCTTTGCACTAATGCCTTATATACAAAAAGAAGAGTTTTTCTGTGAAGGTACTCTCGTAAATTATGGAAGAGGTGAATGTATTTGCGAAGTTTTTGTACTAGCAACGTTATATGGTCTTCCCATACACGATTTGTGTACGGGAGCATGATCGAGAAACAGCAAGATTCACCGTGCTCGGGAGCGAAGGGGAGTCGACCTCTCTATTCATTAGTCTTGAGAATAAAGACATATCTGATAGGTGTCCGCGGTTACTAGGGACCAGCATCTCATAGCCACGACCGAGTGCATCATAATTCACTGAGTCCGGGGGAATACGAATCTTATAGGCCACACATCTCCATCAAAATGCCTAGAAAGATTTGAGGGCGATAGGACAATGGATGAACACCAAGTTTACCATCAATGCTACGAAATCGGTTTTCATGGACATAGCAAGAAAAACAGAACCACAATCAACATCGAGTGACCCTTTGACATTACACAGCTGCATTAATTCACCGTGTGACTGTTCAAAAATCAGAAAAGTTAATAGCTTAGTTTATTTAGGAGTGACTTCGATTCTCGAATGAAATGGACCCATCACATTCAAAATTTGTGTCACAAAGGAAACGTGCTCATACCCTCTATAGAATAAAATTTCTATCAGATGAGCTAAAGATCAATATTTATCAGGCGCTGTTTGAGTCAATCTTACAGTATGCAATTGTAATATGGGGGAGCACTTTCAAGTACCTAACTGACAAAATTTTTAAAATTCAAAAAATGACATTAAGGGGATTTGTTCAATAAGCCCAGGCGCCATCCCAGTGATACATTATTTCATGATTTGAATTTGTTAACCGTCCTCCAATTGTACACATTAAATATGCTAAAACTAATCCGTAAACACAAAAATATATATTTTGCTGATGTGAGACAGCGGCAATCAAAATCATACAGACTCAAGTTGTCGAGAGTAAAAAATACATTTGCTCAAATGACGACAAAATTCAGAGGTATGCAAATAGTCAATTTGGAAAAATTAGAAATCTAATGGACATAAACAGTGAGCATCTATTCAAAAAAGAAACTTATAAACTAATAAGTACCCTTATGAGTACTTAATGAACTAAGACTAATAAAAAAATTAATAAATAAAATTAGCAGCCATATAAATGGCGTGTGTACTAAGTACATCATTTCATGGAAGTGGAATCTAAATTTTAATAATTAATGTGTTGTAAATATAGTGTTATAGGTACGTACTTTATTAAAATTAGATGTTGGAACCAACTCCGGGCTGAGCCACAGTGTTACACTATCCAGCTCGGTCATCAGTTATTATTCAATTGAAGAATGTAACATGTAAATAAACTATCAATCTATCTATCTCAGGAACCTGAGGTGTACCCTTTCAGTCTGATTAATGCGGCAACTATAGTAGAGACTCCGAACAACATATTCATATTCTATTACTGGAAGGGCAAGACTGCCATACAGGGCAACTAATACAGGGACATGGTTTAGCTCTCATGTACTGCCCTTGACTAAGCTCAATAACCCATAGCCCTAGATGTCACAACCATAATATGGTCAGAGGAGGTAAGCTGTGTGTCGAGGATCACTCTCGAATCCTGTGATGTAACAACCTTCCCAAGTGTCACTTCTCCGATCAAGAATATAGAGAGTATGAATTATACCTGTAAAATCATGTTTGGTTGCACCTGAGTCTCCATTGTCATTTTTGAATCGAATAAGACTTAAAACTGCCGTTTTAGGAATGCACATGAATTTTATATACTTTGGAAATTTCGTAATAAGTTTTAAAGAATTTAAATTTCGAAACATTCCTCAGTTCGGCTGGACTACTTTCTTTGCACTGAGCTGGCACTGCCGCACTTGGAGATTAGGATTCTATTCCTGTCCTTTGGTTGGTGGTCTCGGTTGTGCAATATGGAAAACTCCAGATTGCCAAGAAGCTGTTCCTCCTGTCTCCTATCCCTCCAAGCCATTAAGCCAGAACAACTGGGTGTCTTAATGGGATGCTATACTTTCTGAATATGGAGGAAGCACATCACGGTCAGCTTAAGACCTACACAATTTTAACAAAAAGTCATTCTTAAACAGGTTCGTGCATTTTGGTGGCAAGCGGATGGGGAACGTTTGCTCTCGACGTCTTTTACTCCTGTATACAAATTATATTGTCCCATGGGAGACCTGCTCCCCTTCTATTTGAATTCCAACCTTAGTATCCAGAGAAAGAAATTACTTGCTCAGGTTCGCCTGTCTGAGGTCATATTTTCTATATTGAGCATACGATGAATTTTGTCGAAAACGTGCATTTTAAAATTGTGAGTGCTATAGCTAAATTTTCTATGAGCATTCACTAAAGGTGATTTTTGTTATCTATATCTAACAAAATTCGTATATAACCCTGAATTTTGGGTGTACCAGATAAAATTGGGCGTCCAACTCTAGGGATCTAATTTGGGATTAGTGTATTTTGTTAGATGCTGTTTTTGTCAGCTGAAGTTATTATCCACGATGTTGTCGTTCTTTGCATAGTGCGAATATACGAGGCATTTCATTTCAGAACCGGCTGAATCCAATTTGAAAAAATTTCCAGGAAACACAAATAACGTTTTTCTGTGGTGAAGCATTCAATTTTAGCCGTTTTAATTCAATGTCGTTGTTAAGATGAGAGGTCCTTGGGGTTTTCAGGTCCAGTTTCATTTTAAAAAAATCATCAGACTTTCCAAAATTCTAAATTCAAGTTTGGATTGAGCCCGTTTTGTTGCAATTTGACCAATTTTGACTAGATTTGTTCCCATAATACTGCAGTATGCTCTCAAAATGTGACTGTTTGTGTATCTTCCACTCTATTCTCATCAAAATTTATTATGAAAGAAATCCAACCGCATAACACATACGAACACTCAAACAAATGTTTATTAAATAAAAGAAAAACATGAAATTTTTTTAAATGAAAGAAAAATAGAAATTTTCTACCTTTGAAAAAACATCGGTATGTAATGCAAACTCAGAATTCAGGTAACTCCTTCCAGTTGCCACCAAATGTTTTTAGAAAAGAATCATCACATTCGGAATTTACTCCGAAAAAATATCCATCAGACGATAGCATTTTCAGAGGAATCAATGGTTTCACATCTACTATCGTTTTCGCCCGAGCCTTCTGATGGGATAGTTCACGATATTTTTGTAGAATTACAGATCCGGTATTTCGTATCAGTTCTCACCAAAATTTTTCTTCAACAGATTGTTCACATCTGTGATTTCTGCCGGATTTATGGGTACGATATTTGGGGCAATGATGTCACCGATCTTCTTGTGTTTTTTCGTAATTGTTTTGAAAGATCCGACGACGTTGTAAAAATTGACTTCTCCTTTCACCTCCATATCGTCATTTTTCATTCTCTATGCAAATTATTTAGCAGCAGAAAATTTAAAGTGCTGCTGACCCAGCCCTTGCAAAACTGACGAGAAGCTTGGATTGAGTTTTGAAGCGAAACCACAGTTTTCGACGCGTTTATCTATCGGATTGAGTCGGATTTGGTCCATAAGGCGTTGAAGGGTGATAAAATTGATCATGAACTTGGGAAAAATGGAAAAAAGTTAATTTCGGAAAAACATGAATTGAGCCGGTTTTGAAACTATATGCCTCATACAGAACTGCAGTACAAGCCTCCACCTATTAATTTATTGGGAAATTAAAGAATGTTCATACTTGGATGAAGAGGCGGTGCAATATCGGAAAGCTTTTACCGAGATCAATTAAGTGACAATATTCATCCATTTACCAATACTAAATGACACATTAACTCCATAGTATGGAGTATGTAGGAATCCAGTGGGCTGTAGGTTCCCCTTCTTTGTACATGTTACATGTTAACTAATACAGAAAGTCACACAGCAGAACACAAAGCTCTTCGCACTCAATGGACGAACATTTATCTTTCGACCAAACAAATTGGTCCCGGCAGGATTTTTTTCCACTCTCCCTTACAAGGGTTCCCTCTTTTTTTTCTGGCGGTGTACGTCTCCTTGGGACACGAAAAGGAGTTGGAGAGAGTTGCTGGCAAAGGAAAGAGCAATCGTTCTTCTCCTACTTCGTGATTGAGGTTCTTAAAAGGTCGGGAAAGAAAATAAAATAAAATAAAAGTCGGGATTCCAGGGGCGGTTCGGACTCCAACCACCGAGCAGCCTCTCGTGGAGGATTTTTCTTTTCACTTAACATGGGAATTTCAGTTCCGTTCGGAGGAATAATTGAGAGAGTTCTTCAAAGTTGATTACGGACATGACAACCAGGTTCCAATCACAAAAGGCACCTTGAAAAAGGTCAAACTCCCCTCAGCACTTTAGTTTATTCTTTTTCAATATATACAGACCTTTTGTATTCCCAACAGAAAGAATATTGGTTCTGTCAGCCCTTCAACGTTTTCATGTTTCATATACGTTACAATAGCACGTTTCTACTCGGTCACTTTGTATGCAAAGACGTTGTCAACAATCGATGTTACATGAAAAAAAAAAAAAAAATGTTTTTCATATTATTATACAGGGCGGTCTTTAATGAACGAACCACCCTTTCGATTTCGTTGGTTGTGGAGAAATCAAAAAACTTGTCGAAGTAACCTCCCCTCATTTATTTATTTTTTTTTGCAAAGAACTCAATAATTGCAGTTTTTGCGGACGCGCATGCGCGAAAATGCCTGAAACGCGCACTATCTTTCTTATTTTAAATGGGAACCCCAACTGTTCATTTCAGATTCGGATTCTACTCAAGATTTCTTGGAAATTTGACCCCCCAACAATTTTGCTTCCGAGTCTACTAAGGTAGCGGAAGCATTGTTTTCACTTTCGGAATGTGAAAATTTTTTTGTCTCCAAAATCAAAAATTCCACTCGCATTTTGCGTTTTAGACCTTTCTGAACAATTTTGGTTCCGTGTCTGTCTGTGTGTCTGCCTGTCTGTCTGTCAGCAAATCCTTGTTCGGGCAAAACTACTCGAAGTTATAGTCCGATTTTGATGAAATTTTCATTGATTGTGCGGGTTGGGCTGTAGATGGTCCCCTACAAGTTTCATGACCCCCGGATCAATAGTAGCCTCTGCGCATGCGCAAACGTGAAATCCTTGCCACAAGCATAACTTTGGGAGTTTTGACCGATTTCGATGACATTTTCAGGGATTGTTCGGACTTATTAGGTATATTTTATAGTTTGTTCAATAGTTGAACATGCCTACCTTTATTTTCTCAAGTCATGCTCCTGCAAAATGATAAATTTACCCTAATTCAATATTTACTTCGCCTAATTGAACGAAGTTCTTTAGTCAATAATAATTTTCAATGATCTATACAGTCATGTTATGGATAAGAGGAAGCTATGTACCACACACACTTGGCAGACGTTTTTTTTTATTGCGCGTAACCGGTTAGCAAGCACGTAAAGTTGCGCTATTGTGAAATAGTGGATGATGGTGAACTCTAAAGTTTGGCACATGAATTTTCATTGTTTTTTAACGCTGATTCACGAAATGCTATCTGTTTTTTGATTTGACTCAATTTTTGCGGAATGATGACCGAAATTTGGTTCGTTTATTTGTTTCGTTTATTGTTTGTTTATAGTATCACGCGAATCAGCGATAAAAAACAATGAAAATTCATGTGTCACACTCTAGAGTTCACCATCATCCACTATTTGACAATTTTGGAGTTGCGCAATTAGCGTGCTCGCTGAGCTGGTTACGGGCAAACAAAAAAATTGATCGAGCGGTCGAATTTTTTCATTTCAATCATGTATACTCATATTTAAAACTGCTATCAAGCCTGAGCATGGAAGCAGTGTCACCCACTCTCGTACGTCAAACTCGTCAAATACTCTGTTACGTAAACTTTGTACTGAACGTGCAAAAAATGATGCCTACAATAAAGTTTTGCAGCTGCTTTACACTCATAACGTTAACCCTGAAACTTTCAACAGTTTTGCCCCTTTTAGAAAGAATGTTTTGAGTAAAATCAAGAAAATTGACCTGGAGTTTTTCTTATATTGGAAGATTTTTGTTTATTGCAAGAATAATGACTGAAACCAGCTCTACCAGCCGCCACAAGTTCGTATGAACTTATTTGGTTGGTGTTCAGAAGAAAATGTACTTATTAAGATATTATTTTGTAAGATATTTTGACACGTATTTCATTTTGGCAATAAATTAATATTTTATACTATTCTTTTCTAAAAATAAATGGCATCCAGCACAGTTCGATAGGTCTCCGACCATTTTTCGATGCGTGGTTTCCAAGTTATAAACTCCGACATTATTTTTGAAATACCCTGTATTGTACACGGTTCCTGCATTCCTGCGTAGTTATCTTTTAATTCAAACGTAAATATGTTGATATACTCTGACATTCGGGCCTTGTTCAACATAATAGAGCCGGCGTCGGGTACATTCCATCGCGTGGAAACCACCTTCTCGAGTTTCCTCTTCGAATTATTACTCGTTTCAAACACGTAGCGGGCTTCATGTTTTTATTACTTCCTAGCAACTTGATACTTTATGTTATATCTGGGTCTTCTACCGTAATACACTCTTCACGGCCATTGGAGCTCTCCCTAGAATATTATAGGGCGCTTTCTCCGTTATACCAGAAGTTGAAGATTTCCTATAAGCGGGGTTTTGGGGCCGTTGGGCGCCCGGTCCCTTACCAATTTCACCTCCTTCGCGAAGCTCTTTCGGCCCTTGTAGGTGTAACCTCGTTTTATCATGAGAAACGAAACACCACTTTGTGTTTATGGGGCGCCGGTGCTATCATATTTCACTCACCTTCACTTTGCTGAACTTGCCCTCGTATTTTTCTCATCATGAAAAGTGTTACTCGTAGTTTCATGAAACTACTACGAAAACTACATTTTGAAAGGCTTCGGGCATTTTCACCTACTTCCATTAAATCAGACGGTATAGAATTAAACCGATAGTTTCCAGGTAAGGCTTTTCAACTTCAGAACAGAAACAATGCTGGTTTCAACAAGTCAAATGATGTTTTCACCAAAAGAAAACTAACTTTCAACAAAAGGAACCAATCTAATTTCCAAATGTAATTGAAGATAGTATGTTTAAAAATAATATAGGTAAATGATTTGTTTTCAACTCCCCCAGCCAATACTAAAACATGGTTTTTTCTATTTTCTTTTTATATTTAGCCCTGTTGAGCAGATCACTGAAATGTAGATAATTATTAAAAGGAGTGAATGGTCATTGTCTAAATATACCTTCATGGTAATTGTATAAAAATCGTCAAATGGGTCGGGGAGGCCGAAATTTTCATAAATTTTAGCGTTCCGACATTCGTTGAGAAATTTTTGCGGCCTTTTGTTGCAAAGTTCGGTTTTGGTGCTGTTCCAGTTGGCGAAAGATAGACTTGGAGCGTGTTCCGTACAGTGGGGGTCTGTAAGTCGAATGAGTGACTTTACGTTAGTGAAATAGTAAAAATAATGGCATACATTATTCGTGTTTTGCGCGGGATACGATTGTTTTCCTTCTATAGAATCACTTTCAGTTTCTATTTTTTACCTACCAAAGTCTTTAGAATTTTAACGTTACGTGAATACGCTTGAAAGCCATGGACGTGGAATGCTGATATTGACATTAGAATCGTTACACTCAGAAGCAGTTGATCCATCAGTTATTATATTGAAAACAGATACTAAAGGTTGAATCTGTTATGGCTGACTGGATTTTATCCGCGTAAAGCAGGGTTTTCTACGATCCCTAGTTCGTTTTGAATTTTCTAAACAAGAGGAAGTAGGTAGGGCTTCACCCAGTTAGACGGCAGTGGAGCAGAAACGGGATAGAATGTAAACTGGCATGTCCAGTTGTCGAGCCATCTGCGACGCTCCTTTCTCATCCCCAACCCTCTTGCAGCGTGCCTCACATTTGCATACATATAGAAGGGATCAGGGACACCATGGGAAAGGTATGGCTGGCACCATAGGGTAGGAATGGGCTTGAAGCCCATGGAGTCGAGATGACCGGGCGACGGGGAACACGGTTTTGACGAGGTCGCACGTTACTTTTAGCAAGTTACGCGTTTTATCCTTCTGAATTCTCTCCCGCTGCTCTGAACTGGGATATCGACCAGGCCATTTAGAGCTCAAACCTGCTCTAGCACACCGTTGCCTCGCAGCCAACAATGTGAACCGCTGACCCATAAACGTAAATCGTAAAAGTTTTTCATTCTCCATGTATAGACGCACTTGAGCTTTGTGAAAGAGTATCGACAACAGTGGAAAATCTTCTAAAATGAAAGATCTAGATTATACATAAGCCGTACGTATAATACTTTGAACTGATCACTTTGAAATTACTTTCTAATTTATTGAGTATAAGTATCCGATTGCCTCATTAATGTACTTCCTCTTTCTATCCCACTCCCTATCCGTCATCCTTGGCAAGATAAAGTCAGCTGAAAATACCTAATCATGCCATAAGTTCTGTTAAAAACATTCGATGAACTGTGCAGCTGAAACGAGTTCACGCTGAGCCTTCTTTGGACCCAGTGTTAATCTTAGGTAACGAGCTAGAAATCACCGCTCAGTAATGAACCCCCTGATTGGGACACCGTTCGAGGGAAACACTGGCTCTTTTAGCAGAACTCAGCTTCAGGCCATATGGCTCGAACGTTCCCTAATTTATCACCACCTTCAGGAAGTCAGGATATGAACCCAATGGACTAGCAGCTTTAATCCCATCTTGGGCTGATGGGTTGTCGCCGAGGACCCCAATTTGGAGAGCTTGAAGTCGTCCCTGGTGAATGCTGTTCGTAATTTCCTGCGTACAGTCATCGATGATTGACGCTGGAGGTTACAAGCCTGGGTAAAGGAAAAAAGGTGGCTTATTAAGTGATTCATCGTTTTTCCACCTTATAACATATTAAAATTTCAAAATGAAATAACTCAAGCTGAGCTTTAAGGACAAAATGATGTCATCATGCATTTTTCTTAGTAACAGAAGCTCACTGGCAGGACTAGGTATGTTAGTAATAGACGTGCTAATATGTTACTGAAAGATTGGAGCAGATCTGGCGATAATATTAGTTTTCTCCAATTCACATTTTCATAAGTTGATTTAATGCAGATTTACGATCAAATTACAAAGACAAAGAAATATATACATCAAAGCCGAGAAAAATGGTTTGTTTAAATCGTCATTCTTTGTTTGAAGGTGCTCAAAAACACAACAATCGGTTCATGATAAACTTCTAGTTTTCTCGAAAAACTGTATATTTGCTGCCCTAAACTACAGAGCATAGACATGGTGTTAACCTGAGGAACCTGCCACAGGCTAGAAATACATTCTACAACTCAATTCTGACAAAAAGTACCCTTAGCAATTTTTTTTTCCAAGTCTTTTCGTGAGTTATTTATTTTCAAGATTTGTTTCGTGTTTACGATTTTAATTCACTAAAACGGCCATAACCACCTAACCTACCTAAGAAAATTCAATTTAATTGTACCGTTGGAAAGAGCGTTAAATTGTCTATTTCCCTATTCTATCAAACAAATATTGTTTTCAATAGGTGAAAAATCAATCGGAAAAGTGATGAAACGAAAAGGTGTTCAGACATTTCCACCACTGCTTTTTTGATCACAGAGGAGGTGTGAAAGTACCGCTTATTCGATTTAGCGTCAAAAATACATAAAATCCAATACCAAACTTATTTTCGCTAAAAAAAAATCCATTTTTCGTTAACAACGTCGATTTTAATGGGAAAAGCCACGTTTTTCCAAATTTAAACGAAATTTTCTACGCTGAATTCTACTATACGAGCAATTTTGAGTACACCGCTGAAAAGCTGAGATCCTTGCGCTTATTTTAGGACTACAGCTAAATTTGAAGAATATTGTTAGAGCTACAGAATGTGAAAAAGGTGGTCATTCTGAAGATTTGACAAAATTCAATTTTCTGGTTGACCTTTCACAAATTGAACCTACAATATTTTTTTGATACACTACAGAAATAGAAAATTTAACGCTCTTTCCAATGATTCAATGATGAAAAGGGGGTTATGGCTGTTTTAGTGAATCAAGATCGAAAACAAGAAAAAAATCTTGAAATTGAAACTACTCAAAAATTAAGTCTCCAAAAAATGAAAAAATGTATAACAGGCTCTTTTAGTCAGAACTGAGTTGTAGAATCTATTCATAGCATGTTAACACCCTGTGTAATGTAGTGTTGATTTGCAATCGTGCGGGTGAGAATTGAAAGGTAGTTATTTCGGGATTAGTTGTCAAAATCACACCAATAAACATTATCAACATGCCTATCTGTCAAATGATCAAATCTTTGCTAATCAAATGATTTATGTCAACTATGATAATAGTACGATAACAAAATGTGTATTTCTGTTGCAGGTAAGTGAGCAGATCCCCTACTTTTACGTGAGTACTCATTTCCACTATAATTATGTTGAATGTGGTACAATTGACGATCGTGACCTATTTTACGAATTAAACTGTTAAGTGATAATGGCTGCTGCGGCTACAGCTCCAATGCCGTAGCATATAAAGTAGAGACAATGAAACCTTAGCAGAACCGCCCTTCCACCAACCCACATCGCTTCTGGACGAGCTTGAAATAGATTGCGGATAAGGTGTATGGTTTTAATATTATTATGATGTCAGGTTATTTTAGCGGATTTTGCTTTCCGAACAGAGTAGAAAGGAATGTTAACACACAAGCTTCCTCTGGGGAAAATATAGACGAAGCCCATTAGACCCCCAACCAATTGAGTAGGTATATTTTCTAAACCTTCAGCCGGAAATTATCGTCTTTCGACGTTTTGGAATACATGTGTCAAGAGACTGCTTTAGGTTTATAAGTAACCAGAGTCTGTATCACCTGGACCGCAGGGTATCCCTGGGAACGCAGAATCCGCGAGCCTTCGCCAGCCAAGTCATCGCTTCAAGATCTCGTCCACCAATCGCGATTTCATTTTGACTATCATGTTCATAGAATAATCAAATCTGTTAGGAAGCATGTATCAATGACATTGCAAGATTGAAGATCAGCTCAAGCATGTTCATTGTTTTGTGGATTCTAGCAGCACACTCTCAGCAACAACCACGTTTAAAGCAAGGCCTGAAGGGCAAACACTTGGAACAGATCTCATCGCTCTCTTATGACTTTGTTGGTAGACCTATGATGGTTACTGGAACAAATCTACATCTCAATGCTACTGTTGTTTATCGTGATACATAATATCCATCGTTCGAACCGAACTGATCTAATATGCGTCATTTGACGAGTTGTTCAATAGAGATAAACGATTTACATAATTATATACCTCTGTAATACCTATCTACACCGCATCTGGTCTTGAAATGGATTGCAGAAAAGGAGGGCTGTTATGAGGGTCTAAAGGGCGAATTTTTTTAAGGGGTGAGCAAAGAGGCCTTTAGGCAGAAGGTTCGGGCGGAGGAGGTTCCCAATAGGGAAAAATAGGAAACGGCTGTGAATGAGATGACGGCGAAGGGCGGGGCCCCGGCAGTAAAAGAGGCCGCGCTCATCCCGTAAAACGACACGTTCAATAAAAATCCTCGAGAAAAAGAAGAAACGATGCGATGGGGGAATTCCTTTCCATTAAGACGATTGTGAAGCCTCGCCCCCAACCCTCCGCCATCCTCAATCTCCTCCACTCTGTTCGCAATACGATTCCTCCACTCTCTCCACCTTCGCCACCACATTTTTGCCCCGTTTCTTTTCTTGTTTCCCCTCCCCCGCCTACGTGGGTTCTCGTTCTAGGGAGTAGCGGGGTTGGATGGAGGGGCGGAGAAGTGCCCTCAAGAAGCTGAAGCAATTTAAACGAGCGAAATACCAAAGCCCCCCCCTACACTCCTCCATCCGCGCCACCACTTCCTTCTTCACCACACATCCGAGTCGAGTCTTCGCATCACTCCTCCTATTTCGCGCATATTGGATTTTCGTTTATCTCGTCTAGAGCCAACAACATCTACCTGTCGCCAGTTTCAGTGCCTCCGCCAATCGCGTCCGAATATTCGAAAGACTAACATAGATAATAGTTGACACATACAGGGGTGATTCTCATCTAACGGGACAATCGTGGTTTCGATATTTCAAAACAAAAATCTCAGAACCCCTAAACGCTGTCATAGCAACATTTGCTGATGATACTGCAATTCTGACGGGCAGGACAGTCGAGGAATCGTCTAGCAAACTGCAAGATTCGGTGAACCGAGTTTATCAATGGACCTCCAAATGGCGAATTAAACTTGATGAAGCAAAACGTACGCAAATAAACTTACAAAATTCAAAACATTCCAATCATCATAAATTCCGTATTCAAATACCGCTGAATATCTGGGCACGACGCTAGAAAGAACGCGTCAAAAAGAAGAGGTCAACGCTAAGCTCAGGAAGCTGAACTGGTTGATGAGTAGGAAATCTCAACTATCCACCCATAACAAATTGCTGTTTCAGCAAATGATTAAGCCCTTCTGTTCTTACGGCAGCCAACTATGGGGCTGCTCAATCAATGTCAAAACTATAGACACTCCAAAATAAAATCGTAAGGAGTATTGTCAACGCACCCTGGTATATCAGGACAACTGATCTACACCGCGACCTCAAAGTGGAAATGGTGAGTGACGCGATAAGAACAATTGCAGCGGATTACGAAATCCGGCTGCACAGACCCCAAAATCTCGAAATCCTGTATACGCTGGACAACAGAGAAGAGGTACGGCGACTCAAGAGGACCAAGCCGCTGGACCTAGTTGACGCTGATTAGCATTTGTGTCTTTTACTGGTTGTGGTTTTAGATAATGATCTACTGAACCACAAAAAGTGACATTATTTCATTCTAAATTGAGCTGCTAGATGACTTGTATATTAATTTAAATCAACTGTAACAATAAATAAATGAAACTCGGCGCTCCGCGGCTCGCCAGGGGTCAAGCCCCCTGGACCCCCTTTTGCTTTTATTTAGAGACTACTGCCACAAGTATAGGAACGTAGAATACGCTTTAACCTCGATTGAACGCTGAACGTTCAACGATGATCATCGAACGTTCATTGTCGAACCGAAGGACGATTCGCGAACGACTGAAACTCCGATTCACATAAATAAAATGACTCACTTCAAACGGGTTTGTCGCAACTACTACACATGGATGTAAATATTCTTATGTTTATTGGTCTCGCGTCACCGTTTTCGTTCCTGGATACCATACCCTTTTTCGTTGGATGTTACTCTAATGGTTTAGTAATGTACCAGCATGCATGATTTTCATTTGTTTCCCCAAAATTCAGGTTTTAAAATTTTGTAGGACACGACAATGGTATCTATGACAATGAGGTTTGTCCCCCCAAATAACGACAGAATAATGTAATCGATATGTAGGTAAGGCTAAACAAGACAGATATTTAAAGCAAAAACAGTTTAATAAGTTGAAACAAGTTTTTTTTTCAGTTTGTCATTACCACCTAATATTAAAGGTATGAAAATAATCACGTTTCACAAAAGCTACTACTAATAATGAGTACCAATGAAAGTAGATAATAACATAAGTACGAATAGGAACTTGAAAATTAAACCAGGGGTACTCCCAAAAACTATACAAAGAAACGCAATTTGAAATGCAGGAATACGGACTCCCGTTTAGAGCTCGGAAGAGAAATGAACAATAAACTTGGACATTTGTACCAAACTGTAAAAAAAAAACCAACGTTGAAAAGACATTTCCATTTGAAAATAAACTTATCACAGCATTCTGTCCGTGTTTGAGACTTCGTGAAGAATAGGACTACAGTATTGATTAAAATCGGCCTGTAAGCCGTAATTGTTTAGATTTACCTCGTAATCAATGACATTGATATAGTAGGAAATTCCCTATACAGCTATTGGTTATTAAATCTTATTAAATTTTGCCCGTATTAAATAAATAAATTATTATTATTAAGTGCAACTAGAAATAGGATTAAATTATTCAAAGTTTGAAATGTTACCTGGTTAAGGGCAATCACACTGGGCTGGACCTTTACACATGTTTCATGTGAGTTAAGAGTAATTTTTATTCTGCTGTACTTAAAAAAATCAGGAAAACTGAAATATTTTTGAAAAATAATGAAGTTATATTTATTTTAAAAAACGCTGCAAATTCTTTCACTGGGGTTTATTATTCATTTGGCTTGCATTCATGATTTGCATTTCTACTAAGCTTTGGAGTGTGCGTGTTTCACAGGTGATACAGCGGTTATTGAATTTCAGGAGATATGCATAGAGCACGTAAATCGGTTCTCAACCAAACTACCTATTTGGATTGATCAGTTGATCATATTTGTGTGCCTCCTCAAATTCAATAATCGCTCTACCACCTGTGAAACACTCACACTCCAAAGCTTAGTAGAAATTCAAATCATGAATGCAAGCCAAATGAATAATAAACCCCAGTGAAAGAATTTGCAGCGTTTTTGTTTTGATCGCAGTAACCTAGTGATGTAGTGAATGTGGATGCAAATGTTGGCACCATAAATCGGGCCAGACATCGGGAATGGTTTGAGCTACGGACCTGGGGATCAGGAGATATGCATAGAGCACTTAAATCGGTTCTCAACCAAAATACCTATTTGGATTCTACACTCTTTCAAACGTAAACCATGAAATTTTCATTGGGGTTAGAAACGTAAACCATGAAATTTTTTTTTTTTTTTTTTACAAGAGTGATTACAATGGTTACTATTGAATAATAAACCAAAAGAGACATTGCGGATTGGGGCTATCGGTCCTCCCGATTTTGATGTTTGATTTAAAGGATCTAGTTTAGAGTAAAATATAGAAGAGCAAATTCTGTGAGAACCAACAATTATGTACAAGAGAAGAGTTTAACAACGGTCTGAGTTTCTCCGCTGAGTCAAAATAGAAACAGAAAACAAAGGGAAAACATCAAATATCGAGGGGAGGAAAAAAAAGTGAAAAGTTGTTTCTTTTGATTCCGTCCAAAAGGGATAGCTATCGGAAAAACCCTTCGCGTGGAAAAGGGCAATGACGGTGTAAGGCGGAGAAGGGAGGCGGGGAGAGGATAAGAAAAATAATGGAATCGATCGTTATCCTCGGGATTTTACGACCTCCTACATCAGCGGACGCCCCACACACCTGACTCGGGGCACTTTCTTAGGACCGACTTGGGTTTTCTTCGAAGTCCCACGTCCGACCGAGGATGATCTTTTGGCCTCTAATCCTTTCATCGTCCGATCCGCGACCCACGTGGACGGACAAATAGAAAGTCTCTCTATGAACCGTGATGGCCTCTTAATCATCTAAAGGCATCACATGTCCAACGAGAAATAGTCATCTCCTGGGTTTTTCTAGATACTTCGTACAAAAGATATTTGCTATGCTTTACTACACACGTGGACAACAGCCGCCCTCGCACAGTGGTACAGAATCGCCAAAAAAAGCTTAAAACTCGAATTTTTCATCTATTTTATCCATATTTCCTGCCTGCAAATATGATTTGTATCATTAACTGAATTCATTTTGTCTCACGGCATTACTGAAGCATCGCGTAATTTTTAACGCTGATTCACTTGATGCCGTTTCTTGATTCGACTCAATTTTTGCGGAATACTGACCAAATTTTGTTTATTTCGCGTGAAAAATCATCATTTATTCCAGCTTTCAACTCTCAGATTAGGATGATTTTTCACTTGGTCACTGAAGACGGTTTCAATCTCCTAGCTTTACATTTTCCAACCAGACCTCGGAAATAAATCCCCGTAACAATCTGAAAACAGGCGCCTGAAACAAAAAAAACGGCCGCGAGATAAACTAATTTTGGTCATTATTCCGCGAAAATTTAGTGAAATAAAAAAAACGGATAGCATCACGTAAATCAGCGTTGAAAAATGATGGAAATTGATGATGGAAGTTGATCATCATCTACTGTTTGACAATTTTGGAGTTGCGCAGCTTTGAGTGCTCGCAATCGAAAAAAATTGTTTGGGGTGTTGAATTTTCATGAAATCTTCGGTAGAATCTGAGTTTGCAATAAACAATCGGGGTTCTGATTTGAAATAAGAAAGTTAGTGTCACCTGCGCATGGTTGCGCGTAGTGCTCAAATATGATATTTGAAATCCTTGGAAAAAAATATGAAGATTTAAAAAAAAAATGTCTTTGTTTTCTCCCATTTGGACGATTTTACGAGGAGGGGGTGTCAACTCGTGGGACACCCTGTATGTCACGTTCCTATTGCTTAGTTGGTATTTTTGGATTCGTTAAGACATTTGGATAATAGTTTTAGTGACACATGGATTGGAGTGGAGCCTTCTCCTACCATTATCATCCAATTCCATACATTCACCATAATTTTTTTTTTATATCTAACAAATCCCAAAAGATGTGCTCTGCCCATGCTGCGTAATGCTGTACCTATTTTTCTCATTTCATCTTGTTATTTTAATAAATTGTATTTTAATAACATTGTCGTACTATTTCATGTCTGATATCTATCGCTAAACCATACGAACACTACTTTCAAACGTGCCCCGCGAGCGTGTTTGCAGTCTAAATTCGGGAGATAACTTGACAAAGGTTGCCCATACCTGCTTAACTAACTTCTCGTTTAATTAAGTACTTCATGTATCTTGACGCCCATCCAGAATGTAGACTGAAGTAATGAATGTTCTGTGTCTAATGAAATATTTCATTCCCGTCTTTCGACTACCGATAATGCAACACATCCTTCATTTGAAATACCCATAGCAACCTTTCAAGGATACTCCAATGGTCAGGTTTTCCACCGCTAACAAATTGCCTGTCAGCAACCGTAAGGACAAAGTTTGCGATGGTTAGAAAGAGGTCTTGGAGGTTCTGTTGCGTGGTGGAACTCGTTGGTAATTTTACGACCGCTCACATCAAAATCGGTTCTGCAGTTCAGCCGTCTATTGAGTTTTGGAAACTTTGATGGTCAGAAACAAACATTGACTTTCATATAAAAAAATTGAATAAAATAAAAACGGGTCATGCCTCATGAAAATCAATGTGAGGACACACTCTCTGCGGAAGAAGCTAATGCTGGAACCTCCAGGAAGATTGTTAGTGATTTCTTCTGTTGAAAATCGTTTCTGAATTGATGTTTCCCTTCCAAAGTAGTATTTGATAGAAAGATGCCAACATAGGCAGTGAGCAGGGTGATTTTAGAAGCCATTGTACGAAGATTCTGCTGGCCGGAGCAAGACCTACTCAAACGATATTGTAGTTTACTGGAATGGATGGGAAAATTCGAAGGTTCGTCAACCTGGAACCCTGGGAACGGATTGTGACTCGTACTTCTCCATTTCCAACTTGAATATGGAGGCGCTCCATCTTGGTTAATGCTTCCTTCAAGAAATTTTGATTTCACCTTTTGGAAATGAAAAAGAATTATAGGCAGAAAGCTAATACACCGTTCATCATCATCGATTCGACGTCAAGCGTTACGAAAGAGGGAAAGAGGAATTGATAAGGCTTTTTCCGATATAACAAGAAACGAGTGGATGTAGGGATGTGGGGGGGAAGGGGAACTTCCGATGTCTGATTTATGCGAATTGAAGAATTATTCACCTGCTTAGCGTCCGAACTCCCCTCCGACCCGGACCGATTCGGCAACTCCGTAATCAATACAGACATTTTCCCCAAGGACGATAAAAAAGTCAGTTCGCCCCTACTAGAGACCGCATGGTATCGCGGACTACAAGTTTTAGACGGTGATATTTCATATAATTCAGCAAGTTAAAGTATTTTCTTCTTATCATGGAAATTACAGAGAGAAACGACCAAACGCAGGGTGTATAGGACCGAATGTCCCCCCAAAAACTCTGCCGATTCTAATACATGGGTTCGTTATTTTTGGTTTTATGAAATAACCCAAAAAATTAGGATATCTCAACTATTCTTCAGTAGGGATATCCCAAAAAAATTTCGTCAGTTTTTGTTCATAATTCAAAGTGCGTTTTTGAAGCAAAACACGTTTCATCCAGAATTAAAATACAAATTACGAAGGAAGTATTTCATCAACATTTTTCCATTGAATGCTATCATCATGAAAAAAGAATCGAAGGGATTTTAGGAATAGTTGGCATATGGGAGGTTTTTTTGGGATTTACCTAAAATCTGCTTTTTGGATAAAGGGGGATAGGGTACCCACACACGCTCCGTGCTGCTAAGAACGATATGGTTTTACATAACCCACAATTACTTCGGTCAATGTAGTCATGAAATAAGTTTGTTATGTACCATCACAACCGTCAGAAACTCTAGTTTCCAAAAAATGCCAATTTTGTCAATTTGCCTTGTAACAAACATCGCGGAGGTTCGATAAAGTTGATCTGTTTTAATGTAAAAAATCTTGCTTTTTTTCACGTTTGCCACTTTTTCTCCCTTATTGAACTATCTCGCGTGTTCCTGGTTTTTCTAAAGAGAGCAACTGGGCGGATTGGAGTTGATCTATGTGCAAAACCTGATTTTTAGTAGTGATAAGAAGTAATACCGTAAAAGTATCCATGAAAAATTGACTTTGTAGGAGTACTACGTGGATACAAAAAATAATCGGCCAAAACCGCTCTGTCAATCGAAAGAGAAACATATTACCAACATAACACAACAAAAAAAGTTAGATTCCGTCAGATATAACCAGAGAAAACAGGTCAAACATAGTTGAAAAAGTAGGTAAATGTTCAGAAGGAGCGTTTTCAGAAGGAAGTTTTTCACTCGTGCGCCCGACGCGACACGGAAACATTAAGTCCTGTTTCTTTCAACTCTCTCGATCCATGAGTTACTCACTCGTTTACACACTTTTTCCTTCCTCCATATTATCTACCGAATAATTGTCTGTGATTCTGTAGAATTCAAGGCAAAAGAAGAAGAATAGAGGAAGGTTATCAAAACCATAACAAAACCTACTATCCTGTCAGACACCAGAGTAATCGTCGATCAGACATGGGGGAGGTTTTAAAATGTTCGTTGACAATTCTACTCCAATAAAAAAAAAATGTTGAAAAAAATCTAAATTTTTTTGTTAGGTACCCGACTCTCTAAAGTTGACATAGTTTCTCAGCTCCTCAAAGGTTATATTTGGCTCCACAATCAACGAAAATGCAAAACGATTCCATCACAAAGACAGGACCGTTCGATCACGACTTCGATCACGTCAAAGTGTAACTCGGAATCATATCGGAAACGCCCGACACAACTCATCTTCAAACCGTCCGCATCATCTTTGAAACTAGAAGTTCTTTCAATACGAATAGTGAGAACGGCTTTTCATTTCTGAAAACGCAGAAGAGTTGTGTTGGCTCGCGAGGCCGGCGAACGGGAAGGCGTAAAAAAGGAAACGAAAGAGGAAAGAAGGAACGAGAGAAGAGGATCCATTAAAGAGGACAGAGCATGACGGAACGTCTAAGAAACCTTTAGTGTTTTGCCGCGCTTTTGTTGAAGCGCCACTCTAAGTTTCGTAATTTTTTTCTTCTCTGTAATGCTTTCTTAAGTAGGAAGTGTTAGCTATTTTTCATTTGCGTTTTAACCTAATTCTATTTCGAGGTGCTACCAGAAATGTGGGTGAACTAAACATTTCTCGTGTCGAACCTCTGAAATCTGACCTGGTGAGGGAAAACCACGAAAGGAACGTGAGACAAAAAAGTGCTTTTCTCAACCAAATTCAATTTTAAACTAACAATATGCAAAGGTCAATCGTGTCCGCTTTCTCGTCTTCGAATCGTGAGACAAACGACTCAATGCTACCTTTAAAAGAAGTTCACTAGGTACGTAAATAACTTGATGATTTTCATACTTCAGAAAACTGTGCTTTGCAACAGTAGAAGCAATCTGCCGAACAAGAACCATCGTAGGGTGAAAGCCCAATTCCATCTTTAACCCAAGCTTCATTCCTATTATTCCAGAAAAGGTTTAGTCTCCAGCCGAGCAATGCGTGCCCTGGGGTTCATTAAGCGGAATACGCGTGAGTTCAGCTTTGTGCCAGCAATTGTGTCACTTTACAGGGCTCTGGTTGTTCCCATCTTGGATTACGCCTCAGTCGTCTGGACCCCCCACTACAAATACCAGATGGAACAGCTGCAGAGGGTACACCGCCGATTCTTGCGCTATGTGGCTTACAAATCCCGCATTCCTCGGGAAGAGGTGGACTTTGGCGCTCTGGAGAGGAATTGCAACGTGCGGAGTCCCGAGATCCGGCACCACCAGGCCGATGTCACCTATTTCTGCAGACTTGCGACTGAATTGTTGGACTCTCCTTCCCTCCTGGCCAGGGTTGGCCTAGTTGTCCCTCGACTCAGTTCCCGATCAACATCCCTCTTCCTGGTTCCCTTCTCGCCGACTAACTACCTCTACAACAGGCCTTTATGCAGAATGTCTCGGCGTGTGAACTATGTTGTCGATGAATGCCCCGAGTTGGACATCTTTTTAAGTTCACCAGTGTTGGTTAGGAGAAGGTGCGGGGAATTGCTAAAATGAGTTGTCTTGTGTGGTTCGTTGCTTAGTCGTTTTCCATTTGTTTTGTCTGACTCGATATTATTTAGCCTACCTATTTTTATAATTATTTTCTCTGATGTTTAAAAATTTCTCTGAATTGGGTTTTTTGCCCGTATTGTATATGAATAAATAAATAAATAAATAAATAAAGGTTCGAAATATAACATGGAGGTGATAATTTGCCGGCTTACGAGTGGAATTCACTTATTGTTTGTTTATTGTCTGTTACAGTCTTACAGTCTGTTTATTGGATTCTCCAACGTGTTTTTCAACGCCCGATCGATTGGTGAATTCAGTTTTGTGATCTGACCAACCGTTTTCTCGGAAAAATAAAAAATCATTACTAGTTAAATCAGAATTAAACAGAAAAATGATTGACGAGAAATCAGGCCTTCCGCCCAGTCTAAGAAAATTACATTCTTTGATAAACGTCATTTCCAAAAGGAAAGTCGTATTAGTGCTTTGGACCTACAAACTAATGTTAGGGACATTTCATCTTTAACGACTAGGGGAATGGGGAGTTGTAACTATATCGTCGATTTATTCGTGCATTTGGTGAACTGCGGCGATTCTTCACCGTTCGGACATTTCAATTTTCCTAACGTCCACTGTGAACGTTCGAGTGAATTCAAAACAGTGAGCAGTAACAGATAACGGACGTTCTTGGACCCCGTGAACCGAATTCCGCGGAACAACGAACGCCCTACGCTTATCAGATTCGTTGAACCGGGATGAAAAACAGAAAAAAAACCCAACTTTCCCGCCAGCAGTCATTCTGCGGGAAGGCGATGGAGCAACGAAAAAAAATGGCATTTCAAGGTTGATTGAGTTTTCTTATCTGTTGGGACCAACTCGACGGTTTCACTGTCAAATATTGATCTATGTACTTCGAACATAAATGTCAACGATTTCGTGTTCAAAATTCATGTTGAACTACGTTGGCTTACGTTGTTGAACCGATCTCGTACGCCATACCGAGTCATTGTTAACAACCATTTTGCTCTTACTACTCGCCATTTGTTGATATTCATTCATATTTACAAACTATACTCCAAGTATTGAGGGAACTATAAAATTGCCTCGTACGCATTTCCTAAAGTTCTTCATTGATCAAGTTTTAATGATGTAGTCAGTCATGTTAAGGATCCCAATCAGTACCGTCCAATATTGCAGAATAGCAATATCTCTTCTTCATTCCGACAGTTTATTGAAGAAAAACGAATCAAAAAGTGCGATTCGAGGTCAGTAAACCAGATAGTGAACAGCTAGAAGGTTCAGCAGTTTAAATGTGGTTAGAAAGATGGAGTTAAGATGTTCTTCCTATCAAGATTGAATAAGTAAACATTCAATACTAGTAAGCATCCAACCTAACAAACCACCTCAATCCTCTTTCAAGTATGACATAGATGGATTTTTTTTTTCGTGATTTCATTTATTGCAACTGATTGTAGGATACATCATCTAACAATATTTTATCCCATAAATGGACAAGATGTGCAGGGTAGAATTTCAGCAAACCAACCCTTCAGAGTATCACACTGCCAACTGGAACACACTTCACTATAACTTGCACAGCACAGTCGAGTCCAATGGCTTCTTTCGCTTGAGGCACCACAGTTCTCCTTCGTTGTCCAAAACGTTGAGCATCTCTGGGTTCATGTGCTGGTGGAGGGCTTTTTCGTGCTTCTAGGTGTATTTTATGATGATTCCATCCTTAGGTCACGATGAACGTCATCATTTCGCATATACCAGGGGGCACCAACTATACTTCTCAGGATTTTGTTCTGACAAGTTTGTATTTTATTTACGTTAGTCTTTCTGGCACAGCCCCATAGTTGAATCCCGTATGTCCAAATAGGGCGTAAAATCTGTTTGTAGATAAGCAGTTGATTGTGAAGTGAAAGACGGAAATCTGGTCTCAGTAGCCAATACATTTTCCTGTCAATCTTGAGTTCCTCCATTTTCTTCTCGATGTGGCGATTCCACACAAATTTTGAATCGAGAGTCATATCCAGATATTTCACAGTGTCAGAGTGTAGGACTTTGTTCGAGTTTAACACAAGTTATGGGGCTGTGATTTTTCGGTTGGTGAAGTTAATGTGAACTGACTTGGATTCGTTCAGCTTCGTTCTCCATTTCTTGGTCCAGTTTGTAACCTTGGTGGCGGCCTCTTGTAGTTTTTGGGTTGCGTCTTCTACTTCTTGTCCAGTAGAGAGTATGGCTGTTTCATCCGCGAAGGTGGCTATCATTGTACCATCCTGCTGGGGTAAATCCCGAGTGTACATCAGGTACAGTACTGGCCCGTTGACGCTTCCCTACGGGACACCTGCTTTTATAGGCCTTAGGCTGGAGTGTTTATCGTCCTGCTTCACCCTGAAGTGCCTATTCTCAAGGTAGCACGTCAGGAGTAAGTATCCCTGTTAATTTTGAAACGTAGTCCGCGATGCCAGACGGATGAAATTGATCATAAAATTTGTGAAAAATTATATGCTTGAATTGTTGACATTGTTCTAAAAAGATCCTGAGTGTACAGTGAATTGTACGACAGTGTCTGTTACGTGGCATAACGAAATAAATGTCTTCTATGGTGTTAGAAGTGATTTACTGAATGCGGCGAACGGATTTAATTGAAGTTCCGACACACTGCCCATCAGTTTGTTGTACGTCCCAATGGAAGGCAAAAAAATCCCATCGACGACTGAATATTTCAAACCGGAGAGGTTCCCAATACAGGGGAAACCTTCCTGGCTGTTATCTCGCATCACCATTAGCGGGAATCGAACCCACTTTACCGAATAGAACTGGAAATAAAATACGTCGACCTTATTTTTGTCCGTTAATTGAGTGAAGGGTTGTTATGACACCGCTGGCTCAAGTCTCCCCTCGTCCCGCTGTGAACTTCGGCCGGGGCAAACAATAGACTCTGAGTTAAGTACAAATATTGACTTCCCCCTGGATGGGGCCACCTTTCTCCCGACTTTCTATCCTCTCTCAACAGAGAAAAAACGTCGGAGTGAATCTCGTATCATCCAGATTTCTCTTCATTTTCCATTAGGATTGTTGGGCGTTGAGAGACAATCTAGTGATTGCCGTGATTAAACTGCTTATTCTTCTAGATCAGGGGTCTCCGAACTATTTGCCCCAAGGGCCGTATCATAATGTGGAGGTGGTGGGGCGGGCCAACGGAGGGGTCTGGGGGCCACACCCCCGGAAAATGTGGAAAATTTTGAAAATTAGATACTTGAAAACAGTGTTTTTACAAACAGTGTGTAACAAGTTCCAAATTAGGCCTAATATAGGTTTAAAAAAATAAGTTTTTAGTGATTGTATTATTTTAAATTCCTTAATTACTTCTTCGTTATTCAATAAAAAATATACAATTGAATTTTCAGGAATGGAAAATGTTGAAAGTCAGACACTTGGAAACAGGGTTTTTAAGTACTCCTAGACGAATTTGACAAATTTAAAATTAGGCCGAATACAGGAACCAAAACTTAGTTCTTAGCGACTAAGCATATTTTTTAATTCCATGATTAACAATTTTTCATTGTTCAGCAAGAAAAAGTAGCAATTGCATTTTCAGGAAGAAATAAAGTATTTAAGAGAAATATATTTTGCATCTATTTATTTAAAATTATTACATTCAAAAAATTATTTTTGGAAAATCCAATGTGAAGTGTACAATTGTTTTTTGCTTACATTTTCTTTCCACTTAGGATCAAAGTTTGTTGTTCCAATCATAACCAAAGTTTTCAAGTGTTCTTCTTAAAGCACGGCTCGATATTTGGATTTGACATCTGTCATTTTTGAAAAGGTTTGTTCGCAAACGTACGTTGAACCAAAAATTGTTATTATTTGTCTGGAAAATCTCTTGATTCCCTTGAAGTCATCACGTTCTGGCGGTAGCCTAATTTTTTCTATCCATCCATTTTTTCCGCGGGCGGCGGGCCGGACCAAATCTTTCCGCGGGCCGTAGTTTGAAGACCCCTGTTCTAGATCATTTATACTGATAAGGAGTAAGGGTTATAATGAAATACGAAATTCAGTCACTTGAACATTTATTTTTATGAATGTATTGAAAAAATTAATTGAATTAATGACCAGCGACTTTTTCTCGTGATTTCGAACCTAAAAAAATTAATTCGAACTGTAACCCCACTAATTTTCACGGGAAATTCAAGTATCACATTTTCGCGGGTCGCGCTATTCGGGCAACAACCTCGTTTTTTCTAATTGGAACATTTGACACTTCAATCGATTTTTTATACAACGCGTCATCCAGTCTATGGGCACGCAAAGACGCGAATCCGTGAAACTGCCCGAAAATTGATTGATTTTGTTGTTTTTGAATGCTGATTCGCGTGGTGCTATGCCTTTGACGTCTGACCCGAACTGTCCATGACGTAACAGCAGCCATGTGCGTAGCCGACTTGGGTTCACAATTTGAGCAATTTCGTGAGAGACAATCTATTTTTTCATTTTTATTTCAAAACGTATTTTGCAAAATACCACTAAAATGTGTTTTTTCTTCCAACACCCATTCCAGAAAAGAAAATGATTAGCTCTGAGTGAATTAGTGTTCAAAAACAATAAAATTTCATGCGTCACACTTGAGTTCTACGGTGGACAACATTTTCGACCGTTTTCGCATGCTCCTAGTTTGATTGAATTGTCAAATGTTCATGAAATTTTGATTAGAATCTGAATCTGCCGTAAAAAACTTGGGTTCCGATTTGGAAAAAAACAATGCCGATTCCCAAATCGCGAACGAAAATTTTACACTTGAATTTCCGGTGGGTAATTAGTGGGGTTACAGTTTGAAGGCTTTTTTGTAGGTTCCAAAATTACGGGGATAAATTGGTTTTCCTATAAATTTTGGCCATACTAGATACTTCCTTGTAAGATACTCCCTTTCAGTGTGGCAGCCGATACTTTTTTAATCCCTCCCATTTCATCAGTTTCACCAGCGTGCCTGAATCTCTATCTCTGAGAGACCAACCGCTTCAACCAGTGAAAATCAGCCGTCCTCCATCTAGGAAGAACCACCAATATGTTTACTCAACCATCCAATCTACCTCATTCATCAAAGTCGAAATTCCTTTTGATATAGTTTTAAATTTAATTTTCTTTGTTTTGTGATGTGACTGCTTGTCATTAGGAGGTCCCTCTGTAGCAATAATTTGTACGTATCGGAACGCCAGTCAGAATTGATCCAGGAGGGTGTGGGATAATCCGAACACGGGATGCAAACCCGTCTCAGACCGTTCCGTGGATGCGGTGAAGACCGAACCCGTGAAAAAAAAAAACTATAGGAGTGTGTTTATGTCTCGTTCTAAATCGTTGGTGGTTTTTGACCATTTCCAAAGGTTCTGGCATCTCGTGTCCGGTATCATGGGTGACATCCACATAGTATTTCGGCCTGCGGATGGCACAGAAGAGAACCTAACAGTTCATCAAACTGTCAATTCCCTGGCACCCATCAAGAAACGGCATCTCCATCTTGCCACTCTGGACGTCACTAAGGCCTCTGACCCTGTTAGTCACTTTGTCCTGACCGATTATCTTTGGGGTGTCGGGGCATCTGCTCGTGTGATTGAGTATATCGCCCGTCTTTACCACGAAGGCGTGACGGTCCTCGAAACACAAGGCGAGATGTCAGTTGATGTTGTCGTTGGGGGTGGGGTACTTCAGGGGGATCCTCTGTCGCCACTCCTCTTTAACGTGGTCGTGATAAGAGCTTGAGTAAACTGCCAGCTGAAATAGAGTTCGATATTGCCACTGGGGTGCGAGTAGGTGCATTAGCATTTGCTACTATTTGGGCAGATCATTTGAGGTTTTACGGTTCTTGTGTAAATCGCACAAAAACGAACAACAACCATCATTATATGGGAAATCGACAGGCCCTGTCTGCGTAATCCCACACATAGGCATACACGGTTTGGAAACGAAAGATTGGCGAACCGTTTCAAACTAGCAGCGGGCATGTACATTATCGCCAGATCTAATAGGACGCTGATTACGTTTTGATTGATGTCACAAAGCTCGTTCTGAACTGGACAATAACAAGGGTAACGTGATCGGATGTTTCGGAGGGAAACAGTCCGCCTCGTTATAAAGGGCTGCTGCGCGGAACAATCCGAATGCTCTCCGTCGTAACTCATTTGATTTGAAATGTTGACCCTGCAGTCATCGGAGAAAACATCGCTATCGTCGGGCACTCGAAATTTTAAATTGGATTTGTGTATGTTTGTTAAACTGTCAGCAACATAATATATGGTGTCGAATTGTTTGAGTTTCAGTAAGAGAGAAGTGGAGCTTTCGCTAAATTTATGGATCTCGTCAAGAGGGAGCGGTATCATTAAAATCAATGCTTGATTTTTGAAATAAGTGAATTAAGGAAGATGGGGGTTATGGATAAAAAGAACTTTACCCTTTAGAAAAAGCGTATGAGGAAGAACCTCAGAATCTGCGGATGTTGGCATCATGGGGCACTCCTGATGATATGCATAAATAGAGTTAGTCTGTGCCTTTTATGCCGCATCATAATTTGGATTGAGTTTTACTGTATATGTCAGTGATCTTAGGCGGTAGTTGAATTCCACGTGTGACGAAAGGCGAACCAACAATTTTTGATATGGCCAAAAACAACAGCCAATCGACCAGTCTCAATTGCAAAAATGTTTAATTTCTCAATAGTACTAACGTTCCTCATTGAAGAATCCTTCGTAACTAGAGGCGCCTCTTCTCCCGTAAACGATTTTCTACCTACATCGTTTATTTTAAATGTAGGGGCGTGACCAGTCACAACCATGTGATAAAGGATTATACATTTGAAAACTTATAAGAATAAGAGTTTGGTCGGTAAGCCCCTGTAGATTAAAGGAAGAATACAGTGAATAACCGTTATAAATTGTGCAGTAGGTATACCAATTAAGGTGAAAGATGACGCGATTGTTGTTTTTAATGTCGACGGAACTGAAATCAAAATCTAGATTTAGCAATCTAGCGAAAAATTTGGTGAAAGGAAAGTCTCACCAGGGCCAATTCAATATGTTGTGGTACAAAAAACCACTTTAAACACATTGATGATCTTGCCTTGAGATACGGCACAAGGGAATGAATTTCTTTCAGCAATGCGAGACAGTTTGTTCTGTCGTTCATGGGTTTATGGAACATTCTGGGGTCAGTGAGGAAACGATTGTCAACTTTCCACAGGTAATGAGCAGCGAATCGTAGTCTACTTCACATTGTGGTGTTCCATGATTGGAGGCAATATATCTTAGAAACTGGTTTTCAACCCTTCCAAGACCGTAAATTTGGATCGCACTGAAAGGAGGCAATATCACGGAAGCAACTCAAGCTTTTGGAGAATTATTGCTTTGTAAAGCAAGGTTACGGCAGTGATGTCTCTGAAGTCCCTCATATGTCGGTTCTGGAACTCAAGAGTTTTCGGCGCTTTGTTGAAAATGTGCATGATAGGACTTTAGAACGACAGCTCGGTTTAAAAAAGAACGCCAATATCGGTCGCTTTAGTGATTTTCCTAAAAGGAGAAGTTATAACTGGGCTCGAAGACAGGCTGATTGGCTAAACGTCATACGTAAATACTTGGAAGATGTCAGGAGAAGGCTATTTTCGTCAAACCGTCTCTCAAGATCCAATATTGCTCGCCGCAACTTATCGCATGTCTAGGAAGAATCTACCAAGCAGAATATTTTTATATCATCAAAAAACAAAAGCCACATTACACCGGGCCTAAGTTCAGACGACGCTGTTAATTGTCAACAGAAAGCAAAGAGGGCCAGTGTGACTAGCGGTTTATCCAATGAGGTACGTTAGTAAAAATTGTATTCCCATAAGGTATATGTTGCAATCAGTGAAACCACCCTCTTATACCTAATACAAATATGCCCATTTCCGATTCGTGATAACTTGCAGTAAGTGGTAAACTTGACAGTGGCCAATGTGCTACCTTTCCGTTTCCGTCGTGTGCATTATTCCTCATCATTGTTAATCCTACTTGAGATTGACCAATCAGAGAGCTCAAAAAGCTAGACAATGAACACACTTAAAACTAAGCACATTGCAAAGGGTGTACAATGCATTTTCGTTATCAGTGTCCCATTGCTGTTTAGATTGTTTTCCGTTCTGGATTCTGATTCTGGGTTTTCATTTCAGGAGATATGCATATACCACGTAAATCGGTTCTCAACCAAAACACCTATTTGGATTGATCAGTTGATGATATTTGTGTGCCTCCTCTACATCTGTCTACCTTTGGCTACATCGTTAAATTTGGATTTGGGGAAGTTTTAACGCAATACGAGTGCTAAAGGACTTGATAAATTATAGATGTTTTTATTTTGGGGGGGTATTGACGTTCAATAAAAAAACGCTGCAAATTCTTTCACTGGGGTTTATTATTCAATTGGCTTGCCTTCATGATTTGAATTTCTACTAAGCTTCGGAGTGTGCGTGTTTCACAGGATAGGGCGATTATTGAATTTCAGGAGGCACACAAATATGATCAACTGATCAATCCAAATAGGTATTTTGGTCGAAAACAGATTTACGTGCTCCATGCATATCTCCTGAAATTCAATAATCGCCCTATCCTGTGAAACACGCACACTCCAAAGCTTAGTAGAAATTCAAATCATGAACGCAAGCCAATTGAATAATAAACCTCAGTGAAAGAATTTGCAGCGTTTTTTGTATTGCTTTTATATTGAAATTCAAAATTTTACCCAGATCTACCCTGTTTGCGTCTGGTTGAAATTTGTATTTGGCTAAAAAAAAAAAGCATCTTGCGATAGTCGCAGTTGATATTTTGCAGTTTCAGGGGAGGAGTCGTCACTGGAACATAGTTCCCTGTAGCGTACCTAACTAGAACAAAGAAGTTAAACCATTGTTACTAGGTAGGCTAAGTATTCGGAAGCAAATTAGAACGAAGGACGAAGTGAACAAAGTGAAATAAGTGGAATCATGAATATTCATAAACCGTTTTCATTTGTTTGGTAATTGATACAATCACCCGCAGATATCTTGTATTGCTGCCAAATATTTTTGTAATCTCGCCTCTCCAGGAACCCGTGCTCAACCCACTCTGGACTGATTTGCAATGGTCCAGCCTAACAACTACATTGACCTTACTTGAGTAATCAAAGACTAAGCAAAGATCACCGTTTGACTAAACCAACCGCGTCCCCCATCAACGGTGCACCGCCGTGTTGTATGAACAGGGCGCTGAGGGTCGACTTGCCAAACCACTTCAAATCCTTTGAATCCGTCTGGGATATGCTCCCCCAAATACAGGGACCGTCGACATTCGTATGTACACTTCAAACCAACGTCATACTTTTGATTTTCTTCTGCTATGTTAAATCAAAATCATATTGGATAGGAAAGTTCAGGTGGTTTGAAGCTTTCTCAAAAGGGTTTAGAATGTTCTAAAATCGGTTTTCAGAGTCTTCAAACAGTTTTGTTATGTTAGCTAACACTGAGGCATGCTAGAGCTCGTTCTTTAAGTTATTATTTTCTCATTACAGCTCTATACAGGGTGTCCCACTTAATGGTGGACATTTCGGCTAATTTGTGAGAAAAAGAATCTCCTAGAAATATTTTTCTAGAGGCTTCGTTTCCGAGTTATTCGCTTTCCGTAACAAAAACAGCTACAACTGCCTCATTTTCCAACAAATCTCAAATCTGAGGATACCGTTTTAAAGAGCATTAAACTACCCATCTCTCTAATGGCAAGCCAGAAATTTTGTTTAGGTTTGATGATTAAAACATTATCCTATAGTAAAAAATGTGTAAAATCTGGGAAATTACTTTATTTTTTAAATCACCTGTAAAACCTAATTCTTTTTATGAACCTCTTGGACCGTTACTTAAAAAAATGGCATAAAAGTTGACCAGAAAGCGTAGCTTTCCAATGGTATTCTCAAATTCGAATTTACTCAGGCCTATATGGAAAATGGAATTTTTTTTCCTTGAACGCTTCATTAATTAAGCCAAATACAACATTATAAGTTCACCACATTATCTAGAAAAAAATTTTTTTCCTCCACTTTTCATTACAATATTGTTAATTTTTATACAGTTTATTAAATGTTTCAAGTTTTTAATTTTTCAATATGCAATATAATCCATGTGGGTAGTTCGACTCCATCTTCTACTAATCTTGCCATCATAGTTTCTCTTGTTGACTTGGATCGAATGCACTGCAATCAAATATGATTACTGTCTGCACGTTCTCCCTCCGAACACGAGCAGGTTGGGCGGCTGATGATTTTGATTTTATACAGATGGTTTGTTAATCGATGATGGTCAAACTGGAGTGTGCAGGTAGTTTTAATATAGTTGCGATCTAAATTGCCGTCATTGAACCATGTAAATTTTGGTAATTTTTCTTCGATATTTCTATAGAATTTACATTTTTCCACATCTCAGTATATTCTTTCTTCCATTTTTCTTATACATCTATTTTATATTTTCTTCTCAAATCTTCTACACTATGGTAGTAGACAATTTCCCCAGAAGAGACATCAAATTTGGCTACTTAATCGGCTTCATCATTTTCGGGAACGCCTGAATGATTTTTCACCCATAGAAGGTACGCGTGCACATTTCTTTGTTTCACTTGCTATATTGTATCCTTTATTCTCAGTGACAGAATGTTGTTTATCTCAGCCTAAGTTGGTTCAAAGAACTCATATTATCCGAAAGAATAGCCAGTGTCTCAATCGGAAGCTGAAATTAAGGGTTCTGGGAAGTGTTTTCTCGTTACTAGAGAAGTTCTCCCCAATTTTCTACATGGATTTCAATGGCGACGACACCGTGGTGGGAATGACACCTTGTTCCGTTTAAATATTTAAAATAACAATAATGTTTGGTTTACTGGATCCATGTCAGTATCCTAGCGAGAAAACCAACTATGCTAAACGAACTGTGTTATGAGCATTTTTTTAAATCGTAGCTGATACAGTGAAAGTTCTCAATTAGGTTGGTTCTTGTGCTAAGTGGTTTCGACAGTTTCAAATCCGTTTGAAAAGAACAATCGGATCGCCGGTAAATAGGAAGTGATACGTTCCAATTGGTTGGTGATCTTGAACAGATGGGATAGATTCACGTATATTGGCTACTTGTTTTAGGCACTTCTTTCTAATACTGTTTCTCGGAATGGTCTTCTTCCTTTTTGTCCTCGACCGCACGCCCACTGAGGGAGGGCCGTCTTGTGTAACACGCCTCCCCAATCACACGTACCCTCGCCGACGCCGTCGCTTTCCCAATAGAGCCGGAGCGAAGCGACTTTTTTTCCCCTCTATTTGTTTTACCTTTTCAAACCCAGCTCCTCTCTTGAACGGTTCACCTGTTTCCTGCCCTCGGGGCTCGGCCGGGATACCACTCAACTCGAGTTCACCGGATGCCGTGGCAATTTCATTTCAGGAACAGCGGAATACAGTCTACGGTATCGGTGATCCCTTATGGGAGGTTATTTCGTTGGTTATCCCGGTTAGAATCGTTGTTACTTATTGCTTCACATGCTACCAATATGACGGAACCTCTTTGCCATCATATTAGGTAAACTGGATTCTTCCTTAGATCAAGAAATGTCCGTCCAATCCATGTTTGAATTATCAGTCAGCATCAACGAATTTGATTTTATCTTACGAAGTTCATAAAAACTCCAATTTTCAGCACCTAATATACGTTGTCCTTGGACTAACCACCCAAAAATGGAACGCGAGAGTGTCACATTTTCACTTTCCCAACAGAGCCCGTTTTTAGTGGAAAGTATTGTCCATTTTTGACTTTCCATACAGAAATGCCCATTACTACTTTCTGAAAAGAGTGAAAACTTTGTCCATTTCGATTTCCCAACACGGCGTATTTTCAGTGGAAAGTAATGTTCACTTTTACAGAGTTCACTTTTGAGGTTGGACAGTTGGACATTTTTGGAATTGATAATCGATGTTTCAAAAATATCGATACTGTCTTACGGAGAACAGATTATTTTACATTGATGTTGGGTTGTCGATATTTATCGACAGTCGATTGTTCCTAATCAATATATCGAATAAAAGTCGGGGTCTTTTTTGGAATGTTCCCGCATTGCCTTCAACATGTCTAAGGAATGTAATGAAGGATAAAATTATATGCTGCAAACGAATTTGGTACACTTCAACGGGTTTTTTATTGGTTTTTATTTTTATTCATAATATTACACACATAGAAATCAAAAGCTGAATGAAACAAAACACACTGTTTTTATTACTCTGTGGGCCAAAATGAAACAATGACTTTAAATATTTGGTCGTATAGGTCTTGTCCCATATATCTGTTCCTCCACATAAATTCACATAAATATGAGTCCAACATGTTTCGACTGGTTCCACATTCTTTCCTGTTGCGCCGTTTAGCCGACGCCCACAGTGACTCGATTCGCTGAGTAGGTATGTGCTCCAGTCTCGGAGTTCACAAACTCTTGAGAATGGTTTACCGTACTGTTTAAAAATGCGGGGACATTCCAAAAAAGACCCAAAAGTCGGTCCAAGGGAACCACATTACATTCAGCTTTCTCTACAGATAGATTGACTGGCAATAGTACGAGTAGTATTGGAAAAACAAACATTTACTCAACTAGACCTGTAGGAGTGATTCGCTTGTGTGGTTCCGAAGTGTTCGTAAAATTATTAAGTAAACATAAGAACACCTATATTCATTTTCAAAATTAATATTCGCGTGGTCGTTGTGGAAAGGAGCTAGTGAAAGATTGTACCTGGTAGTGTGGAGATTAATAGTATGATAATTATTGTTGTATAAATTGACAAATGGCTATTTGAAAAAAAAAAACCTATGGAGTTCTAAATACATAGGTAAAAATGAATGAAGGGAGAATAATATTTCCTATTGAATAGTTGAAAAACTGTTTGAAATGTCTTTGAAATGAATTAACCGTGAAATTCCTACGGGCAAAATAAAAGGATAGATCCAACCTGGTCGAGGGATCGCGGCTACGTGGAGTCCTGCTCTATGTAAAGGGTCCCTGCCGCTCCATCGTTGTCTCTGCAGACTTACTACCTTGCAAAGCTGCAGGTTTTCTTGGACAGAACTTTTCTGGGTGGTGGGAATTCCTCAGAAATACTCACTTCGGTCGTAATGATGGTGGTGAAGGATGGAGACGAAAGACGGGACCCAATCCAAACCAGGAAAAAATACCTTACAGAAGTTACTTAAGTAAGTAAAGATGAATGGCGCTGCTTGTGCGGGGATTGAGATGAATGTGTTCTGAGGACGGCAGCGATGGAACGAGACTCTGTGGATTCCCTGACCCGGAGATGCAGCGCGGGACGAGATTCGAGATAACCACTCCCATCAAAGTACACTTAGAAAAAATAAAACAACACTTCTTTTCAACTAAAAATAGACTTAACTCTGAAGTTGCGATAACATGAAGTAAAGAACCTATCTATCTACCCTGGAATACTATTGCCCATTACTTCGATCAGAGTCAAAATGACTCCATTAGAAATTAGTCTCTTGCCTTTAGTTTTCGAAACTGTTTATTGATTTGTTGAAGAAATGTGAACAACATATTTCTGTTGTATTAAGAATAATACCCGCTCCTTTCAGCTGGAAAAAACCACAAATTTCCAATTTAATAATACCTGAACTCCAAAAGCCAAATAACTGCCCAAAAATGCAGTCACTTGATATCTGCTTAGCAAAGTCATTTGCTAGTCAGTCTTTCTAGTTCCCTTGCTAATTGGCTAATATTAGCGTTTCAGGTGAATTATAAATCACAGTAAAAGTTTAGGAATGAAACTGGGTAGTAATGCGAAACTAAGATCATGACATTTTTCGCTCTCTTCTTCAAAGACTATTGAACTACTTTTCTAGATGAACTGAAGAGCAAGAAAGTTGAAACTAATTCGAGGCTGCTTAAAAAACTCATAAAAAATCAAGCTTAGATTGGAGCAGCGGGCTAAACAGACAGTAATTTGGACAGATTTTGTTTCCGTGTGGCCCGAAATTAGCCTGTCATTTTTACAAAATGTGGACGTTTTTCGCTTGAGACAGGACGGAAATATTCCACTAGACATCGCTTTTACTGGTTTTTCATTAGGCTGTTGTTATCTGAGGAGAGTAAGCAGTAGTTTCCTCTAGAGACTCCCTCTGAGTTGTTTCTTGAGGATCAAAAACGCGAAAATCTGTCTTTTTTTTCTCCATGTCAACTGGGTCTGGATTGTCCTCTTCAGAACTTGGCACGTAGTTGTCATTTACATTGAAATTATGGGCGTGCAATATTATAGTAGAGTCAAATTGACTCCAGCATTACTATCTTGGAATCATTTTGAAGTATAGGATTTCAGTGTTTACCTGACAGCGACAACCGGATAGGTTAAAAGCTGCCATTGACTTGTACATCACTGAGTGGACATCCTGGGAGAAGCAAAGCTGGGATGCGAGTGGCACCCTTACCTGGGACGTCATGACACTGTGTTGTAAGTGGTGGTTGGAGTCATTTTGACTTCAATAGTATTCTAGTGTTAACATTTCCCAGCAAAAACTCCTATAGTTATGTAAGCGAGAACTTTTGTGTTCACTACATGAAACTTTCTTCTCACGACGACAAATTTTCGACTGAAATATTCATGGCAAAGCGAGTTTGGATGATTTTCCGAACGGAAGCCCGGGACAAGGAAAAGCTTTGAAGAATAATCACAGAGCAAACCCGTACTGAACCGTTCTTGAGATGTTCGTGCCTTATAAATTGGTCCCTCCCCGCCCCGTTCTTTCTCGTAGCCCCTGAAAACTTTGTTCGTCCCCGAAAAGTAAAACAAACCTCTAATCGACAGAGTCAACTTGGGATTGGGGTCTGTCGGATCCAACTTTTCGGCTGTATAAACGACACTTCTCGACTCTGTCCTTGATCATCCTCCGCATTTCAAGTTTCATCAGGAACAGTTCGGTCAAGTGTCATTAAATGCGTCCCCCCCCCCCCCTCCAACCCGGGGGGACTTCGGAGAACGATCTCTCGGCTTAAGTAATCATTTCGCGGGTTTCCTCGAGTGAACGGCGCGAATTCTGGTTAATTGCGGAAAATAGGGCGATCCGGGAAAGCGGATGCAAAACCAGAACTGCTGTGGGGGTGTTCTAACGACCACGGAGGAACCACTTAAACTGAAACCATTGTTCTGGTTTCTGTTCACGCTGCGGCAAATGATAGCGCTCGGAATGTTCCGCACTAAGATCATCCGCTGTTTAAGGACTTCTTCAGACAACTTCACGTACCAATGTGAACGGTTCACATTTATTGTATTTTACAGTTTTTGGAGCTAACAGGTGACGGCAGCTTCGAACGGCCCCTCGGGCGAGCAACGCGATGCTAAACGTCGAGGGGTCAAACGACCCCATTATCTTGCATTACAAAAAGTCGTGAAGGACTGTGTTTCGTTGAGATTTTTGTAGGTTACATTCGAACTGATGATAACAAAGGTGCAATTAGTATTATTTTATTTTTTATAATTTTTTTACAACCATATTTAGGGTGATTGAGCTGGGAGTTTGACTGCGTGATATGTTAATGTATATTGAGAGCTTTCCAAAAATAGTGTACAAGCAGAACGCGATTACGTCCGATCAAAGATAAATGGTTGGATCGAGAGTGTTTCGAAGATGTCCGAAGCAGCAAAGCAGAGCCCACAGGCAGTCCACACAGCATTCACCAAAGCTCTCCAGCGAGAATGGGCACACATGCAGCGAGTGGTAGGGTTTGGAGACGAATACATAGCGCTGTGTGACACAATACAAAGCATTTTGTGTTTCATAGCCTACTGAACAAATTTGGTTCCGTGTCCTTTCGGTCGGTTTTTCCTCGTTACAGCCATAACCTCCACAATTTCGAATGAATTGAGCTCATATTTTGAGGGACTGTGTGGATAAGGTCACTTGAGATCCCATAGGAATTTCATCTCAATATAATCAGCGGTACGCTCTATGCATGCTCTAACGTGGGAATTCTTGAAATACGTATAACTTTCACAATTTTGATTCAATTTAGCTCATATGATAACAGATCAAACACACAACCCCTCAAGGTCTCACATGAATTTATCTTGATCGAACTAGCGGTACGCTGTGCGCGTGCGCTTACGTGGAATCAACGAATTTTCGTTTTTACTGCCCCAGTGGCGTAACGTTTTTCAGCGGGGCCCATAGATGCCTCCTCGATCGTTTTTTTTTTTTTTTTTTGCGAAGCGTGCATTTTTTCAACGGTCATCGTACAATCGCTACGATAACCTAACTAAAAATACATAATATAATATTACAATTTAACCCACCTTTACGATAGGGATGGGACATCGAAGCTGCAACATCGATGATGGCTACTACCGATCGCTTCTTGCTAGTATTCTAAGGATTTTGTTTGTTCGTTCGTTCAGCGTTTGTGAGTGAATATTCCATAAAGATGTCTCCAAGTAAGTGGTGGCGTTTTAAAAGACCAACGCCAAGTCTGCCAGATGCAGCATGACGTAATGAGCAAATTAACTCGCTTTTGCAGGAGGAAAAATTACGCAAAAACCCACAATTATTTTCTGACTTGTGATACCCATTTCTCATTTTAATTTCAAAATTTTTGAAAGTTGAAGAATTTTTCATGTTTTTGCCGAATTTTGCCAATCTACCTTGTTTTATAATCTTCAAACTGCTCTATTTTGAACGGATTGAAATATTTCCAATCCGATTTCACCATCGTGTTCTGCGTGAAAAAACCTTTATAAAAGAGAGTCACCTGCTTGGGGGTTTTCGGCTAACTTTCCCCCATTTGAAATGCCCTAAATCTCCCCTTAGAGTGAAGCGATTGCGCTCATCTTCAAACATAGCCTTTTGGAAGCCTAGGTAGATTTTTGTGCAAATTTGAGTTTTTTATCTTAATTTTATCGCGAGTTATCGTCTGGAATGTGGTTTTGGTGTCTGACAGTGGACTTGGAATGCTTTACACCGGATCTTGATGCAAACATTTTAGTCTGAGAACAGTAAGTAGTTTCTTCTTCTTCGAAAATTTGCTAATACTACGGCAGTTGAAAGGATTTTTAACATTTCTCTTTTTCCACGTTAGGTAGCAAGCAGACTAGATGGAATTGTTTCTGTGAACCAAAGAGAAAACCAAACCGATGTTATCGGAGCCAACACATCGATATAATAATTTTATCGAACATGTGTCATCGATGGCAGAACATCGTAATATCGAAGCAAAACATCGATATTTCGATGATGTAGATGTCCCATCCCTAGTACGCACCTTCGCAACTCTGACACCTTAGCTACTTTACACCCTTCCTCACCTGGTTATAAATAAAACCAAAAGATGATTGATCAATGAACCTACATTACCGTTGTTTATAAACTTGATATTACACAATGGAATTTTTCGGTGTATCGTTAGTTCCGCTTTATTCTTTAAAATTAAAAAAAAGAAAGAATTTTCGTAGAGCGGGCCCGTTCCCGGGCCCCCTAGTAGCCCGTTCCCCCCCGCATTGCGGGGTTTGCGGGGGTGTACGTTACGCTCCTGTACTGCCCGCTTCTGACGAGTAACCGCAAAAACGACTTGTATTTGAAACGCAATGTAACCAACGATATCGATCCAGACAGTTCAACTATTACCTATTTTCAATCTCCTTTAAACTTATTTATGTGTTTATATTTTCACCTCATTTAACGGATCATAAAATTGTATTTATATTTTCCCTGATGCCTGACATATTTTTGCTGGCACCAAACATCTGTAGGTGCCTACTTGGGTTGTGGGGGGGGCTTGAATGGTGAAACTATAACCCTTACATTTTCCGGCTTGCCGTCGCACACCAACGATTTAACAGATTTTTAATTTATAATCACCTTGAATTTTAAGTAATTAAATTTATTTCAGTCTGTAAAGTGTCACAACGAATCTTCAGGAAGTTTGACCAGTTGATAATTTCTTTAATTTCTATTTTATAATGGTGTCACTGTGATTGTAACGGGGAAGCTGATGTGCCATCTCCTTGGGAGTGTATTTTTTTTCTGTCATTAATTGGATCTCGTACAAGAGGTATCTAACAGAAATAGTTTTCTATAATGAATTGAAAGATGTAAAAATATTTCAGGTCAAAATTCATCCGCTAGTCGGAGAACTCGTTCATTACTTACGGCCATTAACGATAGAATGTGCGATACTTTTTTCGATCAGCTAGATTGGGGTAATGAAGGACCTGTACTCCCTTTGAACTTTTTCATTCATTACGCCCTCTCTTCTCCCCACCACAATACACCTCCTGGACGCGAAAGAACTTCTCGCTGTATATATTGTTCTTTCGAACGGCGTTTCATCCACAAATGAGAAACTGAACCGTGAAAGCCAACTAATAACAATAGGTCCGTTCTTTCCACGTGTGTTATTCACTCATTCTACCCAAATACATTGACCCAGATGCGCGGAGCCCTCCAAGTTGGCCTTGTTTGAACTCAACTTTTCCGCAAACCTTAACAAGGTAAACTGTTGTAAAAGCTTTCGCTCAGCGTTATGATCGGGGGAAGTAAAACTCCAAACCAAACAGCCAAAGTTGGCCGGGGTTCCTATAAAATACGATCTCGAAAGGGTGAAAATATACTCGAGGGTGAAAAAAGAGGATCCTCACACACTCCAGAAACTTGCCGACATCGAGAAGTAGGTAGGTATACACAAATATGGGCTTCGATTGACTAAATCCACCAGCCACGAATAAATTGTTTGGTGATGTCTCTTCAAGTATTGTACCTACATGAGCCTTTTATTGAGTATAAATCCACCACAACTTTTTATATACGACTTTGGTATACCGACTACGTATATTTGCCCGATATTTGATTTTGTAAACTTGCGAACCCCTTTTTACCGATGATACGCTGCGTAGATATATCCAAACTTTTTAATCTGCTTTAGAGTTACTGGATGCATGATAAGTTATATTCACAGCTAGCTGACCCGTCAAACTTTGTTTCCCCTTGGAGGTTATAAATGAGCAGACTTTTAATTTTATCGAGATCAATTTTTTATTTGGATAATAAATGTAGGTGAATGAAAAAAGCAGGTATTTTAAGGATTCTTTATTGACCATGTATTTTAGTGCATGGGACCCACTTTTATGGGAGCACTTTGTGATAGACGACATTTTACTTTATTATGTGGTGCAAGAATCAACTACGCTGATGGTCTTTCGACACGTGAACGTGCCAAATATGTTGACCACGTAAACAACAAGGATTTTCTACCTTCAGACCACAAACTTTCAAGGATTGGCTTTGTGATTTGTTTATGGTCAAGGCGAATGCAAGACGGATCATAAAAGACGAGTTCCAGCACGTTTTTTGGAAGTGCAGTAAAAATAAAAAACGCTGCAAATTCTTTCACTGGGGTTTATTATTCAATTGGCTTGCGTTCATGATTTGAATTTCTATTAAGCTTTGGAGTGTGCGTGTTTCACAGGTGATAGAGCGATTATTGAATCCAAATAGGTATAGGAGATATGCATGGAGCACGTAAATATGTTCTCAACCAAAATACCTATTTGGATTGATCAGTTGATCATATTTGTGTGCCTCCTGAAATTCAATAATTGCTCTATCACTTGTGAAACACGGAAACTCCAAAGCTTGGTAGAAACTCAAATCATGAACGCAAGCCCATTGAATAATAAACCCCAGTGAAAGAATTTGCAGCGTTTTTACCTATTGGATTGCGTTACGTATTTATCTCAGAATAGATTGGAACGTTGGAAACGAATCTTTGAGACCAGAATGAAATGAACCACCTAAATCCTTGAAAAAAAAAAAAAAAAAAAACCACCCTACGCCGACCAATCCAATCAGTAAGATTCGTTCGGGGAGGCTCGAAATTTAATTTGTTCGGGCGCCTATTCATAATTAACGCGCGTTCACATTGCAATGAAGCGCGCATCCCTTGTCAACATTTGAAGTGAATCAATTATGGGGCCATTGAAAGGGAATATTCCGGGAGGCCCTTCGCACCATACAGCCCCCCCCCCCCCCCCATCCACACACTCGTCCGCCCCGAACCTGAATTAACGTCATCCTCAAACGAATAAACAGAACTCAGGTTTAATATCGATGAGGATTGGCGCAAGAGTCGGTCTCGCTCCACTTTAATTTTTAATTAGGCTCGCGCTTAACCTACTTTAATCCACTTTCAATCGTCAACATCCAAAAATCCCTTCCGATCTTGTTTAAATCATTACTGCGTTCGATGTCAGGCAAAAAACATCAAGTGACGGAATTAGTACATAAAGTACTAATTCGTTAAGCAAGGTAATTCGTAAACGCAAAGGTAACAACAAATTGTTATTTTAGAGCCAAACTATTTTCCACAAGGGCCTTATCATAATGTGGAGGTCCGGGGGCCATACCCCCGGAAAATGTTGAAAATTTTGAAAATTAGATACTTGAATACAGTGTTTTACAGAGTTTAACAAATTCAAAATCAGACCTAATATAGGAATCAAAACTTGGTTTTTAGTGATTAAATATTTTTTTTTTTTTTTAATTCTATGATTAATAATTTTTCATTGTTCAGCAAGAAATAATAACAATTTCATTTTTAGGAATGAAAAAACAAAGTATTGAAGAGAAATATATTTATTATTTATTTATTTAAAATTATTACATTCAAAAAATTATTTTTGGAAAATCTAATGTGAAGTGTGCAATTGTTTTTTTGCTTATAATGTCTTTCCACTTAGGATCAAAGTTTTTTGTTCCAATCGTAAGCTAATTTTTCAAGTGTTTTTCTTAAAGCATGGCTCGATATTTGGATTTGACATCTGTCATTTTTGAAAAGGTTTGTTCGCAAACATACGTTGAACCACAAATTGTTATTATTTGTATGGAAAATCTCTTGATTCCCTTGAAATCATCACGTTCTGACGGTAGCCTAATTTTTTCCATCCATCCATTTTTTCCGCGGGCGGCGGGCCGGACCAAATCCTTCCGTGGGCCGTCGTTTGGAGACCCCTGCTTTAGAGCACAATCAGTTCAAGGAGTTTTTGGATGAAATATCAGTCGAATATGACGATGTACCATAGTATTGTGAAGTTAGATGGCTAAGCATAGGGAAAATGCCACAACGGTTTTACGACCTTAGAAATGAGATAGCACGCTTTATGTGATCAAAAGATAAACCACTATCTGAATTGATTGACCCAAAATAAATATGTGACTTAGCATTTCCAATTCGAATTCTAACCTTTACACCATTATTGGGGAAATGACGATAAATACGCACACGCCCTAATGCAGTACCAAATGCCTTTCTGTGATTGGTTACTGAGCTGAAAACAGTAACCCAAATGCAGTAGGTAGGTACCTATACATAAAACAAAATCATGTTTTATTGGACAAGAAATAAATATAAAATAAAAAATTTATATGACTTCCAAATCAAATTCAACATTTTCCTAGAATCAGTTTTCCTAAGTTAGATATATTTTTTGTTGATTTCTTTTTTAATACAACAGGGTTCTGTATTACGTGTCGTGATGGATATGGTTAGCTTCCCGATTTTAGAATCCGACGCCTTGGGGGTTTAATCAGACGTTTTCAAGCGACTGGGTCATCCTCTGAGCGTGGCGGAGCATTAATATCCGCATCCACATCAAGGGAAGGGGCAACTATACCATTCCATCACCTCACAGTGTTTTTATTAAATTAACCTAACTACTGCGTTTAGAGTATTGTTTTCATTCGGTACTACATTTAGGGATTATGCGTATTTTTCGTCATTTCCCAAATAATGGTAAAAAGGTATCATTTGAGTTGGAAAAGATTGACTTGAATATGCTTTAAATATGAAACATCAAAAACAATGACAGTTATTAAATGATTTGTACAGCCATTGAAAGCATTTAAGAATAATATGCTTGTGGGAAGCACATATGACAGGGGTGCTCAATCTTGAACTGTTGGCGATCTACCTCAATATTTTTAGACTACTTACGATCGACTCTGAGAGGCAGCGTGTATGTGTGATGCTCGGTTGTCGTACATACACGATACTGCCTACCTACCCAGGTAGGGTGTACCGTAGCGTATATAGATATTAGCTTTCCGCACAATTTACGTTATTTTAGTCAATGATTGGGTTAGGTTTACTTAAGTTCTTCTCCACAATATCAATGAAAAAACTCCTAGTTATTCAAAATTGCGAGTTTATTCTTTGTTACAAAACAAAAGAGTTACATATGGTGTTAAACTTAACTAAGGAGTGACTTTGGATGTTGAAACGTGGCACTGCATGCCCTCAGCATAATGGTTAGAAACAACCAACCAAATTTGGGGAAAGTTGGGACTTTTTGCAAGCTACCCTCCGATTTTGCCACCGGATGACTGGACTATTCCTCCGTGGTTAAAACTTTTGAACACAAATATTGTTGATGTATAATGCGATGGAATGAAAAAAATAAAGGGAATTCTTCATTAGTTCGACACAATGCCGCAAAACCGTTCTTGTTTCCATTCATTGCTGGTGCTCCATCGGTTGTATTGCACACTAATTTGGTAGCTTGTAGTTTTTTACAAAATTGAAGAAAACGTCGTAAATATCTTCGCCACGGGTCTTCCCCTTCAGAGGAATGATTTTTGCCGCAAGCAGTGTTTTTACGTAATACATTTTTGTAGTTTAGTTACGCACTTATTAAAAAATGTTTTCTTCTCGAGATCTACTCAAAAAGCACTCGCGATCGACCGTTTGAGCACCCCAGTCATATGATGTTTGGTTTACCATTTGACCACTCTCTCTGTGCATGAAAATATTGCTTATGGCTCATACGCTGAAGAACTCAAGTTACTGTCGGAGCAATTTTCGATCAGATATAGCGATTTAAAAAAATGAAGCCTGTTTCAATTTATTTGCAACTCCTACAAAAAGTAATGTACACAATGCTCCTATACACTTGCAAATAGAGCGGCTAAAATTAACAGAACATCGAAGAATAAGCAAATTGGTTTCGTTCAGAGAAAATAGAAGGAAGGCGATTCTCTATTGTGGCCCTTTGGGAGCTTCGAAGGATCGCCCCAAGTTGTGAAACAAGAGGACGAACGGTCCCTTGTGATGAGGTGATATTTATCTTGGGGAAAGGTGGTGACTTGGTCTAGGACGGGGCCGGGTCCCTTTGAACCCTCCATGGCCGCCATATTGGAGTGAGAATGAGGATTGGATGGGAGGGGATGACCAGCCGCTCTCACCGATGGTAGGAGTCTGTGCTCATTGATGAAGGCGTTCAACATCCGACGTGCTCAAAGAGAAACACTTAACTCGGACGGTGCTTCTACCATTCGATTCTTTGCGGACACAAAACTTACAAACGAAGAAGTAATTAAGTATCGCTAGCGATACTCTTAACTAGAAGGATATCCTTCCAGTACTACTTCTTCAAAATACCCTATAAATATTACAACTATATTGCTACAATTGGGTTCAACATTTTAATATACGAGCCCTTCTACGTGCCTACTCGTCGTCGCTAATGCTACGGCTGTTGACAAAGACCGTTGAGTTCGATGCATGTTGAGAGACACTAAACTCCGGGAAAACCAAGTCTCAGGTCGTAGTAAAAGCTTCAATAGAGTAAGCCAAACGATACATAACTTTCAACGTAATCTATATCCATAATAGAAAATATTTGAGCTAATAGATCAAAATAATGTCTATACAGGGACATGAGTTGTTTCATTTTTCAACCAGACCTCGAAAATTAATCACCGTACAAAATCTGAAGACAGGCTCCCAAAATAATAAAACAGACCCGAAATAAACAAATTTCGGTCATTATTCCGCGAAAATTGAGTCGAATCAAGAAACGTCGCATCACGTGAACTAGCGTTAAAAAAAAACCATGAAAATTCATGTGCCACACTTTAGAGTTCACTATCATTCACTATTTGATAATTTTGGGGTCGCGCAACTTTGAACCGGTTGTATGCAATACAAAAAATGCTGCAAATTCTTTCACTGGGGTTTATTATTCAATTGGCTTGCGTTCATATTTTGAATTTCTACTAAGCTTTGGAGTGTGCGTGTTTCACAAGTGATAGAGCGATTATTGAATATCAGGAGGCACACAAATATGATCATCTGATCAATCCAAATAGGTATTTTGGTTGAGAACAGATTTACGTGCTCTAGGCATATCTAATGAAATTCAATAATCGCTCTATCACTTGTGAAACACGCACACTCCAAAGCTTAGTAGAAATTCAAATTATGAACGCAAGCCAATTGAATAATGAACCCCAGTAAAAGAATTCGCTGCGTTTTTTTTTTTTTTTTTTTTTTTTTTTTTTAATGTAAAAAGATTAGTATTGCGTTTCTATTTAAAACAAGCCAATTGAATAATAAACCCGAGTGAAAGACTACTTATTTACCCCAGTAATAATATTGAATAATAATACCCAGTAATAATATTTACCTATATATTATCAGCGTTTCATACATATCAGAACGCTTCAACCCGTGTATCGGCTATAAAATACAAGTATCCACATCGGCTATCACTCCAGTAACCACATTCACTACAACTCGACGCTATCGGCATCACTAGGTTACAAGCAAACAATAATAAACCAAAAAACGCAAATGTTGTCACCATAAATCGGGCCATACATCGAGAATGGTTTGACCTACGGACGTGGGGAAGGGCTCATTCGATTCCTGATGGTATGTTCTTCAAATAGAGAAAAATTTAGGCCGCTTCGACTTGTTTTGACGTTTTTAGGGATTTTACAAAACTTTGACAGCCCTTAAAGGGCACTTTAAATTGAGTGAGAGAGCTGTTTCAAGAATTGGGGCGTCGTCGGACCAAGATGGATTTTTCCTGAAAATTTCAGATCTTTTGCTCCAGCCGTTTGGAGATATTGTGCGTACGGCGGACGGACGGAAAATTTTGTATTGCAGATTTGGATTCTACACCCTTTGAAACGTAAACCATGAAATTTTCAGGGGGGTTAGAATTGTTTTTTTTTTTTTTTTTCAGAGCGATTACAATGGTTTATTATTGAATAATAAACCAAAATTGATTGACGGATCAAATTTTCACGAAATTCCGGGTAGAATACGACTTTGCCATACAAAATTGGGGTTCACATTTAAAATAAGAGAGTTAGTGTCACTTGCGCATGGTGGCGCAGTTGCACGAAGGTGTGCTCAAATATGATATTTGACATCCTTGCAAAAAATATGAAGATTCAAAACAAATTCGTTTGTTTACTCCTATACGGACGATTTTAGGAGGGGGGACGGGAAACAACTCTTGGGATACCCTGTATATTTGTAGCATGGTTACTCGCACACCAGAAAGATAGAAGTTACGTTAATCCAAATATTAGTTCAAAGAATAGGTGAAAACTTGAGGTTGGAATTGAAATCATCTATCGTTATACCGCCTCATTTGCTCCGACAGTTTTAAAAAGTTTTGACGGATTGTCTGTTGGGTTCCTCAAGGATCTAGGACGGACCTAGAAGTTGATCCTGGAGTTGGATACACCACCCAGAATATCGCTGTAATATTTGATCGAAAAAGTCACTTTATTGGGAGGAAATCATTGATTTTCCGCGGAATCTTTTCCGAGTATTGTTTTCTTCAAGAATTATTTCTCCTTTGTGCAGCTAGACATTGCTGTTTACATCATTTTGTGAAGTGTAAAAGTTACCTGTTATTTTACAATTTTTTAACACTATCGGGATTGATTCATTACCCTTCATGAGAAAATCGAAGATTTCCTATTCGAAAACAATGGATAGCACCACGTGAATCAGCGTTGAAAAACAAAATTCGTGTGCCACACTTGATGACTACCTTCATCTCAATTTCATAGATGGATAAAGAAAAGTAAGTATTCTGGCAGTCCTAGTAAAATCTACAAGGCAAAAATCCGAAATCCAATCCCAAGATTCTGTCGGCATTGCAATTCTGCAAATTTGAAAAAACAAAAGGTAAATTCGGACGAAGTTGGCAAAATTTTGAGGCAACTTTTCAGGAGAGCCAAAAAAGGCAGCGCTACCATGGACAATCTCACCGGAGCGGTTCACTTAGTAAATTATAATTGTTCCTCGTAATCGAATACCTATGTGACAAATCACAAACCGATCTAGCCTTCGCTGAGAGTTTGTGTTGATCATAAGTATTACTCACAATCAGATTTATTACTTGTTATCGTTTGACACTTGAAGGAATTCCGGATTGAAGGGTAATTGGTGCATTTTATACTACTATCGCCATACTTGATTAACAAAAACTAATAAAATCGCAAGACTTCGTGTATTTCATGTTGTGGAAGGGAAAGATGGGAAATAACGAGTATCGGTTAACTATAAAAATGAAATCGCGACTGTGAAAATTACACTTGGATTAAACTGTCGGAATTTATTTATTAAACCGTTGGAAAAAGAGCAGTTCCGTCTGTGAGGGGATAAAAATGTATTTTTCCGGCTGTAAAAATGAAAGAAGGCGAAAGCTTTAATAAAAGTCAAAATGATAAATACCATTCTGTTCTCCTTTTTTTTTCTTTTTTCATTTTATGATGGAGAAATCCTTGAAGCAAGCGGTTGCTCGATTTAACTGGGAAGTAAAACGAGTCACCGCAGTGGCACTTCTGCGTACATGCAATGTTGATTTGCCGTTGGAGTCGGGCGGTCGTATGTTGACCGCAGGGCCATCAACCGCTGTTTATGCAGGTTGCCGTTGGAGTGAAGTCACGATAACGGCCGTTGTTTGAACTATCGGGCCATTGAAGATGGGCGCGGTTACCTTTTCCAGTTATCGAACTGACGTCGCGTATGTGATATGTGATCTCCGCAATGTGTCACATTCCTATCAGAATTGGAATAACACCGTACCGTATATTGCTCTGCTGCGAGGAATGTTTTTTAACTCCACGGAGAGAGCTTGGTAGATCTGAAATTTGTGTCTTGTCTTGTGTCTTATCAATAATTTTTGGAAAATATGCAGATTCCTCCCAAAAATGTCAAAATATGCGGGAATATGCAAACTTTTGAACCGGATTTGGGTGGAAATGGTCCAGAATGTCGGATACCTACTAAAAAACACATTCCAATTTGCAAAATTCCAGGCTCTACTCATTAGCATTTGAATCTCCTAATTGATGATTTCGTTCATAACTAACCATTCTCAGTGTTACAAGACGTGAAATTTGAAGGTGTCAAGTAGAATATCATATTATTAACGGTAGGAGGTACCTAGGAGAGACCGCTAGGGCTTGAGTTCTGTCGACCCCACTTCCACATCCGCTGTCATCAACACGAAAGTTGTTTGAGAGAGCGCGCCGTCCCAATCGTCGGCGTAATGGATCGCTTCGGGATTTCCTCTCCATTATACAACTAGAAGCCGCGGGGTCAGTCGATAAGGGGACCGGGCGCGGACTTTATTGGACGAAGTGTTGAAGCCCGGAGTGGAGAGTTTGAATTCCATCTCATTCAAATGTGGCTCTCCGGACAAGTTACTCCCCAACACGTTCCCATTCGCCCGCTCTCTTCCACCGTTGATTTCCACAAATCTTGAGATTAATTTAATGGGAGTTTCACGTGTTTCGCTCGTTGGGAGTAGTTCCGGGCGGTTCACCACTTTCAAACCACAACAACTCGCTTAAATTTTGATATTGTTCAAATGACTAATGGCTTTTGATAATTCAGACCAGAAACAGTAATCTACATTACAAACTAAACTATTTGGTTACAATATCTGCAACTAGAGTGAGTTGCATTGAGTGATTCGCCATTCCCATACCAGAAATCTGACGTATATGTATGTGACATCCAACTTGTATTACTGAAATTCAATTTCGTTCCTTTTCCCGTATACTTTTTCTATGTCTATAATGTTGAATAAACGAGAAATTCCCATAGCTAACGCCGCCAAATACTTGAGAATGACTCTTGACAACAAACTGAAACAGAAAGAACACGTTAAGAAGATAAAACAGAAACTGAAGATAAAGTTTAGAAGGCTGTATTGGTTACTCGGTAGGCATTCAACGCTCTCCATACATAATCAACTACTGTACGAGCAGAAGGCTTCATACTTTTCAGAATAAATTGGTAAGGTGTTTGTCAATGTCACGTGGCACATTCGTAATGACGAACTCCATCGTGATCTTGATAAGGAAACGGCGAGAGAAGTGGTAAAGCCGAATGCAATCAAATACGAACAGTGAGTTCACTTACATGAACCTTGAAGTGCCCTCCTTGATCAACAGCATCGTCATCCGGCTGCTTGATAGAACAAAACCCTAGGACATTGTGATGACACGTGAATAGTGATTCAGTGTATTGAATGAGAATTATCTAGGGTAGGTAAACCCAATAGGTCAGCTCAAAAAACCAGCTTTTTCGGGATATTTTTGGAATATCGGCACCAATTCCTTTTAACCCTTGGAGGTAAGATTTATGCCCAGAAAATTCAGTTCAAAAGGGAGTGTTTTCGTTAGATTTAATTAGAACCTCATATCAGTTCAAAGGAAAGGAGACCACCAGAAGCACTGTACTACTGGCAAATGTGTAAATTTCTGAAGAAGTTGAATCGTCAAGGTGATTGTGAATCGAAAAACGACCTTCCTTATGCAGTAGAGGTCTGAATTTTGGCTAAATCAACTCAACCTAATTCAGCTTCTTGTTATAATTGTGTGTGCAATTTTGATATCTGACTGCACCTACGAAGTTAATCACTTGACGACAGTGCAAGTACTTGGATTATGACCTTTCCGGTCATGTCCAACACAAAGTTCCTGCCTCAAAGTTACTTGGTGATACGTCATTTGTCAGAATTTGAGCTCTTGCACGGATTACCACATAAATATGATGCTGCCTGATGTTGTGAAACATTTTGGAGAAACAAAAACTATTTTTGAGCTGCAGGAGGCACCAACTTGCGATCAAGGAGAAGTTCGAACGGTTTATATACCCCATTTCAGGCTGTAGAGAAATCTTGGCTCTCGACGCTTTGTCTTTGCTTGTCTGTACCAGGGCCATTGGTCAACCGAATGTTCGGCAGTATGACAGCAACTCCTTTACAATTCAAAGAAGCGGGCGGGGGACCCTCAAATCAAACCAGAACTACATCTAGCCCTGATTGGTCACAGCTGCCCAGGGATTTCACTGTTAAATCATATCGGGAGATATTGAAGAGCACGCGTTACCGGGCGATGGCAAAAAGAGCGAACAAAGCCATCAATGATGTGAAAGTCTACCTAATGAGGTGGCACTCTCATGTAAAAAGAGCGAACGGAGTTCAAACTATACGCCATGGGGCATGTAAATAGAGCGAATAAGAATACGTAAATCTAAATAAACTGCCTCCAACTTTGTGTAGTGGGTTCTCATCGTAATCAGTTTGTCTTCAACCTTTCAAGAGTCATGTGAGTGAATGTTCAGTTGTGATCGGGAAACAGGGGAACGAAATAATTGTATTCGAAGGATATCGTTTTCGAAAAGGTCGAGAAATGGATTCAGGAGAAGCTAGTTGGAGGTTCGTACAACTTATGTTCACCTGAACGTTTCCTAAGTTATGGAATTAATGATTCCTAGAGCTATAAACTATGAACGAATGTCTTACGTTTTAGATGTAAGAATACGTGTTCAGCGTCCTTGAAAACCATTGCTCGTCGTAAAAAATCGTTCGCTCTTTTTACATACCTCTGTACCTCTCGTAGGTGAAGTCGCTCGCTCTTTTTACATATACCAGGATGTTAAGTTGTTAACGTTCGCTCTTTTTACACCCGCCCGCGTTAACATTTGCAGTATACCAACTAAATTGTTCTTTGCTTTTGTTTGATATTAATTCTCATTTGTAACATTTAATTTCTCAAAGTGTACTAACCAACTAGGTTCTTGTTGCATCTTTATACTTGAACGTGGGCATAACATCGAAGATAACTGTGTTCTCACCTCTATTTTTGGAAGTTGAAAAATCTATTGGTTTTTCATTGTACGTTCTATAGCATAAATAGTTGCCCATTGTGTTTATTAAATACTTGTAAAATTACATCAATTTTCCCTTTCCCGTGTGGCCGATTAATCTCCTCAAACATTTTTGCAATTTCACAGGAATAATATGTATGGTGGCCCTCATTATACATGTGGAATTAAAGTTGAGACCCCTAAATTAACTTCTAAGTTACAAATCCATACAATGGAACTGCATTAAAGGGTTCTGGATAAGAAATATGAACATGACGATTAGATTGGTCTATATGAAAGATAAATATCACCAGAACAAACATTGCCCTTGGCGAAAGTGTTTGGTATATTACAATGAAAATAAATAGTAAACCGCATTGATTCCTTCCTCAACCATCAACCCAATGAACTATTACACTCGATGATTTATTACCATGAATCTATTTTCTGTTTCAGGTAAGTCCTGTGATTGACTAAAAGGAGCCCGTAAGTAATTATATTGTTAAGCTTCTCCGAGCAAACATTTTTCTTATTGGTCGAGAATTCTGAATATTTCTGATAGTCATTGTGGTATCATCAGTAGTTCAGGGAAGTGGAAGGCTATTAATTCCATTCAACCCCGAGATTGAAGACTGCTCCTCCGACCCAAAGGTATTACCATTATAACATTCAATACAACAGACAGTAAATAGCCCTTCTTGTAAGGGAGCTTGATTGCTACCGTAAATGAGCAAAAAAAACGGTGTTATTGTTTTTGAATGACATCATATGATGTCATCACCCATAGGGGCTCGTTAACCTGAGAGCGACATCAGCTCCATTCTCGTTCCTTTTCTTATTGCCGCAAAAAGTGATTGTTTACGCACCGACTCATACCTACGGAAATCAACGAAAATTATTGATTTAAATAACGTCCAAGGAGGTGAAGGAGGTGAAACTAGCGACACCTCTGACCGGACAAAACATTTGCTGCTATGAGTGAAAAATAAGATGGCAAGATGATTGGATCATCCCGGATCGATGGTGGATTTTAGAGGCAAATTTCTGAACTGTGCTACAGTTGTTTCGGATTTTTGAAATCTCGCAAACCAACAACATTTGATGACAAAAGTTCATTATTGAGAATAACAAACCAACAGCAAATTCCCTAATCCATTTTGCAGTCTTGGTGGAGCAAAGACTGCTTATAGCAAAACAGCCAGGTCCCTAAGCGTTCCCAGGCTAGATCCCTCAGTTTCGAAGAGACAGTTGAATTAAAAGCCAGGGCATCATTTGATGCCATCGGATCACTGGAGAAACGGTGCTTGACATCATATTATGTCACCATGGTTGGAAGCGTTAATTGTTATAATATTGTAAATATTATATATCTAATGAGTGTATTCTCTCTTGGATTTGAACGAAGACGATGTTGCGTTTCTCTGTAAAAACCAAAGTTCTATTGACAATATGTTTCATATGAAAATTTAAAATATGTAAATTGAACTATTTAATTTTTTAAAAACCTGTAAGATCAAAAGAAACGACAATCAAAGTTCTTGTTCCAGGTAACTTCTGTGAAATAGGGATGGGCGATCCGCTCATGAGTTAGTAACAAGAACTAGCTCTTGAAAGTGAGCGAGTGAACGATGACTCACGAAAAAAGAGCGGTAGCTCTTTCCCCTCTTGATGAACCGAGTGGGATCGGAATCGTTCAGTTGATCACCGGCAGCTCTGGCTCTGGCTCTCCTCTCGCTCTCGTAGTGTTGGAAGGTGGGAGGGATCGGATCAGACACTGTTCAGCGAACTGATCCAATTGAACGGTGAGCAGTATCGCTGGGAACGTTCAGAACAGGGAAACGCGTTCGAGTTATCGAGAGCTATTTCCCGATCGAACGAGCTATCGATCTCTCTGTTCTCGACCACAAAGATAACGATCACTTTCTTATCCACCCGCGTACGCCTCGTTTCATTGTTTATTGTACCCTCTTACTCTTCCAGATATGTTTATTCATTTATTTTTTTCAATTTATCTACTTACCAATATTGACTCTCGACTTCATCTTACCAATAAAATTAGTGGTACCTGGGTAAGTTTGATTGTTTCTTGGGATCGTTTTTATTTGACCTGAAAATTACGTCTTACTTAACGGAAGGGGGAGGGTATGAGCGGTGAGTTATGTCAAAGAGCTGATCATTTGGATGAGCGATCGATACCAATCCGATCAACGAGATGAGTTAGATTGCCCATCTCTACTGTGAAATCACGGGCTTAGACAATCAAAGAATTCCTCCCAACCTATTTCAGCTGTCCTCCAGCTAGTTTATCTGTTGCCGTCGTGATAACGCGTTGTCACTCATTTTCAAATTGTAGTTGCGTTCACATCAGAAAGAAACAATACCTGAGTGAAGCAAGCGAGTGTTATCTCTACGTATATGTAAATACTGAGGTTGAGAAATGACCAGGCTAGTCTTTGGTAGAGAGATTTTTATAATCTTACGACGCTGCGTTCCTGGAACAGAAACTATACCTGAGTGAGCAAGCGAGTTTTATCTTTACGTATGTAAATACTGAGGTTGAGAAATGACCGTGCTAGTCTTTGGTAGAGAGATTTTTATAATCATACGACGTTGCGTTCCTGGAACAGGACTCTATTCATGTAATGGTGTAATACCTGAAGAAGAAACAAAGTCGGAGCTTGTAATACCTACATCATTGTCACATAAGTAACTGATTGTAAAATAAAGAAAATACATAGTGTTTCATTGTGCGTATAGATATCGGTGCTTACATTTAAGATTTTCATCAGCTGGTTTCTGGATTATATAAGGAAAACAATTACATGCGTTGACACTTCAACTAGGAAATATGAATGTGATAATCATGAATGTTGAAATTGTGGTGGTGACTATTTGTATGGATGAATAACAGTTCAAATGATTGATACTATAGAGTTGGATACATAGTTCTTTCGATCGATGATGAATGGTAAATGGCTGAAAAAATGGTGGGAAGCTAGAAATTGAGTAGGTAGTAATGGGAACAAATTTCAAAGATGAAAATACACAAATATAGGTTCAAAACAATATTTTTACAGAACTATGCTATTTAGCATAGTTCTGTAAAATGAGTTTAATGCTATATTAACCCATTAAGTCCCAGTGATTCCATATAGCACAAAGAGAGCAGCTCAAAAATTTGGTAGGTTGTGGATAGTCCTTTTTCATATTTTGCCCGCAAGTACTATACCACTACATGAATAGGGTCCTGTTCGTAGGATCGTAGGATAATAAACATATCTCTCTACCAAATAATAGCCTGGTAATTTCTCAAGCTTCAAGAACAGATAATTTACTAGTCAGAATCACACCACATAATATATAGCTGTACATATTCAATTATATACGCAATTCAATGAACAAGTTTTTTCACATCGCTTCCCGGGCGCTACGATGAGCTCAATTCGCGATGATATCCACACAAAGTCGATTAAAGCACTCGTGCTGTTCTTGGGAGCTCCATTTGAAAACCGCCGATTCCATCGTACTTGCGGAGATAATTATAACCCCCAGCTTCTGGGATGTTGAACAGTCTGTCGTGGCCGGGAAGCTGAAATGAGAGGAACGAAATGAATGGAAGGCAAAAAGCTGAGCCCGCCCCTATTGTTCGGCTCTTCAATTCCCTTCTCCGTGAACAACGTCCACGTCACAATTACTTCTCGGTGGAACCTACGCAATCTCCCGAAATCGATTTCCTTGGGGGCCCCCCTATATACATTCACTCCGTGGCGAATTTTCTTTTCATCCAAGAGAGTTGCTGTGCATCTCAGGAGTAAGCTTACATTATGAGCGAGAGTTTCCAAACAATGGTTCGCAGTTGTTAAAGGTCAGATTCGAAGAACCTTATACTACACTAGTTTAATGGCCCTGCTACGCAGGTTAAAAAGAAATAGGTGAATAACACAATGTTGAGTATAATAACAATATGCAAAGTCAAAAAATCGTATATCCCAAATCCCCGAGGAGAGGACCACGTCGCTTGCCCTGGGAGACGCTTCCCCCCGCTGGGGCCCTCCTTCCTTCACTGGCGGGGTCGGGGGGATGGGGGCGAGAATTCCACCCGCCCAGCGTTACCACCCCCTGAAACGTCGATATACTCTGATAAGCTCGTCTTTATATAGTGTGATATTAGCTTGGAATATCGAATTGATTTCAACTCCACCTTTCGGTAGAGGAAGACTGACTCCATAACAACAGATGAAAAGATATGTTTTTCTCCGAAATCGAAAATTCCGCTTTCTGTTACTTGTCTTACCATTCAATTCAATTTCTTAATTTGTGCAAGCCTTAGGGTCATTACAAGAGTTGGCAACTACAGAGCCTACTATAAGACCGCAAAACAAAGTAAAGTTTTTCATGAAGGCGATAGAAACGGGAAGAAAAGTAAACCATGAGGCCTGCCGCTAATTGAACCCAGCACACGCACAGCCCACGCCCAGCCCATCCCCAACCCACAACGATGGGCTGGTTCATGTACCGCATTTTGAACCCAGTCGTGAGCCACACCGACGTTTCGAGATGTTCTCCAACTCGCTGATTGAGCTCCTCCTGGATCTCGATTCAGAGTCAGAGACTGAGGAAGGAACTTTGTATTCTTCAATTAAACGAAAAAAAAATCTATTTGGCTGGGAGAAGTACTGGTGGTGAATTTAAAGTGTTTTCGGAAGTTCCTGACAATGTTTTCAAGGAACGTTTTCGGCTCACCCGGGAACAGTTTGGCGAAATTCATGAACTAATAAAAAGTGACGTCTGTACAAAAGGCATTTTGAGTGCGAATTGGAGACCATTGATAAAGTTGTCCTGGCCTTGTATTGCATAATTACTTGAGATCGAAATCTTTATCAGGAGCGAATCCTAGGGAGGAAGACAGTGAACTAGCCTGTTCAATTTTGGCCACTTACCACAAAAACAAGGGATGCTTTTCTTTTCAGAGAACAGTTCAAATATTGTTGCAACAGCCGCCAAGGGTCTGTCGAGTGGCAACCCAGAGCTGTTGAACGAGGGCAATTCTGACTTGAGATGGGGACAAAAAGGGGAAAATAGTTTTTTGATTTTCCTAGGTCAATAATTATTATTATAATTATTGTAATACATAATTAAGATATAAATAAATAGAAAATATGTAGGTATTATGAGTAAATATGTAATGTAACATGAGCAATGATTTGTTTTAACATTTTTATAAGTAACTAATAATAATAATAATTATTATTAAAATGATAATTGGGCGATAAAATTGTTTCCAATTCAGTCCCTTTTTTCCCTAAGGTCATCTTTTAGTTTTGTTCCCTTGTAGTTCGAATCAGGAGTGTCGAACAGCACAGGATGGTCCCTGACAAGTTCAATTAACTTCTCATCCATTTTCGGATAGGAAATAACGCACCCACGACCCACGAAAACTGTGCGGCACATACAAACGGACGCACGAGTGGGGAGCAACTGAGTGGGATAGCCGTGTGCTGGGTTCAATATGCGGTACCTAATGCAAAACTATGGTTCACATTCCTACGCGTGGGTCGGACGTGGGCTGTGCGTGTGCTGGGTTCAATTCGCGGCGGGCCTGACACTTGTGGGTCTCACATCACACCACCGAGAGGGGACAACTAAATTAGACGATAGGTCGATGACGATGGTCGATGAGGAGTCATAGGTCGATGTTTCCTTCTGCCAGGATGTATACCCTTTGTGTCAATGTCGTTTGAAGATACCCCACCTCTCTGGTTATGCTGGCTGGCTGCGAGAGGTCCAGAGTACGAATAATAACATCGTTGCCCAAATTTGAAGAGCCAAAGAATCGAAGGCGATCACTCCTGAAAATAGGGCATCTCCCGAGGAAGTGGTGCGGGTCATTAGGCTCTCCTGTGTTACAAATTGAGCAGGGTTCGGAGCTAATAAAAACGTTAGTGATACGATTCAGGGAAACACGGCCATATGAGGACCCTGCCACACGGATCTGGGCAAGCAGTCGCTTTGTGTAGAGAGAGGCAGAAGAGGCGAAGTAACTAGCACACCCTCTGCTGGTGTTAAGTGGGATCATATTAAATTATGATGTTTGGGAGCGTTGGGGAGGTGTCTCCCACAAATCACTCAGACCAGCCTCCCCAGTAGCGACCTCATTTGGCTTGCCCAGTTGTATCTGGTGTCCACCTCACCCGATTCTGCCAAAGCTCTCAATCGCAAGTAGCATTTTCTATGGAGCCTTGAGTCGTCCATGCCCACAAGTTTGAGCCACAATAATACATTGCTTTACAGATACGGTGTTTTGTTTGGAGTATTCCTAGCTCAGATCTAACAAGGTGGTCCGGGCAGTTACGCGACAGACCCAGTAAGGATTTAAATGCCCGCACTTGCACTCGCTCGAGTCTTTCACAATGAGGAAACCCCCAAATTCCAGAAGCATACAGAGCTGTAGACTCGATAGATGCTAAGAAGAGTTTAAGCCGTGCTGAAGGGCTAGAAGACTGTTCTACCATTCTGCGCTACTTTCGTTTTGTGTCTGTCATATCTCTACAAGTACCTGCGAAATTTTAATTCCTTCAATTTTTCTCTGATTCCGGTGAAATTTTCAGAAAATGAGCAGGTCAGGTTGTGTGTTGGATATGGTTAGTTTGGCCTTCCCGATTCTTGAATCCGCCGCCTCGGAGATATACCAGACGCCTGAATGTGGGACATCCTCTGAGTGTTGCGGGTTTGATCCGCATTCTGCTCATAGAAGGGGCAACTATACCATTCCATCACCTCCCCATGTTACAAGGATCTCTTTTCCCTTTCAATTGTATTTGCTCACAGATCAATCTTTCAGTATGAGCATACAACAAAAAACATTCACCAATCAAAACTTTCTTGTAGTCATGTTATCCAATTTATCGTTGATACGATTGGTTGTTGGAAAAATGGCGATTTAATTGCCTCAGTTCAATTTTAACAGAATTGTGAGGTTTTCATTCGATTTTCATGAAATTTTCTGGTTGTATACAGGTTGTGCTGTAGATGTTTTGTTATGAAGTTTATTGATCGATATCCAGTGAAACCTTTTGCGAATGGGTAAACGTAACATTTATCAAACATCTTGTTCCCTACGTGATTGGTATTTTTATATTTGGATTACTAGATTTGGTAAAACTGCACTCTGAGTCTAATAGTTTTGGCGAGAATTGAAGATTTCATCGAACTAAATGACTATTTTAAATGAATTTGTCGTTTTCAGTGTTTCTGAAAAAAAGTTGTTTATCGTGTTGATAATAATGCGCGTCGGGGAACAGGAGAACTTTTGAAGTTGCTAAAGCATTGCTACATGAAACAAGAAGGTAGTTGAACCACATGATGAACAGCGAGGAGTTAGTACTTGAAAGTTAGTAAAGGGGTAGTTCTTGAAAAGTAGCCAGCGGAACCTAACTTATTCTTCAACAGCTAACTTTGCACTATGTCCACAATAACTCAGTAAAAGAAGAAAGAGCACGCTATCCTGAAATGCTTCTTGAATAGTTCTTGGAAATAACCCAACATGGACATTCTTTGGTGAGACTCGCTTTAACAAAAGTCGATCTGGGGTGAAAGAAGCGGTGATTGAACGGTGAACGTCATAGTACGATCTGTACATTGCTTCGTTCCCACACATTCAACTATTGAATCACCCAATTCACCGACATAAATCTCCAAAATATAAAATTGGAAACGTGGAATGAACAAAATAAACTAATATCATATTAGCAAGAACACAGTTTAAACAGACAAAAATGTTTATATAATTAAAATCAATTGCCTTACAAACGCTTAGCCATTAATGCGCACACATGGGGGAATAACTGAGTGGCTCCAAGAACTATTATCTAACATATACCATTTCCAGTTGAATTAAACCTTTTTCCAAAAGAATTAAACATTTTTCCGAAACAGTTAAACCTTTTCTTACTATAAATAGTAATTATATTAGGAAAAGGTTCAATTATTTTGGAAAAAAGTTTAATTATTAATTACACTTTTTACCAAAATAGTTGAACCTTTTGAAGTAATAATTAAATCTCTCAAAAGATGGGGACGAAATAAAAAGTAAATAAACGACGTAACAACCAGTGAAATGTGAGTGAGCTTGAAGTAGACACCACACCGACCACCACGAATGACCAAAAAGTTTTAACCACCATACTCACTAATGCTGAATCCAGTGAAAAATCTTTCCCAAAAACCAAGTTAGCAGTTAGAGGAATATTAGTCCGCCGAGAAGAGCACATTCTTACTCAAGGGATTGTAACAAGCACAGCTACAGTTACCCCTGCAAGACTGCGCCAACTGCGTCACCCCCATGTAGACCCGCTGCATTAACAACTGTACCTGGCTTCATTATTCATTGACTCTTCGTTATTCATTCACGCTTTTGTTATTCACTTTTCTGCAATTCATTCAACCCAATTCATGATTATGCTGTTTTGCCATTCATATACTTGCAATTCCTAATTTTCCCGCTAGAGGTTAAAATTGTTATTTCGGAAAAAAGTTCAATTACATTGGAAAAAAAGTTTAATTGTATTAGGAAAGGTTTAATTGTTTTAAGAAAAAGGTGCAATTATCTTGAAAATAAGTTCAATTGTATTGGGAAAAGGTTTTATTCTTTTGGAAAACAGTTTAATTCAACTGGAAAATACTGGATTAATCATATACAACTGAAATTTGGTGTGCAGCCTCCGATTGGCGACTGATACTTGAAGTTTCATAGGTCTGGGATCAGCTGAGATGCTAGAATAGCAAATTCCTGCCACTATTAATCCATGAAGTTGAAATTCGCTAGAAGTCCTTAGGTAAAGATGGAGATGCTTAGGTCCGAGATAGGCTGAGTGACTCCACAAGTTCATTTCTATCGTATGCAGCTAAAATTCGTTACGCAGCATCCTTAGGACTTAACCTTGAAGATGCATAGGCCAGGTCACTAGAGTGACTCTAAGCAAAAAGCGTGGGGATAGGGGATGGGGTCCAGGGGCTCGACCCCTGGCAAAGGATTTTGGCTTATTCTCCCTCTGAATCTACGTGTATAGAAGTAGTAATAGATAGTACAACCTTGCTTTTAATTGCGTTCGTAGCAATTTTTACCCTTTTTTTGGTGCCTTCACCATAATGTTACTTAATAATGCAACATCCACTCCGCTTATCAACAAACCAGCGATCTGCCAAGGAATTCTTTGCGATATGGCGAGTATGTACAGCAAGGATAAGAACACTTGAAATCAAAACTTCCCAATCCAAAAACGAAGGAAGTAAAAGTGTGGCCTCGGATGATTCTTAACAGATCTAACGTTTTGTTAGACGAGGGAATCCGTCTTGGTGCTGGTGGGCCTGCCTCCACTTAAAGTTTTGATCATTTGTATTGCGGTTGGAGATGCTCGTCAGAGGCCCGGGGCGGCTTGCGGAGGCTCGCTCCCTTCATGAATTGTTCATGGTTTTTCTTCCTCGAGAAATATACGGCTGCACGTGGGGATGAAGGATCACCAGACACCCGCCGGGGGCTGAACGGCCCGGAAAATTAGTTATTTACTGGTTCAACGGTTGAACTTTCGGCCTTGCGTGGTGGGAAATGAATAATGTTTTTCTGGTTCTGGTACATGATTCACATAAGGATTTTGAACGATGATTTGAAGGATTGCTGCTATCCTTGTTAATCTTGAAAGATTCTTAATCTAAAGAGATCTGGAAATTAATTTTGTTACCATGGGACAAAAATGTTACGGTACAAGTTTCTTCAAACAGAACGCCCCCAAGTACTACATGAGCTATGGTCAGTCGCGCTAAACAAATTTTCACATGCTTGATATCCTTGTGATATTAGCCAGCTGAAATCAGTTTTTGTATACACTGCTCTAGAATGAAAAGGTGCGTTTTTATACTATCAGGTACTATTCTCATCAAAAGAGTGAATTGTAAAAAATGTGGCATGAAGTACGTTTTAACTTCGATAGCGGAACATGAACAACAGTACGGGTCGTAGGGCGGAACAAAAATGCATTGCTGAAGGTGTTGTTGTATGCAAATTCCCTATAGTGTTTATGTTAATTTTGATATGTGATGCTGATTTAGCATGTATTTGACTTATTGAAAAAAATTCAACAATAGGAAATAGATCATTCGTAGGGAATCTTTTGAAGTTTAAAATCTTTTAAAGTTTTAAATATAACGCCTATAACCAATCAACATAAGTGATTTCTGACAATTCGGAAGGAATTCAACGGGTGATTCTAAATGTAATTTAATGTTGGGAGATTCACAAAAAGTGGTTTTCTTATTTATCCCGAAAATATATAATCTCATTCATAAATAAAACCGGTGGTTCGTTCAGCTCCGAAAAGGTAACAATACGACGTACGAGCCTCCCAGTTATTCCACGATTTGACGTAACCCGCTTGTCACGGAGGGGAGCTCCGTCGTTACATCTCCGCACGCCAAGAATTCTGTTTGTATGGGAACGTCAAGGGAAGACAGGTGTGAGAGCCGGAGAAGCAGACCTGTCTCCTTCGCTCTGAGAGCCTCACAAGTCACCTCGACGAGTCACAATGTTATCGCGCCCGACTGTCAGCTTATCGCTGTTTTATCGGACCTTTTCCATCATCGAATTTCTCCTACGCCGATTGTTCTCCGCCTTTTCCTCCGTGTCTTCCGGCCTTATTGTGCGGAGCCCTTCGCCCGACTCAAGGTGGAAGGGTTTTTCGGGAGCTTTGTTTTAACTTTCTCAACATCCGACGCGTCACCGGAGTCACGAAATGTTCGACGCAATCGAAAAATGGACAGCTTTTCAAAACAATGGATAACTAAATAAAACATATCAACAAATATTACCTCCTACGACTAGAAAATGAAATTAGAGCTTTGCAGCATGACCATTTGGACGAATCATTTATTTTTTAAGCGTATATTTCTATATATTTATTATATATCATATATTGAACATAACAACTAGTTACATCATACATGCGTACAGTAAGTCAAGTTATTTAGCTTTAACAAAAATACGCATTTTTATGGTGAGAGTTCACTAACTAGCACCACACTACACTATCACATCGGTATCAGCATCCCAATTCCAAGGGTTTGGTCCTCTTCAGGCGCCGAATAGTACTGGAGTTGTCGAGAAGCTGAATGGCTTCCAAATTAGTATGAGCGTGAAGCCGCTGTTCATATCTTCGAGCTAATTTTTTCGCAGTATCTCTTACGGTTTCCACTCTGACATCTATATGGAGGTCGTCATTTCTGATGTACCAGGGAGCGTTTACTGCACACCTCAGTACTTTATTTTGGAAAGTTTGAATCATTTGCATGTTAGATTTTGCTGTGCAGCCCCATAGTTGGATGCCATAAGTCCAAATAGGCATTATCAATGTCTTATACAGAAGAAGTTTGTTGTAAACGTTGAGTTGCGAGTATCGCCCCATAATTCAATAAAGCTTGCGAAATTTGATTTGCAGCTCTTGCTTTTTTTTCTTTATGTGTTCCTTCCATTTTAACTTTGCGTCCAGGGTCATACCCAAATATTTGGCAGAGTTGGCATGTGGGATGACGCACTGGTTTGAGAACAATGGTACATGGAGTATCCTTTTGTAGGTAAAGTTCACAGGCTTTAGGTGCTTAAGGGAGTATCTGTCTGGCTGTTTGTGCGTGCGTCCACAGATCCTTGTGACGCTCCTAATCTCCACAGTTTTCATCCAATTTTGGTGACATTTCAGGGAATCTGCGGGTGAGGGACATCGGGTAAGGCCATGTGAGTCCCCAATTATTTTCATTGTTCAGGAATCAATATGTTAGTTTGCACATGCGCAAAACGTATAGTCCACCTATCATAATTTTCTCAGGTTCTAATGATTTGACCGAGCTCTAATTATTTATGTATTTATATGAACGAGCGAACCCAATTACAAGAAAATAGAAGCATGAAATAAGTTTAAAGTCACTGGTAATAACAATAAAATAACCGTGTTAAGGATGTGAAACCAGATGTGAGATTTTACCTCAAAACGATGGGAAGAGCACAGTTAAAGACTTCAAAAATGTTATGGTCCAGTTGAAAAACCAACCCTCATTACTACGAAAAGGTAGATTGGCTCTGCAGATGTGAGGTAATACGCTTTTCTGTTTCCCTTGTTTTCTTTGCTGCAATAATAGGAATGAAGCTTGGTTTAAAGATGAGATAGGCTTTCATCTCCACGATGGTTCTTGCTGGGCCGATTATAATTTCAACTGTTTGCCAAACACGTTTTCCTGAAGTTTGACAATCATTTCAAAAATTTAACTTTTTTATATGTTTACGTACCTACTAGTGAAGTTTCTTTGAAGGTAGGATTTAGTCGTTTGTTTCACGATTGGAAGCCGAGGAAGCGGATACGATTGACCTCCTTTGCCTATTGCTAGTTGAGAATTGAATTTGGCAGAGAAAAGCGCATTTTTGTGTCACGTTCCCTTCGTGTCGTGTCCCTTACGGTTTCTGTGCGCCACCTTGTATACCTACATCTATTTTGCATGCACTTGCTTGAGTATTTCCTCAGCTTGTGACTATGAAAAGCTCAAGTAGCTGCTTCCCCTTAGAGCTTCACTTGAGCATTTAGTTTCGACTAAGTAAGGACTGTGAATCCCACCCTAATTATTATTACTTATTACTTTATTATTTACCTTATTGTTATTTGCTACTTACTCCTCCGTGACTGAGCCCAATCAGCTACAAGGAACAAGTGGGTCCTGGATCCTGAGTCGACCTTAGCTGTTGCTCTCACAGCCCATTAACATGTCAAAAGCTCCTCTAATAGCCTTCAAGATGTAAATGTATGCAGGAGGCCCCTCGAATTTAAACCCTTCAGATTGCTAATAGACGCACAAACTCCTGATATTAGTAGGAACAAAGCCCGACTCCCTTGTTTTCTTTGGTTTCAAGCCAAAAAGTTTCACGGAAACTCCGGCCTCATCCATATTCTCGGAAAGTTCGCGCGTATTCGAGAAGAACAAAAATGTTCTCTGTTTTCCTTGAATTCCCCCCTCCCCCTCTCCTCTAGTTCATCGGAAGGTCCGCGCCTCAGGAGGCAGAAATAATCATCCCTGCCCGAAAAAACCAAGTTGCCTGCGTGATTAAACGAAAGTCCGTTAAATAGGAATTTGAACGCAAAAATATGATAACTCAAACCATCAATTAAGCAGATGAACCTTGAATTTTAAAAAATGTAGTTTCAATCAAGCTGTATGAATAATTTCGTGAAATACTGTGCCCCTCAGTAGAATTTTAACGTTAAAACAATGGCGTACGAAAAAAAAATCACCTTCAGGAAGTTTATTAAATAAAATATAGTGTAAGTATGCGAGCTTGTGAGGAACGTCGAGGTCCTTTCTCCCAATCGAAAAACTGTTGGAGGTCCTCAGAATGGAAACCGCCATCATTCGTTCACCTCTCCATTGGCTACATAGTTACATTGTCGACTTACTATTTATGTACACAGCTATTTACAGATCCACAGCAAACACGAGGCAGTTGACATGTCATTGAAATTGCAGAAACGTATACGTTACCTATTCAACCGTTTATGACGGAATGTTGGATGTTTACGATGGATATGAAAACTCGATGATTTTTGACAGCCATTGAAGGAAAATTGTCCAGGGAAGGTCGTCCGGGGAAAAATCGTCGTTCATTCACGCCATTTTTAGAACATTCAATTCACGTAGAAGGGACATCGAACTCTATTTGAATATCTCAATCGTCCTGTACGAGTTTATCGCAATGATTAAAGTTTTTGCTCTCTTACAATTGCGTTTCCCACGTGGAATAAATAATTACTTACCAGCTTAATGTCAAACTTAAGGTTTTGCTCTCCGAGCGTCCCCTGTTCCGTAGAAGCAACAAAAAGTCATTATCTTGGCCTAACTAATAGAATAACATCATTGCTAGCGTTTCATCCACATGAATTAGACCCGCTGTTCTTGTTGATCGTGACTTCGCAAGCCGACCTTAATCAACTCTGACAGGTAGCAGAATATAGTAGAGCAGCCGGAATAAAAATCCAGGGAAGGTCACTGGAAACCATTTACAGCAATCAATTTAAAGGGGAGTAAATCCTCGACGTTAATTAAGGCGTCCCGTGGAGCCGTCGCTTGGGTACGGGCTTAGCGGAGGCGGGTAATTGGGAATTCCAGCTGGGGATGGGCGAATACTATTTTCCTACGCTCTGTAATCAGGTCGACGAGTTTTTTTTTTCTCACCAATGGGTTTCGCCGAACACGAAACTTGAAAGAGACCAGTTAGGTCAACACAGGTATTTCCAAACTCATTCAAATCATTGAAAGTGCCCAAATACAAAAGGAACACGTGTGAATCCAATACACCGAATTGGTTTTACACGTGGTCACTTTCCACAATGAGGATCGAAAGAAATAACTCTGAAGAGTATTTCAGAGAAGTTTATTATTTCTGTATTCGAATACCCGCTCTACGTAAATCAGTGATCTATGTACATCAGAAGTTGCCTGCAGTTCGTTATCAAAACTCAGCGGGTCGTGCCTCCATGTCTCGCAATTGCAATCTACATGCCACATAAAAAATCTCTATTCATATTTCTGAAAGTTAGATTGATTAGAATTCTTCAGATGATCATTGTGTCTCTATACAGTATTAAAGAAGCATCGTGAATTCAGAGTGCACGGGTTGCACGGAACACGGAGTGGATGGCTTGTGTGGAACCAAACCTGATGTAAAAATACCTAAAATGTATTGTATGGACACGACCAAGGAATCCACGAACAGAACAACTGATAAAATGGAATACTTACCCGCCAGGGATAACTGGAGCCCAGGCGCATCTGCACCCATTACCCAAAATGGAAAAGATACCTGATAATAATAATATTGTAAGTAGGTAATATTTTCATATTGTTATCTAACTTTTCCCCATGAATCCTTATTGTATAGCAGAAGAGTTTCAAATCACAGAGCATCAGGATGGGTGAGTGGATGGTGGAGTCGTGAGTTAGGTGAGGGGGGGTTAGGGGTTCGCTGACCGGGAGCCAGCCGTACGACGAATGGAAGGATAACACAGCGTTTGATCCTATCCGAGTCCAAAGAAAAAATGACAGAGCCCCAGAAATACACCGCCCGAAGTTTCAGTGAGGACGTCTCGTTGTCCGCTCACCTGCTGGAATACGCTATAATGTGTGAATCTAATCACCAAAACACATTCCTATCCTATTATCAATTGATTGTTGTCAACCATTGTGACTGAAATGTGTTGGCTCAGAGAGCTAGAGAAAAGCTCATATTAGTCTCACGTTCCCTTCGTGGTTGTTATCAGGAGCCACCACTGATAGCCACTCTTCACTAGTACACAATTTAACTTAAGTCTTAAGAAACTCGAATTCAAAAGAAAATCTCAAAAACGGAAATACATTGCAATAATATCGGCCGATTCGATCCTCACATGACACCAGGTGATTTTTGCAATGCCTTACCACGTGTAATGAACTTGCAGACCATTACGCTAAGAGTGCCGCCATTCCACCAGCCACGTCATATATTTCACATATGAAATCTCCAAAGAAATTCTGAAAGATCGTTTTTAGCAAATATTTTGAACGTAGAAGCAAACCGTTTTAATGGTTTTAAGTGATACACGGTTAAATTTAAATGACATTTCTGTTGTTTTTGACTCTGAGTTTACAGAATTCAGTAATAATAAAATAATTTATGTAACTTGAGGTGAATAAAAAAAGGAACTTTTCGTAATATCCTGTACTTGATAGAAAAAAGGACTTGTGTGATATCCTGAAATAAATTCTGAGAGAGGAAGAGAGCGGCAGAGAGGGGGTGGAGCTTTGGCACTTTTTTTAGAATAAACCTACAGATCCACGGTTTTTAGATAATTTTTCATAATTTGACTAGAACTAGCCTATAGAATTTGAAAAAACTAGGATTTTCCCATTCCTTAGGAAATCAAGAGATTTGAGAGCCAATATGTCAGGGTTTAGTTGATTGGTATGGCAATCATTTCGATCTTTCTCATTCCCGCAGTTTCATTTCATAGGAAGTACCTAATTCAGATTAAGTTTAATAATTGTAGTGATCTTTGTGAAGGAGCTGTTCAATTATTTCAATAATTTGCGGAGTTTTCTACAAATTTGCAATCCTATTTTTACTCGCTCACTTTCCTGGAAACTGCAGCCTCATAGCATGCAGGGAACTCCGGGTAGGTGTGTATCAGCTCCGTGATGAATACGTATAAAACTCGGATAACGAAAACACTTACCGTCCAATATTAGAGCGAGCTTCGTGAGTGTGGCGGCGTGAAATAGAGAGAAGAGAATGAGAAGTTTTCAGACGGTCCTTCAACACAGCACGAAAACGATAAAAAGGGCGTTATGGCTCGTGAAAGTTTGCCGAACTTCATCGAAACTCTCTAAAGGGTTGTTTTGTTTTTTGCCTGTTTTTTTACTTCCCACTTTCCTGATGTCTATGAATATTGATCGAAGGTTGTGCTAACAGTATAACACGCTTCTTTCGGGAGTTATACTTCGCTATGAAACGGGGACGCCAACAAACAGCAACTCAGGAAGGTCGATCGAAACGACGAATATTTCTCGTTACCGAAAGTATACTCATTGACTACCCATAATTGAATAGGTTTCATCCAATAAAAATAAAAACGGAGTAAGGTAGAACGTGGACTATATTTCCACGAAAATAATGAGTTTTACAGTTGAATCGATATTTCCGTTATTTGTGGAGCTGTCAAAAACCGTATCGAGGTAAACCCCCCTTATTTTTCGGCAGGGTATTCAAACATCACATTTTCGTGCGACGAGCATGCGCGCAAATGCCCAAAACGCCTACTAACTTGGTTATTTTAAATGGGAACCCCAATTTTTCATTTCAGATTCGGATTCTACAAAACATTTCATGAAAATTTGACCCCTCAACCAAATTTTCGCAACCCCAAAATTGTCAAATAGTGGATGATGGTGAACTCTTAAGTGTGGCACGTCGATTTTCATTGTTTTTTAACACTGATTCACGTGATGCTATCCGTTTTTTGATTTGACTCAATTTTTGCGGAATAGTAACCAAAATCTGTTTATTTCGCGTCCGCTTTTTTATTTTAGGGGGGCAGATGAGGGGCGCAGAGTGGGGCAGCGCTTCAAGGTCGAGCGGAGCTGCGAGCAGAGATAAGAGCGAAGAGACCAAACCAGTTCGTTTTCGTCGCTCTTATCCTGTAGTGTTCGTGAAAAAAACCGTGTATTTGCCGTGTTTTATTCCCGTATAAACCGAAGTAGGTAGTCTCCTCTTTTGTCGAAGTAATTGAACTGAATATTCACGTTATGTTCAACGTATATTTAAAACATTTATTTCGGCACGAAGCTGTTGTAAAAATGCAAATTCTTTCACTGGGGTTTATTATTCAATTTCAATTTGGCTTGCATTTGATTTTAATTTCTACTAGCTTTGGAAACATGATTGAGAATTGGTGCGTTGTCACACCAATATGGATTTTTCCTGTAAATTTCAGATCTTTTGCTCCAGCCGTTTAGGAGAAATCGTACGTCGTAGGGCGGACGGACGTAAAATTTTTATTGCAGATTTGGATTCTACACCCTTTGAACGTAAACCATGAAATTTTCAGTGGGGGATAGAAATTATTTTCAAGAGCGATTACCATGGTTTATTATTGAATAATAAACCAAAATGTGTAGGTTCAACAGGCAAAATTGGGTAGGAAATGCAATCTGACCACCTCTTCAGCGATTTGCGCTGTACTTTATCCAGAACTAGTCGAATGTCGTCATATTCATGCGTAAATATTCGTAAAACCTGTTGGAATCTTCTCAGAGTTCATCTTACAAATGATGAAATTCCCCGTGAACGTGTCGCGATTGCTCAATTGCGTGAATCCCTTCTACTTTTCGCCCCCGAAGTAAATACCAGATTCTCAATGACGGGTTTTCCGCAAAGAAATAATCGTCCTCCAACGTCGAGAATGATTTGAACCGAACTGACTCTCGCAGCGTCGCTCCACTCTGAAATGGCCAACTCTCTGCTCTCTTCGCTCTTCTCTTTGCTCTCTTTCCTCGCTCTTATCGCAGCCCCAGTCTGTAAGCGCCCTTTTCGCTCCCTTAGGCGCCTGTTTTCAGATTAATTTTCGAGGTCGGGTTGAAAAATATCAAAATCGGGGATTGAAACCTTCTTCAGTTTTCAAGTGAAAAACCATCTTAATCTGAGAGTTGAAAGTCGGCATAAATGATGATTTTTCACGCGAAATAATTTCGGTCATTATTCCGCAAATATTGAGTCGAATTAAGAAACCGAAAGCATAACGTGAATCACATTTTTATTGTTTTTTAACGCTGATTCACGTTATGCTATAATGAAAATTCATGTGTCACTCTTTAGAGTTCATCATCATCCACTATTTGACGATTTTGGGGTTGTGGAACTTTGCATGCTCGCTGAACCGGTTGAGCGGCCAAATTTTCATGAAATCTAGGGTAGAAATCTGAAATAAAAAATTCGGGTTCCCGTTTAAAATAACAACGCTAGTCCGCGTTTCGGGCATAGAGTGACACCCTGTATAGGCCCTGGTGAAAGGTGATTAGTCCTCCCAACCAGTGCCACTTATGGCTTACAAAGTGAAAAGGGCTGAAATAGTTACATTATAAATATTTAGAAAATTAATGTTGCTGTTTTTCTTTGAAGTTTTTCTTTCAAAGAAATGTTGATTTTTGTTGATTAAAAAAAAAACAACATGATTTTGTGTTATGTAAAAGTCCTTTTGGAGTATTGTTTTCAGCCGAGTCCCCAATCACAGACAAGCATTTTGTACCACATTTTGAGATTGAGCGTATTTCTGGTCATTTCTCTAATAATGGTGAAAAGGTTGAATTTGAGTTTGAAGTGCTATGATGTTGGTCTATGGGTAAACGTGACGTAGTAACTATTGGGGGTGGTGTCAGATGCCCCAAAAGTTAGGATTAACTTCGTTGGGACTCCCAGTTAATGATTATACTCCCAACTTGGGAGAGCTGACCGGGCTCCAACTAAACGACGCTCAGCCACGTCTAGTTTACAGACCTCTAGTTCAAACCTTGACTTACACCCCAGCCCTTAAGTGAGGCCGCGAAACAATGACTTGGGAGTGGTACGATTCCGAACACACTTTTCAAGCACCCAACATGACAACGCACTTAGACCCAGATGGCAGAATTCCGCCACGAAAAGGCCTCTTCGTCCCTTTTTGAGAAAGAAAAAGGTGTTTCAAGGAACGAGGTTAAAAGAGACAGCCTCTTTTTTTGAGTGTTTTTCGAGGGCTCTTCCCGGCGTTGGTTGGCTGCACGTTCAAGTCCACTTGGGCGAGTTGCGCCTCTTCATCGCGGTCCCTCCAGGGCGGCTTCAACGCTCCCCACTTGAGCGCCTTCCGCTCTCTAAACTTTCACCTTCCTCCATCCCAACTTCCTTGTCACCCTGTTTCCGAGCAGAGCTTTTGAGGGAGCGGCAAGTGGAAGGGTCCTTTACGGCCACTTTAACCAAACAATTAAACCCGGTTAAGCGAGAAGGGATTGAAAAAAATAACGGAAATTGCCAAAATCAGATTTTTTTTTTAAACGGTTAAATACGAGAAAATCTCTTAGTGCCCAAATCAAACTTAATGTTTGTAGTACGGATGACCCGGCGCACTGCGCTGGAACAGGTATAATACACGAGATACTTGGGGCTACTTTAGATGAGGACCTTAAGTGGGATTGCCATGTTTTAGAGCTAACTAAAAAGAGAGTCTACTTCTATTTCCTAAAATTAGAGGATGCCTTAATAAGGAAAGTTTAATTATAAACTATAAGGCTCTAGTACAAAGAAGAAGTTCTTCTACTAACCGTGGTACAAAGCATCATTGGGTTCGGAGGCGCTGCTCAAGCAGTTTTCAATCCTTCAAATATGTTGCAAAAGTCTATTTTAAAAATAATTTTGAGAAAACCCCGCAGATTCCCTATTCGTGAATTGTATTGCTGCTCTAAAGTTTTTTCTGTACAATAAAATCCTCAAATCTGCCCTCTGCTTCTTCCACAAACACCCTCGATTTTTCAACTTTTCTAAGAGCTCTTCTTACTCTTTCCGACTGACTTCCCAAGCTGTTGTCCCCATACCGAAAACCCGTCTATGGAGTACATCTAAACATATATTCTATTGTATGCTTCTTTCGATTCGTTCTTTGCCTGAGGATATGAGACTACCTTCCGAATTTTACCCGCTCTGCCTTCAAAAAGAAGATATTTTCATGGCTAATATCATTAGGATCTGAAAACTGTAATTCAATTGTATGTATCCTAATATCGGGTTTGACTCGTTAGACGTTCTCAATATTCCCAGCGGGTCAAGATTGAGATCAGTTCGTAAATATCAGTTTCCGGTAGCACTTGTGTATAAAATATTTTTATTATTGCTTATTAATAACAAGTCTGTTGTGCAATAAGTAACACCATTCAAGAATAGCAACTCTCATGTAATTTATAGAAGATCACGTATTTATGTTATTTCGGAATAAAATTCATTCAATACAACAGAAATCATGTTGACGCTACTTGAAGTTGGACTTAACCCTGGCACACGGTATACAATCATTCCTCAATATGAGCTACTGCCCGTGGTAGGGGAAGAGTCAGTCCCGGATCCAAAAATCGATATGGTAGAATACAGCAGCAGAATTGAACTGATAACAGAATTGAAAAATAATGCCTAGTACATTTAAAAAGAAAGAAAGAAAACTGTAAATGTTCATATTTTTGTTCTGTTTTAAGTTCATTCATCAGCTTATCCTGTAGTAATTTGAATTTAAAACTATAACCATTGGTAGATTTTTAACGGTTTAGCTCGTAAATCAAAAGAGCAAGTATTAATTATATTTATCGATTGATGAATGTAGAAGTTTTACTTCATTGTGGTGCAGAACCTCGGAATTGATGAAGTGCTGGTTTGAGAAATCCGGGTCAAAACATCATGTATGGGCTGGTAATTTTTTAAAGACATTTTAGCTGAGCTCATTTTAAACAGGAAACCAAACGGTAGAATACATGATTTTTGAAAGATAGGCCCTGTATCGGTGAGTAGTGTTGTTAATCGAATTAGGACTTTTACTAGAATGTTTTAGGACGTCCCTGAAGCAATTTTTCGTCAGTAGAGGAATGCCAATTAGCATTAGTCAGGGGGCTATGGGATAACCCTGCAATGAAAGATATATAGAGGGTGGCAGCAATTTATCTCTGTTATTTCCGAATCCAAAAAAACTTCTAACGGTTTTCCCACTAATTGTCTACAGGAAATTGAAATATCACGTTCTTGCGCGCGCCTCGCTTAATCTACGTTGTTTTTTTAATTGGAACCCTCGTTTTTTATTGCAGATTCGGACTCTACCCAAAATTATATGAAAATTTGATACCTCAATCAACTTTTTTTACTGCGCGTAACAGACTCAATGGGCGTGCGAAAACGGGCAAACCTTAAACAGCGTGAAAATGTCTACCGTAGAACCCAAGTGTGGCACATCAAATGTTATTGCTATTGAAAGCTGATTCATGTGGTGCTATTCATTTCATTTTTTGAACAAGGTTTCGAATGAAAGAACACATTTTAGTAATAATTGGCATAATACGTTTTGAAATAAACATGGAAAGTAAAAGGTCTCTCACAAAAATTGCTCGAATTGTGAACCCAAGTTAGCATGGCCCAGAAATCGTTAGTAGCTCTCCTTATTGTTTCTGAATCCAGTGAAGCTTCCATAATTCTTCAATCCAGCATCCCCGTTATCCTGTGTCCCAGACATGTAGACTACTTAGATGAACACGGCAATCCGTTCCTCATGGTTGTAAACCGTGAGATTCGACATCTTTGGCTCTCTAATCAAAACTGGTGTCTCATTTTCATTTTCGTTTGGATTCGGCGAGATAAAATGAACAGCGAAAACTATCAACTTTTGTGAACATAACATATTATGCACTTTTCGTTGCAGATTAGTTGTAAAATCTTTGAAGTTAGGCTCATCTCGACATCACAAAAGATCGAAATATAAAGGTATGTAATAATTCGTCAATGAGGCCTGATGGCGCATCATCGTAATAAGATGACTTAAATAAACACAAAATAATGGGAGATGCTTCGGGAAGTTACTCTCGCCCTGGAACCATATTTGAGTACCAAATAAATTGTGAATTTCATCCGTGAACGGTTCATAGACCAAATTGTTTACACTCGATACTCAAAGGGGTGATATTCCCATTGCCTCGCTACTAAGCGTAAGTGAATCAGCTTAGATCGCGACTTTGAAGCTCGATTATGCATAGGGAGGCATCACAATGTAGATGAGACCCTTGTTCGCCTGCGTTATCCCCATCATTCGAGCTCCGCCGCGCCAATATGACTCTTCAAGCCCCGCGAACCCGCACACATTCAGTTTAGAGTCTTATGAACACTCAGGCGCGCCGGTAACTCAGGTTCTGCCTCTCTATTTCCACATCGAGGCTTCGAGTTGTATTTGCGTTGCTCTCCCGACTCGGCTTTAGGTTCCACAATCCCACCACTCATTATGAAATCATTTGAGCAGCCTAATAAACATTCAATGAGCTTGGAGGGTTGTTCTCAACATGTCTGTCATCAATTAATTACCCAAAAAGCGATCTTATTCGTTGTAAAATCAAATACCTCCTACACACTCGCATTTCAACTTCATGGTACAAAAAACCTAATTCATTTGCAGATTATACGTCCAATTTCAAACAAAACTGGGCTCACATCGTCAAATTCGACATCAATAACGAAAGAGAACTCACAACTCCGAGCACTCATTACTAAATATACCGCATTAATGTGGCAATGCAGATTAAATATTGCATTACCTGCAAATAATGTAAATATATTATATTATTGATTTATTTGAAAATATTCAAAGGGTAACCGAACTTTCCTAGTTGTGACGGGAACTGCCGCAGTTATACAGAAAGTAAGAAAGGACATTTATTGGCGAAGCTTGCAAGCGAAATAAATGAGAGTGCAAAATTCAGTTACAAATTCGTAGTATGCAGAATTGTTAGGATTACACCTGACGATACATAAGGCCTATAACTAGCTAGGAGACACCCTACTGCTAATTTCTGTGCTATTCACATTCTCCAGCTGAAATTCAGCACGTAGAATTTGAACTTACCCTGGATTACATAAGGCCTGTAACCAGCTAGGGGGACCCTACGGCTGATTTCCATGCTATTCACATTCTCAAGCTGGAATTTAGTATGCAGAAGTGTTAGGACTTATACCTGATGATACATATGGCCTACAACCAACTAAGGGGCTCCTACATCTAATTTCTGTGGTATTCACATTCTCAAGCTGAAATTTAGTACGTAGACATGATATGACTTATCTCCGCAGAACATAGATTAAAGTATTCTATTTTCTATGCTTATCTCTGACAATGCATAAGGCCTGTAACCAGCTGAGAAGACCATACAGCTAATTTGTATGCTACTTACATTCTCAAGCTGAAATTTAGTACAGTAGACTTGATAGGACTTATCCCTGACGATACGTAAGGCCTATAACGAGCTAAGAGGTGCCTCAAGTTTCATTTTACACTAATTATATTATTAAGCCGCAATTTAGTATGTAGACTTGTTAGGAAGCAGAAAGAGAAAACATATTTATTGATCGATATAAGTAACACATGCAAAATAGTTCAAAATATGTTAGAGCAATGTACTTGATATCCGTCTGCCGGAATGACCCGAGCCACCGATCTTATCAATTAAACTTATTTTATTGAATTTATTTCAGGGGTTCACCAATTAAACTCTATGACCAGGTAAGTGTAGTATCGCCAAGAGTGGGATGCAAATACGCCACAGCCAACCATTCATCTTTTTTGTTCAGTAGCTGAGCCATTCGCCCCATGTCCAACACAGTGTCCCCCAGAGAGCTCATCCTGAATTCCTGGAGCTTAGGGCAGGTCCCGCAGTAGTGCCGGGCATCCTCGCATTCAAATTGTACATTGAGCATAGCCTCCTTGTGGTACTTGACCGCGAATAGATACCATCATTCAGCATAAGTAATTTACCCTTAAGCCTTAAAATCCACTGAAGAACCCATAGCGGATGGTCCACACCATGAACAGGTTCGCGGGTCTGATCTCCAGGTTCAGAAGGTGGTAAAGAGGGTTCGTTGAAGTCTGGGAACTTGCTCTCATTTCATCCGTCCAGCTGCGACAAACCCCATCCACCAACAATTCCAGCTGCTTCGTCCATTCATTTAGCCATTCATTCACAAGCCTGAGCTTGTTCAGTGAGAGCCCCAAATCGTGACAACCCACACCTAACAACCTCCCCTGCGACTATTCCTGGGTTTCTGTTATGTGGCATTTTCAATGCTTTAACAATATACTTGTTAGGACTTATACCTAATGATGCACTCTTCAACTCCATTTACAATTTGTACATTAATCAATGATCGCTGATTACATATCGAATTACCGCGAATGTCACAAAATACGGACACTGGGTGCGCAACCTTAGCTGGAGGTTCTTCTAGCATGAGAAAGTAGGTCGATGTTTTAGATTATTGTGTACAACATGTAATATTAAGAAACTTATCTCTGATTGAAAGCATTAACTTCTTTCACTACTGTAATGTATTGGTAATGCTAATGTAAAATTGTGTCTTCTCCGTGTGGACCATCTTGCATTTTCTTCATCATAAGCCTTCTGAATACTTGTGTACAGTACACCTAACTATATTTTACTGTAAGGTTACCGTACACAATGTCTCAGATTAAGATCTGAACGAATATAATTACCATTTTACTCAATACTACAATGTATTGGTGACTCTAATGCGGAACTCGTTTCCTTCATCCAGGTCATACAATTTCACATTGCCTTTGTTGAAAGCTCCAAGAATATCTTGGTATTAAAAATGAGTTATTCCAAACGTTTATTACAAAGCTAAGACATATCTTTATGTCCAAGGTATTTGGTATTTCTCCATTAAAATTGGATAGAAACCTATGATAGACAACCAATAGGATAGACCTTGTTTGTTTTAAATTTATTCTACACTGTAAGGGAATGGAATGAACCCCGATGGGGTTCCACAAATAAACGGTTTTGATCTTTGATTTTGTCAAGTGGGAATATCGGAAAGGTGCGAGATATTACTAATTAAAGATACACTGACTGGAGGTGACATGGACTGACGTGAGGGTGGAAACATTTTCTTTAACGCCCACGTGGGATGGCTACATTAATCGTGAAGACCACGTGCTTAAGGTTGAATTCGATGTAAAGGCCACGTGGCGATGGTCGCATTAGTTTCAAGAGATACGCGCTTATCATCGGGCAATGGAACAGTTATCACTAGGGCTCTCTGAGAATTGTAACATTAAATATTAACGCTCCCTGAGGATTGAATTTGTTAATAAAACTCTCGGAAGACGCAAATTGTATTCCCCCACATCAAAATTGTCACTCTCATCAAAACGTTTTACACCATTCTGAACAGCGTTCGTTTCTTCTATGTTTGTCTGTGTCCGGCTCGGTCGTTTGTCTACAGATTTGTGGAACTACCACAGGCTCTGTTTTTCAATGTACAAGGTATTCTTCTACTTTTTGTTCACTCTTTACTGGAAGGGAAAACTTCTCAAATTGAAATGTACAAAATTACAATCTAAATTTATTTCAAGTACTGTCAAAAATTGTAAATATGCCGCAACTTAATTCGCAAAGCTGAATATTTTGAGAAGTTTTTGATCGCTGAAAGGTTTTAATTTACATCATGCAGCTTGATTGAAACTTTAAACCCGTGTTTACTTGCCTGGGTTGTTGATGGAGAAATTCGAACGGCGATGTTGTTTCTCCGAATGATTAGTAACCTCCTATGAAGGCCTCACCCAATCACTCTGGTGTGGATTTCGTTTATTGGACACACCAGACCTCGTTCGGCTTGATATGTCACGCCAGCGCTTGATTAAACGAGCCCTTATAGTCCAGGAGTAATTTCATTTTCGTCGTTTTGGGTGAGAGAAAAAAAATCTGGCTCTTTTGACGTTTTTTTAATTAATTTCACAGGGAAAAAGGATAAAAGATCTTCATCAAACCCCGGGCCTAACCTGTTTAAAAGGGGAAACCTCGTCACAGAATCGTTTTCCCGGTTCGGAGGAAAAAAAAGCTCCTTTCGGCGGAAGTTTGTGAAGGTTTAAGCTCTTTGAAAAGGAGGAGGCGGCTCGGAGAGTCGAGTGACTCGGAAAAGGATCCAATTTCAGCGACTGCCGACTGATGTACTTACCCCGGGAAAACTCCGAGGGAGAGGGGAAATGGGGAAGAAAACAACTTCAAGGGCCGGTGGATGATCTTAGCGATACATCCGCCCGGAATCCGAATCTTCCAGGCTGCGGAGTTGAAACCCGCTCAACTATTGGGCAAATAAATCGCGACAACTAAGTGAGATGGAGTGCATGTATACGAAAATAGCGTAACACTCAACGTAATATGTTAAGAATCCGAGAGGCATATGACCTATTCAGTAAACTGAAAGAATCGAACTGGCTATAAGCAGAGATGGGGGTTAATCGATTAACGAATACTTTTGCGATTACAAATGTAATCGTTGAAAGTATTCGTTAATCAGAGATGCCCATCTCTGCCTATAAGTTAGGGCCAACAAGAACCTCATTTACGAAAAAAACGGGTTTTGGTTTATTATTTTCAATAATGAACCTTAGTAATCTAACAAGAGAAAAAAAGGTTAACAAACTCAAAAATGGTAGATTCCAACAATCGAGTAGAAAAAATCCTTCCTAAAGCTTTTCTCCTAAACAACTGGACCAAAGTTCACAAATTTGGCTCAAAAACCCACCATCGTCAACATCAATAATTTGACCGGTATCAGCTAATGTTGATTGTTAACTTAGTCACAATAAAATTTATTAAAATGATCACTGATCACTTGAAAGTGCAGTTGGATACAGCAACCATGTGTCACAAAAGTTAGGAAAGGGAATTCACGTTAGAGTGAAACGTGTTTTCTTCTGTTGCTAAGAATATTTTCCAACAGAAAGTTCATTACGCTCCATTAGATAAGACTTTATAATTATATATTATGATTATAGTTGTGTGCCAAGAGATTGCCAGGAAACGACTCAAAGGTCTTTCAATAACAATAACATCATCTTGCCTTATCAATAACATTAAAGCTGACCTACAGTTGCCTCACCTCACTCGAGGCTGCAGTCCGTGGCAACTAATTAACGTGGTACGTGTGGGTACCAGATCATGAAGGAATAGAATGGCCTTCTTGGATTGGACCTAAAACCGCAACTAGGGGTTACCAACAGTTATATAACTGAACAGGTCCAGAAAAAGGAGGGCAAGACTCGAACAACATATTGGCAAGACACTCCTAAGCAGAGACAAGCCAAGCGGTTTCTTACAATCTCAAAGAAACGCGCACACTCCCTATTGTCACTGAGGCGTACAGAACTTCGTAAATTTGTGGGACTCCTCACTGGCCACTAAGGTACAACCTTAACAAAATGGGTGAGGCCAGGACAATAGAATGCCGGCTCTGTTGCGAAGAAGCGGAGACAGCTGAACACGTATTCTGCGACTGTCCTGCTGTTGCATCGATAAGATTCCGGCATCTCGGAAAGGGTGCCCTAACACCCACCGATATTGTCAAGGAAACACCTGAAAACCTCCTTCACTTTTTGAATGAAGAGGCCATTAAAAAGACTCTAAAGTCACAATAGATCACAGTGGTCTCAGTGACCAGGGGTTCCTCCCATCCCGTATCGGAAAAAATGGCGGGCGGAAATTGCAGTTGTTGAATCTACGCACCCTGAAACGTAAAATGACATTATGAAAAAAAAAAAAAAAAAAAAAAAAAAAAATCCAAATTACGTCGCAAAAATCGGATTCTAACCAATTTTCATTTCGAAACACACCTTTCAATGAACTGATGTAATTTTAATCGAACTATACTTCTTCTACCCAAAGTTAGTATGTTATACATATTTACTTACATGATAAGCAATACAGCAAATATTTGAATGGTTCTTACTATTTAACTTTCCCTCGTCCTGAAGGATGCAAGAGAAGTTGCCCCAACATGAGAATCCGAGGAAAGTAAGAGTACTTACTTGGTTATTGAACCAAAGCCGAACTGGCGTGTTAACTATATTTTATAGTATGATGAAAAAAGTCTGAGCAAGTTTCTTGATGAAAACTATAATATGGTAAAAATCTGACTGATACAGAACAAAGTAAAAGTAGAATGAATTAACAAAATGGAACTCCACTCAGAAAACTACGTGGCTCTAAATCATATGTTTAGCACAAAGTATGCATGGAGGCTCGTTCAGTTCAACTACCTACTTCACGAAGTGAAGCAGGTTACAACACACTCCCCCCCTACTTGGTTGTACATGTACGGTCGTCTTCTTTCTTCAGAAGGTACAGTTGACAGCGGCGTTACTCATGTTCTGGTCAGGAGAGTTGGCGTGTTGAGCAGCAGTTGGCTGATAGTCTTGATTGGAGATTTCAAGTCGGATTATCTTTTCAATGGATCTGGAGAGACTTCCTGCAGGAGTTTTCGCTTTGACCAATCTTATTTCACCATCCCACCCACTTTTAGAGGCCCACGAAAGTTGTACCAAAAGTTTGGGAGAAAGAGATGTTGGACACGTGAACCCTATAGGATCATAAACCTTCCGAGCATATGACAGAATACACCTGCGAGTGACACTTTCTAGCTTCTGGTGTCTCGAATCCCAGTTATTGGAATTGATCATCAAAGTGTCCTCTTTTCTATTCCAATTCAGACCCAATACCGATGTCCAAGAAGATGAAGGGAGAGAGGAGTCAGAAAACTCCCACCCACGAAGGTCAAACATACCATTGGCCATGATAGCGGTAGATTCGCGAATGAAAAGATCTCGAACTTGTGAACAGTCGACTGAAAAAATGCAGTTATCAACGTAGAACGATCTCATAAGAAGGTCGATGGCAAATCTGGAAGACCTGCTCTCATTTTCATCACATTGCAGGCGTGCTAGCTGGATGAGATGATCTATGGTAGCACCTAGTTGAAATGGACTACATGTGATGCCGAAAACAACTCGTGTCTGCCTCATTATTGTCGGATCACCATTCTCGTCTGTCCACAAAAACCGAAAAAAATCACGTTCATCCTCAGCTACGCTCATTCGTAGAAATGCTCTTCGAATGTCAGCTACAACTCCAATTCTACTTAACCTGAATCTCAGCAATAGAGGTGGTATCAGCTCGATTAGGTTTACACCTTTATCTAAACATTCGATCAAAGAGGGGCAACCTATTTCTTTTGCGGAAGCATCGAAAACTGGACAAATCTTAGTCGTGCTCTCTTCCTTAAAGACAGGCCGTTGAGGAAAATAATGGCCCTTATCCCAATCATCACTCGAAACTTTCTCTATAATACCCTCTTTTTGCCAGTCTTCAAAAACTTCATTGTATGCTTCAAGTTTGTCACCTAATTTCAATTTTCTCACAACAGACTCTAACCTTCGTTTAGCAGGAAAAATATTTCTGGGGAGGGGAGGGTGCTCTCTAAGCCAAGGCATTCTGACTTCGTAACGACCATCCAAATTTACTCCAACAGTTTTGGAAAATCGATCTAGAATGACTGCTTTCTTTTCTTCTTTCGAAAGTCGAACTTCTGGATCTTCAATACCTAAGACGTCAAGTTCCCTAAGCGAGCTGATAGAATCCAATGACAGCATAGATGTTACAACCTTGAAAGTTTCTTCAGATTCGCGTTCGGTTTTGCCCATTAGTGTCCAACCCAAGAAAGTTTCAATTGCTACTAGACCACATTTTAAATTTTGCATTTTTCCAGTAAATAGTTTTCCCGCAATGTCCGAACCAATGAGGATATCAATATCACCCCCGCTGACGTCATTAAAAGTTATGCCCAGTTCTTGCAGCTCTTTACACCACTTTCCTCGTCTAGCAGATGGTATGTTGCTGCAGATCGTATCTTGGTCCATGACAGAAAGATTGCAACAGAAAGAGCCATCAAGACTTTCTAGAAGAATTTGGTAGCAATTATGATTATACAGTTTAGAATGGGACCCTCCAAATAATGCGTGAGCAACTGACACAGAACTTTTAGGTTCAAAACCAAGACGTTCTGCCAAGTGTTTGCGAATATAGGAACGTTGTGAACCTGTATCAATTAACGCACGTACAATCGTTTCAGGGGGGCCTTTCAACTTTACACCAAGTGTTAATAATAATACATCATCACTTTCATTCATGTTAGACATTGATTGGGAGGACGAACTTTGGAATGATAAATCATTGGAGGTTGGAGAATCAGGAAAAGTTTTGTTGCACATTAAAGGCACATGTCTACCGTTGCATATTATACATTTTAAAAAAGTACGACATTGTGGTGCAAAATGATTGGGCTTTAGACATGCTATGCATCGTTTGGCTTTGAAGAGAACATCTTTTCGTTGTTCAAGGCTCAGCTCCCGAGCTTTGAAACAGCTTTCACTGTGATGTGTGCCATTACAAAAGATGCATTTCAGCTTAGATTCGGCCTTAACATTCACAAGATCGGTTACAGTCGATTTACTGGGATTGTGGAAAGTTTCTTGGGGTGTCTTATCCTTTGACTTTGTTCTCTCAGCCAAACCAAACCTCTCTAAAGCCATGCGAATTTTCTCCTCACTCTCAACCTCATTCTTGAGAAACTTCATGAGGCTCTCCAACATCCGCCGGTTCAAATCGTCTGCTGCTGTAGCGCTGGAGTCCCTACTAAAGCTGCGGTGCCACACCCTCAAAACTTCTTCCGACAGGCACGATTCTATTAGGGGAAGCAGAATTGCGGCATTAGTTTCCGATGTGACACCAAGTGTTGATAAGGCTCGAAGCTGGGTTTCAAGTTTGTCGTATAGGTACGACATACCGACCTCTTTCTTATTTGCACTCAATAGCAACCCAATCAACTCCCTCACATAGACCCCAACTAAAAGTTCGTTACGGCCAAACCTCTCCTTCAGGCTCTCGATCGCATGCTTATAATTCTCGCCAGTGGGAGGATAGCTTTCCACGATCTCACGAGCTCTAGTGTCCGGAGTTGTAGCCTGAACCAAATATTGAAATTTATCGTCATCAGCTATTTCCGGATCGTCATGGACTTTTCGAAATTGCCCCCAAAAGGACAACCACTCTTTGGGGTCTCCACCAAATTTATTAAATTCAAGTTTGGGGAATTTAAATTTCTTTTTGGTGACTTGGGGTGTGATAGAGTCAACGCCTGCTCTGTAGCTGTGACAACTCCGAACGCTTCGAGCATCCTGATCGACTAGTAATGAATCATATTTTAAAATAATCGCTTTATACCTGTCTTGGTAGCTTTGAGCTACTTCCATTTCATTCATTACTTCATCCTCCAGAGGCTCCTCCTCAGCTGAAACTAGGCTCTCGAAGACGGCTGCATCGAGGTCAGCGAGCTCCTGGCATCTCTCTTTTAAATTCTCTATCTTGACTCGGAAATCATCTTCCTGCCCGGGCTCAGGGTCGGAAATTTTATTCGCGAGTTTAGTGAAAAATCCGCGCACGTACTTACGACGGCTAACAATTTTATCCATTTTCTCACAGAAATGTCACGGTCGCCACTAAATGTTATTGAACCAAAGCCGAACTGGCGTGTTAACTATATTTTATAGTATGATGAAAAAAGTCTGAGCAAGTTTCTTGATGAAAACTATAATATGGTAAAAATCTGACTGATACAGAACAAAGTAAAAGTAGAATGAATTAACAAAATGGAACTCCACTCAGAAAACTACGTGGCTCTAAATCATATGTTTAGCACAAAGTATGCATGGAGGCTCGTTCAGTTCAACTACCTACTTCACGAAGTGAAGCAGGTTACAACCAAATCAAACGGAAAATCTTGTTTAAAACTCCTCTCTGGAACAATAGAGCACACCCTGGTCAGCTGAGTGAGCTAGGTATTAGGTATTGTATTACAGAGAGGTAAAAATAGACTTATGATCTTTCATAGAGGGCTATCTGATAAAGAAATAATACCTAAACCTTTTAATAATTTGATGCATTGTTTTTTCTCGAATACACCGAATGATGTTTTCATTTGGACATTATCGGTTTCCCCTTTGAAATGTATACGACGGGTGGGAAGATAGATTGCGGGAAACCTGTAATCCGGGCGGCTGAAGCTTCGCTAGTTATGAAGATGGAGAGCGTAACCGCAAATCGATCCCCATACGCCCTCCGCAAGGCGTAACGAACGGATGGCTATTATTTCGTGGCTGACAGTCCTTGTTAATCAGTTCAACAGCCTGTAATGTGTCGATTCGAGGTCTGAGTATATTAGGCTCAACCGAATGCACGGCCGGAGCGAGACCCGGCGGTAACGGCTCGGCCTCATAGAACTCCGAAGCCCGACACAATTACGAGATGGGAATTACGTAAACAATACAGCCTACGTTAACCCGTGAAACAGTTCATCTGTGGCATACAAACGTGATCTAATGGTAGACGATTCATGCCACCAGTCCATCCAGTCTATCTACTAGATTGTTATTTGGAAATTAATCAAATGCCACATTAAAAATGTATTCACGATCGGAAAGGTCCCATAGTATCTTTCGTATCCATAACGTAACTGTATAGATCATTGAAATTTATTGACTAAAGAACTTCGTTCAATTAGGCGAAGAAAATTTCGAATTAGGGTAAATTTATTGTTATGCAGGATCGTAACTTGAGAATATAAAGGTAGGCATGTTCAACTATTGAACAAACTATAAAGTATACCTAGTAAGTCCGAACAATCCCTGATAATTTCATCGAAATCGGTCAAGAACTCCCGGTGTTATGCTTGTGGCAAGGATTTCACGTTTGTGCATGCGCAGAGGCTGCTATTGATCCGGGGTCATGAAACTCATAGGGGTGCAAATCCCTGAAAATTTCATCGAAATTGGTCAAGAACTCCCGAAGTTATGCCCGTAACAAAGATTTCACGTTTGCGCATGCGCAGAGGCTACCATTGATCCGGGGGTCATGAAACCTATAGGGGTCCCCTAACCCGCACAATCCCTGAAAATGTCATCGAAATTGGTCGAGAACTCCCGCAGTTATGCGCGTAACAAAGATTTCACGTTTGCGCATGCGCAGAGGCTACTATTGATCCCGGGTCATGAAACCTGTAAGGGGACCCCTAACCCGCACAATCCCTGAAAATTTCATTGAAATTGGTCAAGAACTCCCGGAGTTATGCGCGTAACAAGGATTTCACGTTTGCGCATGCGCAGAGACTACTATTGATCCGGGGGTCGTGAAACCTATAGGGGACCATCTACACCCCAACCCGAACAATCCCTGAAAATGTCATCAAAATTGGTCAAGAACTCTCGGAGTTATGCGCGTAACAAGGATTTCACGTTTGCGCATGCGCAGAGGCTACTATTAATCCGGAGATCATGAAACTCATAGGGGACCATCTACACATCAAACCAAACAATCCCTGAAAATTTCATCGAAATTGGTCAAGAACTACCGGAGTTATGCGCGTAACAAGGATTTCACGTTTGCGCATGCGCAGAGGCTACTATTGATCCGGGGGTCATGAAACCTATAGGGGACCATCTACACCCCAACCCGCACAATCCCTGAAAATTTCATCAAAATCGGACAATAACTTCGTGTAGTTATGCCCGTAACAAGGATTTGCTGACCGACAGACACACAGACAGACACGGAACCAAAATTGTTCAGAAAGGTCTTAAACGCAAAATGCGAGTGGAATTTTTGATTTTGGAGACAAAAAATTTTCACATTCCGAAAGTGAAAACAATCATTCCGCTATTTAGTAGACTCGAAGCAAAATGTATTCACGATCGGAAAGGTCCAAGCAATATTGTATCTTTGTAACCAGGGCTTTCTTGATACCTCTTCAACTTTTTTCATTCGTTTTGGTGACAATTCTTGCTGCATGTTTTCCATGTTGAGGTGCATATCTAAATCACCCGTTATGTAGGAAATCACTTTAGTTCTAAACGCATTTCCTACCAGCCGTCGCACAGTGGTCCAGGATCTTCGAAAAGCACTTAAAACTCTGTATTTACCGTATAATTTCTGCCGGAAAAATAAACTTCAGAACATTCGAACGTCTTATTGAAGTAATTGCAGAATTGAGGTAATTTAGAAAAACCTATTGTCAGTGAGGGTTTATATAATCTAATTAGGTGTTCAAAGAAAAGTCGGCAATCAAGTTGAATTGAAACTTCAATTAACAACTTTATCTTAATCCTAATTATCTGTTAACTAATCCTAAACTAAAGTCTCTCCTCTTATTGATACCTTGACGTTGAGAATGGTGGTGCGATGACCTCTTCGAACGCGAGGGGATTGACTTAAGCACTGGTTTCTGAGAAGTGGCTAATCGTCTTAGCAGTCGTGGATATGCCAGGAAACAACGGCGAATTGTTTCGTAGCGCAGCTATATCCGAACTGAATTTAGTGCAGTTCCTGGCTTCTCGCGAAAATTCCTGGAGTCTTCGATTTAACGATGGAAGGTCGCCTTGGGCCAGGTGGAGGGGACACTTGACGACCGACTCCTCTTCGTGGACACCATTTTCTTCAAAATTTAGGCGATTATCTATTTAATTCGCTAAAATTTAAAAAAAAACGACAAATAGCGCTTTAAAAAATCTTAACACATTAACACCTGATGAGTTGGACGGGTCTGCGACCTTCGGCTCGCCCAAATTCCCAAGTTGGGAAAACTGTACAACATCTGGAAAATAATAAATATTGTATATATATAAACTTTTTGGGTATTGTTCCAAAGAACTAAGTATTTAACTTAATTTGAGAGAAATCTCACTTATAAAAAGAGGAAAGAAGAATTTGATATTTCGAATTTTATCGAATGAATACATACCCGATAGATGAATCCGATTTGCGGATGTGTAAAAAAAATCGAAATCATAAGAACTTTCGATATAAGAAGGTAAGTTTTTTTTAGGAACTTAGTTTTTTTTTGGAATAAAATAGAAATAAGTTTCGGGACCACTCCGGTTGCTGCACAATCATTCATTTGCTCACTAATCGAAGGTCTGTATTTAAACGAGTGGATGCTAAAAGTTACTGAAGAAAGATGAATATAGTGTACTAGTTTAAAGGCCCTGCTACGCAGGTTAAAAAGAAATAGGTGAATAACACAATGAGGGAGTATAAAAACCATACGCGAAGTCAAAAAATCGTATATTCCAAGTCCCTGAGGAGAGGAGCAGGTCGGTTGCCCTGGGAGACGCTCCGCCTCGCTGGGGCCCTCTCCCCTTCACTGGCGGGGTCGAGGGGAGTGTATCCCTGAAAAACGGATATACTCTGACAGTTTCGTCTTTATATATACGATATATAATGTAGTAGAATATATAGTCCATGTGTGCTAGAAGAATATACTAGTTATATTGCAGTGTGCGATCGAGCTTTTCATAAACTTATACAATTGCGGACAAGTGAAAAGTAGATAGGTGTTTTATTTTATCTTGCCAAATTTCAGTCGTTCTATTCGTGGATTTCTACGAAGTGCCAATATGCAGTATAGTACACAATTGCTGGTATTCCGTTATCAGCCTCTCACGGAGTTATATTTAAGACGGAGTCATTCTATCAGTCTATTACAAGGCGAGACACACTGGTCGGCTGTGGACTCAGATTCCTTCCCTAATTGTTCTACTCCTCTGAAATATGTCTGGGGCTCATTTTGCGATTGCATTTAAAATTCATGGAAGCGAGGAGTGTTGATAATGTACCGTAGGCTCTCGCTCCTTGAAGCTTTTCTACTGTGCCCTAGTTCGGCCTTTACTGGACTATGCCTCACCGGTTTGGTCCCCATACTACTCCAATGCTAGAGACGCCCTTGAAAGAGTTCAGCGAAGTTTTGTGCGCTACCTTGCTTACAAGGAAGGTGTTAGCTGGGAGGACTACTCCTATTCTGGAGCGTTGAGGAAACACAGCCTCCCTTCCTTGGATGATCGGCGAATTGAGGCGGATGTCTTGTTTTTGAAGAGGCCATTGGACGGGTCTACGGATTCCCTGATCTCTTGTCTCGGCTGAATTTCGCCGTACCCCAGTACCCAACCAGGAACTCGCCTATCTTCTACCTGCGGCCAGCGGCAACAAACTACCTTCGGAACAACCCTCTGGTGAGGGCACAGCAAGCTGTAAACCACACCATGATGGGTGCCGACACATCGGTTGACTTCATGGCTTCTTCGTTTTCGTCAATTAGATCTGCGATACGTCGTGCCTTGGTCTAGTGGTCCCGGAAGAGTCACTAAGTGTGTGCAGTGCGTTCCCAGTTATTGGCGTGAGTTTTCGTTCTAGTTTTCACTTTCTGTTTCCGTTATGTGATTCCTTGGCTCCCTTGTCAAATTTTGTATCTATTCCTTCTTATATTGGGCTTCTGCCCGTGTAATAAAAAATAAAAATAAAAATAAAATAAAATAGGCTACGTTTATCTTATCTTGTTACATTTCAGGTGATTTTCCGGTCTTTTTTTTCCTGTACAGTCCATTTCTGTTAATCCGGTAAATTTCCAACGTCTCTTGTACCAGTGCCATTTGTCATTTCGAGTCGCACGTGATTCTCATACAAATAAATTCGGAATAGGTACGACGTACTTTAGTCCGCGGGGCAGTCAGAAAGGCGCACTTGGGAGTCGACAGGTTGATCTATGTCGTGCCGGCCTCGAGTGGTAGGCGAGACGCGTTCCCCACTAGGAAAAAATAGCTGGAGAGCTCGCGTCCCTGGCGCCACATTACTCGTTTTCTCCCCAACAAACACAAATAGCCGACAGCCGGCTGCCCCGTTTTGTCACCGTCCTAATCCTCTCACGAAAAATTAAACCTTCGAGCTTCGTCGCCTCGGCCCGCACCAGGGAGGCGGACCTTTTTTGCTCGTCAATGCGCGGAAGACTTAATGTCCGATTTATGGGGCAAAGGAATAAATCGTGCAGGAACATCGTCAAGGGCGACACAAACGCGAGTGCACTAACGAGCCGAGAGTATGACGTTTGGACCTATGATGGAAAAGAATTGAAGAAATTTCTCAACTTTATCAGCAGAATAGCTGCATCGTCGTTCATTGCCGCGGAGTCGCTGAGGTGGGGAACGCCTGTTGCCAACATCTTCTAGGTACCTGATGACGTCTTTATCCTCACAATACTGAGCCCACCTGTCATTCAAAAATTCAAGCAGACGAGCAGTATCCGCTCAAATGAGGTTTTTCGAACCTCTTCGTATGCTTTCAAATTTCAATGAACTTTCAGCTTGTATGTCAAGAAGTACCGTTATTACCTGGTGTATGTTAGGATGTGGGGCATAAAACTGATAGTTATAGTCTTCGTGGAACGATTCAGCTCCGTTGGTTGTCTTCTGACGTGATGATACCGCTCGTGATACTACGTGTACCGGTGTGTACTCAGGTGCGTCCAAAGTTCCCATTCGCTGAAAGAGACAAGTACGACCAAACAGGATCCCCCGTGCAGGGCTGTTTGGGCGTAAGGTGCGTCCAAACGTCTCTCTCCTACGAGCCATCAGAGCGTTATGAGAGCGTTAACATTGTGACACGGACATGCGGCTGCTCGTAGGTAGCATTACGATACAAATTATGACAGCAGAGTGGAAGAGAGTCTCCGAGAGGCGGGAGGAAGAATACATACCGCATAGCAAAACAACTTGATATAAATATTAACTTAAAAGATACGATGGATAATATCCGGCGCCTTGGGAGATATGGTTCGTTTCAAAATTTCGGTCACGTTTATGCCACTGATCAGTATTGCCGTAAAATCTCAACTAAATACAGTTTTGTAACTGTTTTAAAATTTTCTCCTATGTGGATGTACATGTTCCATGGAAAAGTATGTAAAAGTTGTGCCTACAGTACCCAGGAGAAAATAACAAAGTCCGTATTTCTCACTCCCTACAGCTGTCACTAACCAGAGGTCGACAACTTCCATCGTCACTACTCAGCGAAATATTTATTGGGGCTGTTAAATCCACTTACACTATGAAAGAACATACCATCTACGATGGATATCCGCCTCAGGAAAAAAAATTGGATAAAATCAAGTAGCCTTATCACCCTATTATTTCAGTATCACACGGTTTTTCCTCACTCCCTACAATGTTTTGAAAAGTAGCCCCCAACATGCAGAAAAGGGTGTTTATGAAGTTGCTTCTGTTTTGTTGACATCCCATATTCAAGATGGTCCCAACGCTGGTGGTTGGATTTTGCCTAGACCTTCCCAGTCAGTTCTACCGGGAAAACCATCCCTGGAGGCAGCTGATTTTCTCATTTTACGCTCCATCTTAATTTACTATCTGCTCCCAATAATCTAACCGTTTATGTATGTAATCATACGACCATTTAAAACATTTCAATGGTTTTAGTTCACTATTATGGGAACAAAGAACCTACGTGCTATAACAACTTATTAGTAACTTATTTCTAGCACCATAATTTAATATGCAGTGCTGTTGTACATCGAAATTAAACGTTCATTCATTAGCTTTCTCGTGGAAGCGCACAATGTTATTCATACTTAATGCGATTTTGACATCAACTTTCATAACCCCAGTGATTAGTTAGCTCTTCGCGGGTAAGACGCTTTAACTATTCGGATATTTATAAGAGAATCCGTCCTCCGTTTTCTCCTCCGCAGTGACTGCCATAAATTATAAATTGGTTCCGTATCGGCATAATTTACGGATCAGCTTGCCGCAGGTAGACTCCTCGATTATCTAACACCCGTCGTTCATTTATGGTTCCCCCTAATTATCCCTCTTAATATATACAGTAGGCTCTCGATAAATCGAACCTCGGTAGGTAATTCGAAAACCTCTATAATTCGAAGAAAACCCTCGGTCCCCCGAGAGAACCTCTATAACCCGAAGAAATGTATTTTGGTCCCCTCTATAAATTGAAGAGAAGCTAGACCGGCCCACTCCACAATTCGAAGAATTAGTCATTTCATGGAAAGTGTAGAGGCAATTCGTCCAAGAACTTACCTCCCTCCAATGGGGTTCCTGCTACACCACCCCTGAAATGCTTTAATGCAGTTTCAGCCTTAAAATGGGCACTGAACTCTTCGTCTGTAGTCTTTGTCACTCCCCGAAAAGAAACAAGTCGATCGAAAATTTTGATGTTTATTGATAATTGCGCAGCCCATAAAGATGTCCCTTCACGTGAAAATATAGAGCTGAAATATTTACCCCATAACACAACTTCAATTCTTCAACCCCTCGATCAAAGAATCATTAAAAATTCTAAAACCTTGTATCGAAAAGAAATGGTTAGAACTGTAATAGACACTATGGAAAATGGAAATGCTTTGCAGCATTTCAGTGCTTACTGCAACGGAAATGGCTCACAAAGCATGGGAAGGGGTTAGCTCACAGACTATCGCAAATTGTTTTAAAGCCTGCGGATTCATCAAGGATCAGGAATGCAAGGACAGAAACGATATGGTTCAACATGATCTGCAAGATGAGGAACCTGTTTTGAGTGCTTGGAACAGACATCCAAAGGTTCCCATAACTTTCAACGGTTATGTTAATATTGATAATGATGTTCCCACAGCGGGTACATTGTTAGATGAAGACATTATGAAACAGTTAATTATGATCAATCAACAGATTTGCGACAGTAACGATGAAGACGACGACGTTCCGATGGTGTCTTCTAAGGAAGCAACTTTTTTAGAGTCGTTTTGTCGAGCAGTCCGAAACGGATAACATCCAATCGGATTGTGTGTTCAAAGCAGTGAGCACTTTGGAAAATGCTGTGGACCAGATTGCAGGCAACCAAGTGACCCAAGCGAATATAACCGATTTTTTTATGATGAAATTACATAACTTCTATCATTTAAATTATCAACAGGAGTACAATCCAATTCCTAGCGAAAGACCCCAGGTCTGTAGCTCAAACCATTCCCGATGCTGCCAACATTTGCGTTTTTTTTTTTGGTTTACTATTGTTTTTGTTTTGATCGCAGTAACCTAGTGATGTAGTGAATGTGGATACTGGAGTGAACTCCTAAAAATATTTTTAGCAGATACACGGGTTGAAGCATTCTGATAACCATGAAACGCTGCGAATTCTTTCACTGGGGTTTATTATTCAATTGGCTTGCATGCGTTATTTGAATTTCTTCTAAGCTTGGAGCGTGCGTGTTTCACAAGTGATAGAGCGATTATCGAATTTCAGGAGATATGCATAGAGCACGTAAATCAGTTCTCAACCAAAATACCTATTTGGATTGATCAGTTGATCATATTTGTGTGCCTCCTGAAATTTAGCATTTTCTTCCAAATAGAGAAAACGTATGCATGTTTTTATTGTGGGGGGGTATTGAGGTTCAATAAAAAAACGCTGCAAGTTCTTTCACTTGGGTTAATTATTCAATTGGCTTGCGTTCATGATTTGAATTTGTACTAAGCTTTGGAGTGTGCGTGTTTCACAGGTGATAGCTCTATCACCTTATTGAATTTCAAGAGATATGCATAAAGCACGTTAATCTGTTCTCAACCAAAATACCTATTTGGATTGATCAGTTGATCATATTTGTGTGCTCCTGAAATTCAATAATCGCTCTATCACCTGTGAAAAACGCACACTCCAAAGATTAGTAGAAATTCAAATCATGAACGCAAGCCAATTGAATAATAAACCCCAGTGATAGACTTTGCAGCGTTTTTTATAATAAATAAAGTGATCCATATGTGTTATTATTATAGTATTTATTTTTGTTTCTACCAGCATTCACAATCTTATACAATGACATATATGTGCACGGATTTCTTTAATAAAATGTAACTTTCTTCAATTCGAATTTTATCTTTCAGAATTCAAACTCTCACTTTTTCGAAAAACTCGATGATTCAAATTTTCGTTTTGGTCCCTATAAATTCGAATTATCGAGAGTCTACTGTATATATTTAAAAACATTCCGTTTAAAAGTCAGATTTGAGTTTTTTGGAGTCAGTTTATTTGAGTTTCGAAGGAAAAACTCTTATCATATAATTTTCGACGAGGATTTAATTTCTTTATGGTTACAGTTAGCAGTATTATTTTATATGAAGAGTAGAGTAGTTCAAATTTAGTTAGTGGTTCAAAAATGTGAATATACGATCGTGCCGTATGGCTGGTACTTTTTCATAAGTTAAATTAAGATTTATTCCATTGCTTTTCACGTCTCGTTTTTCGTCGATAGTTTTGGGTGAGGTGTGGGGAGTTCACCTGCGATGGTGGGACGTGAGGGCGGAGCATGCGACTCCGTCAACCTGTTGGATAACTTCGCTCAGATTCCCTTCGCTCCATTGGAAGTTCCTCAACTCCGGAAGCGGCCCCCGCCAAGTTGAGAGGGAGTGATATGTGGAATTGGCAGAGTTGGCGGGAGAGGGAATGCGAGGGCGGGTACGACAGGAGGGTCTTTGCGTAGGTGAGACACGGAGGAAGTGAAGGGGACTTCGCGGAGGTGGGGCTTCCCGTATGGTGACTCCGAAGGGTGGAAAGGACTTAGCGAGCGCTTAGCGAAGGCTTTGAGGTCGACCTGTAAACTTAGTGCGGTAATGAGGAGGGTCAGAAGGGAACCAGTTCCTCGGAAGGAGCTCCCCGTCCCAGCTTCCTTGTCCCGGCTAAGAGTTGCAGTCGTGCATAATGAAGGGGCCGCTGGCGCCACATCACAGCGGCGGCGGCATCGCAAACCTGACGCTCTCGTTCTCCTTCTGCTAAAAGGATTCTTCTCATTACTACAGTTCGGGTCAATATGACGAATACAACATCAGAATATGACAGAAAACCTCTGCAGATATGACCTGAAAAAAGATACGTACTAAACCATTCGCCGATACGTGGAAAACCCTGTCCACAAAAGCACAGAATTTGTAGGAGAAACGGAGTCCATCTCCACAAAAATAAAGAGTAGGGATGTCAATATCGGCAAAGAATATCGATGTATCGGTCCTCGATATTTTTTTCAAACTAATCCAAATGACGTATAGGTCCAGTGAATAATAGTGCATTATTGAATTTCATTCTCCTACAGATAAAGAATTCAGCCACTCAAAAATTCGATGAAACTTTATTCATGATAATAATTATGTACAGGATCTAGGGAAGTAAATTATCGTATGTAGGGTTGTAAAATCAATGTAAGTGAAGTAAGGAGGAAAATGAAGAAAAAAAAATTCAATTAAACCAATATTGGTTGGGGATAGAGGTGAGGAAATCCTTCTGATTGAGTGCCCGAGATGTCCCTACCTTTTTTACCAACGATTTGCCTCCCTCATCTGATATAATTCCCCTATTTTTCTATGGATATCATAAAATTAGGTAGTTTTTGGCAATAAGATGTAGGATATGGTTGGTATGATGATTCACGGCTGAAAGATATTGGATCCGATAGTGTACATTTGATGTTGATGTATCGGAATAGAAAATATCGCCCAAATATATCGATAAATCGACGGAAGAATATAGATATTTCGATATATCGATATTTTCTTGACATCCCTAATGAATAGAGTGGAGATCGGGAGACTTTACCTCCCGAGATAGCAAACTGCATGAGAACATTCTTCCCATGCTTGAGCAGAAACATCACTGACAGTAATATTTGATTATATGCCATTATGGCTACGGTTGCTTCTGCAGGATTAGTGAAAAAAAAAAGTTTTTTTTCAAACTGCTTCCTGTTTTAATGAAAGTTTAAAAAAATCAATATTGTCATTATTTGTTTATTACCCTGTTCTACGCCAATGATTCTGTCTGATTAGTAGGATGTCTCAATAATTTGTTCTTTGAAATTCATAATGGCAACCTGTAGCTTCTTCTTCTTTTTTGCAATCTTTAGCCATTTCAAACGACGGTTGGTTTTACACATTCAAAGATTCAAAATTGTAGAGCAATTAGAGCTGTGTTTTTTGTGTTCTGCAGCCTAAGATGTAAGATACGGTTGATATGACGATTAACGGTTGATATGACGGCTGAAAAATATCGGATCCGATAGTGTACATTTAATGTCGATTTGTCGGAATAAAAAAAATCGATATATCGACGGAAGAATATCGATATTTCGAACTGAATGCACATTTGAGAAAACAATGGTTATGTAGTGGCAGGTGAAAGGCAGCTTCAACCCTATTGGTCAACAGGTGGATCATCCTTCCAAGTTATCATGTCTTCCAAACATTCATGAAGTATGGGCCCCCATGAGGGCAGTTGTTCCTTACAGAGGTGCCTTAGCAAACAAATTAGCTAGGAATAACTCAATACATTTCTAGAGATAAAATAAAATTTGACCAAAACATGCTGTTCAAAATTCATACAATTTAGTCTCCAAAATTAAAGATGCTTCACTGATACTTTGTGAATTCAGACGCATAAAAACGCTAAAATTGCCTCTTTTTAGTGGCTACATAGTGACGTGTGAAAGGAAACTTCAATCTCATTGGTGAAGAAATGTGGATTCTCATGTCCTCAGATTATCATGTTATCCAGATTAATGTCTTCCAAACATTTATAAAGGGGGGGCCCCCATGAGACCAGTGGTTTCTTACATAAATTAGCTGAATACTCAATACCATATAATTTTGAGATAAAATTAATTTTCCGCCAAAACGTACTGTTGAAAATTCATGTGATGTAGTTTACAAAATTAGAGATATTCCGACGCCTACGAACTACAAACTTGCTTCTTTGACTGTGGCTCTATAGTGACAGGTGAAGGGGAGTTTCAATCCTATGGGTTCTGCTCTGTCCGTCTTGATTGAGGCATCTATATTTATTTCCTTGAAATCCAAATTTTTGACAAATGTCAAACTAAAATCTTTTGTGTTGTTAAAGGTATGTTGACGATATTTTCATCCTACGGTCAGAGACCAAAAGACAGTTGCATTCGTTTCATGAAATAATCAATTAATTGGATCCTGTGATTAAAATCAACCTTGAATTCGGATGAAGTACATCACAATTTTTTTAACTCATAAATAGAAATCATGATTTCTCCATTTACCGTAAAAATACTTACAGTGACATCACTATTTGTAATACCTCAAAAAACCAACTAGTACATAAATGCGAAGGATTCACACATTTAATTTTTAAAAACCGTTGGCCGCCGTTTGTTTTATAGAATAACAAAACTTTAATGAAATAAGGGCAATAAACGATAAATAGGTGAAACGAATGAATAGAGAACAAGAAAGTCAAGGTAGAAAGATTCACTAAACTGTCAATCGTATTCTGGTTCCCAACAAACCTTGGTGTAAAGTAACTTTTACCTTATGTAACCTTCTTGCGTTATAACCTCATGTCCAGCTGATAACCGTCGATTGGCAGTGTTTATCAAAATGAACCGTTCAATAGACAAACTTGACTTTTATATAAAATAAATTCCGCTTTGTTAGTGCGGTCACCTTCATGTTCAACATTTACAAGGTAAACGAGTATATATGTATGATATTTTGTTTTATCAATATTGGTATTGATATGATTTGTCATAGTATGAGGCGTATATACGATCATAATCTTGTCGTTCCCCCGGGTATAAATAAACGAATGAATACATAAATCCTTCAGTATTCTCCATAACCAGAAGTGCCAACCGAACTGCTATCAATTTATTCAGGAATTCGGAACGTGATTATACCGACAATACCTCGGGAAGTGATAAAAATGAGTTGAACGAGAAAAAGCGAAAGAATCGAGAAAACGTGTAATGAATACCCAATAAGCGAAACGCTCGAGCCCTTTTTCTCGTTAACGACCTCTGTGGGCGGAGGGTTCAACTAAAAACCCCAGGGCGAAGGTGTAATCATAACCTCTTTTACTCCGGGATTTCCTCCAGCGTTTTCAAGAGGGCAAAAGATGGCGGTTTCGGGTTGAGGGTAACTGAGAAGTTGAGACGCGACCCGAGAGACATCTGGCGAAATGAACGTCATATTAAATTACGGCGAGGGGGCGGTTCGACTGCAGACACTGCTAACTTCTAGCGTTGCGACCGAGGAACCCATTAAGCTGACGTTGTCTCCGTGAAATCCTCTCTTTCTCCGGGATTCATCTCATCGGAGACTTTGGCTTTGTTACCGATAACGGAATGTTGGGGTTCGCCGTGAACAAAAACAACAAAATCCGAACCCTCAAAAACGAAACAAAAAAAAGGCTGGTTTTGCCGATTTTGTTCGACTTTGTAAAAATTTCGATAATGGAAATCCGTTTTGAAAATAACACGTATCGTGATGTTGGTGGTAAATGATCTAGTCCATTTGGCAAAAGTGTTCAGAAAAGCCTATGAAGGCGCGATTTCAAAAGGTCTTGACTGGCACCAGCTAGCTGGAGCGGACTGCAAGCCAGCTGACATGGGTAAGTACCTGTTCAGACGTAGCCAATTCCACTGGCTCTTGCTGACCAAAAATCGTGGTGACGATTGCGACATCAAGGATGTCATGCGGCTAGATTGTGTGATGGATATGGGTAGCTTGCTCTTCCCGATTCTTGAATCTACCGCATTGAGTTACAGTTGTAGGTACTTCAACAGATTTTATCTTTGCTTTGACGTCAGCAGTGCCACAATCGCCCAACTTCATTTCATCTGAACGTTTCTAGAGCGCCGTATCGAGAGCGAATTAGTTTTCCACAAACATTAAATACGCCGTTAGGCCCAACATTGTGTCATTCCACATTTCCAGGTATGAAAGTTCAAAATCTCCAAAGTCCGCCTTGGGAGACCTTAAAATGGATATAAAAAATCCGTCCTTTCGCACGTGGACACTACTTGGGGTCTAGTTGGCCCTAACTTCTAGTCAGACCGATTACCTTACATGCTCATATGCCTTGGGCCAAAACTCGTTTATAAACCTGTCAAAAACGTGATTTTCGAAGTTTCACAGGCATAGGCAAGAGAGGTGGTATTTCCAATTATTTGTTGACGCTCAATCAACTGCTATGGGTTTCAGATCGGGAAAATTCAATCGTAGCAAATAATTGCAATTTCTGAACCTGAAAGTGAGCTCCCAAACGTCATAACAAGGCATTCCCGTGAACCTTGAGCAGTTTACGAACGTATACTGTCAAAAACGTGATTTTCGAGGTTCCACAGGCATAGGCAAGAGAGGTGGTATTTCCAATTATTTTTTTACGCTCAATCAACTGCTATGGGTTTCAGATCAGGGAAAATTCAATCGTAGCAAATAATTGCAATTTCTGGACCTGAAAGTGAGCTCCCAAACGTCATAACAGGGCATTCCCGTGAACCTTGAGCAGCTTACTAACGTATACTTTCGGTAACTAGGTTGCTGGCATACAATCACTCGAATTTTCTATATATCCGCTTAACTGAATTCACATATTCCTTCTTTCATAAATGGCTAGGAGCAAAGAGGGAACGAAGCGCACCCCAGTTGATCAAGAGACGCTGGAACAATTGGTATGTCGTGCTGAAAGGTATGTCCATGAACGAATGCTCAAAAATGCACAAAATGAATTTGGAATTGTAACTGGACAGTTTTTTAATTGGTCAATTTCCAAATTGAAGAATTTCGAGAATATGATTGCGGACACTGGAAAGTTTTCACCGATGATGAGGAAAAGGGCTTGGTTAAGTGCTTCTTGCTTGCGAGCAGGGTGTACTTTGCCATCACAGAGGGTTGTCTGAGTACGTTGGCTTTCAAATTTGTACTTAAGAATGGCAAGGATTTTCTTGAAACCTGGCGGGAAAATGGCAAAGCTGGTAAACAATGGGTGCAGGACTTCCTAAAGGGTCACCACGAAACGCTTCCTTCAAGATAGCGTCATGCAAGCTTAATCGCAAGAGCCTTGTACTTCAACAGGCCAATCGTTGAAGCTCTTTACCATAATATGTCAACTACTTACTGTGTCATTATAATATGTTTCATTAGATATTTTTCACTGATATTTTGGAAGAAAAGTTACAATATTACTTTTTTATAGTCTGGGTTCCTGCTAATGTTAATCCTACTCTAATTTCAACAAACTATCTAAGAAAACTTTTATTTATTTTCAAATAAAGTTTTCAGGAAAATTGAACTATTGTCTTTTACTTTTTACCACCGTTTCGTATGTCATCTAAAATGTCAAGGCTACCATCAATGCAAAATTAATCAAGATTCATCTGTACTAAATGCTTCAAAATTCCCGAAAGCCAACGAGTTAGCGCGGTCTTTAAAATACTGTAAAAAAATGACGTGGAATGCCTCAAACGTAACTATGAAGGAAAATTACCCAAGGTACGCGTCCTTCCCCTACTTTTATGTCGGTAAATTGTTTTAAAAAATCGATAAAATTGATTAAAACATTCCAAAATCCTATCTCAAACTAGTTTCTTTCATCTAACCGATAGTTGATCTCTTTTTTTTTTTTTCTTTTTTTTTTTTAAGGGATGGGATCACATGCTTCTTTGCATAGAAAGTGCGCAAGTTAGATGAAGCTCTGTTTTCACGTTTTTTAACTGCGTTTATCGTGAGAGGAAGTTTGTGTTTCTCCAAAACCAAAATTTCCTCACACATATTAGTTCCAGAATTTTAGATTTTGAACAACTTTGTGTCTGTCTATCTGATTGAATATGTGTTGTGTGTGTATTGGTCCTTCTAACTTGCTTTATTGCTACATTTTCAACACATTTTGATGACAAAAATGAGTTAAAATCCGGTAATAATTTCATAATGCTGCATAACAAAATTTCCGTGAGAAAAACTGTGTCTGCCAAAGCTGCTTGATGTATTGCAAAAGTCATTGCAATAGGTTCATTTTCAATGAAAATCTTTTAAATGTTGCCCCGCAATGAGACACCTTTAATAATACTACAGAGGAATTTCATGATGTTTATCAGCACTTGAAGAATTTAATCCAACTGATGCACCGGTCGTATCGTTGTACATGTACATATCTGAGTTGGTAGTAAGGGATGGAAAAAGGTTATCAAAATATGACTTCAACAAACTTCAGAGTTTCTTGAGAAAGTGTGATCTCAACTAAACTTAGCCTGTTCTGAATTGACGGTAAAAAAAAAAGTGAAAGATCGCTTTATGGTGAAAGAGCGGAGGATGCGAAGAAATATGTGAGGCGGTTTTTCATGAAGAGGGAAAATGGGCAGGGAAATGTGTCTGAAGGAGCTGGCATGACGGACTGAAATGTCCGCCTGCGTTGCCTCCAAGTTGTGTGAAGTACTGCCCCGGAAAAGTTTGTCGAGGGCGAGAGAGACAGCGTTTTCCGTCCCATCTGATCCTCTCTCACCTTCTAAATCTCCTCTTTTGTGGAAAGGACCGATTGTGGAAAGTTTGCACGCTGAAAAGCCGAAATGGGGGGAAGGGGGGGGGGGGTTACCATAAAACTTTACGTGGCGGTTGTTTGGTGGGCAGAGTCGTTGGCCAGTTAAAAAGTGAGTTTGCGGAGCAAACGTTTCACAATTTGGCACAAAATATCCACCTCACAAAGTCGCAAGTATTTTAATTAATAAACCAGCTCGGCAAGACTTTTCTCATTCAAGTTCCAGATATACATAATTGAATGTGTAGTTAATGTCCATCCTCATTTAAATGAATTTAATTCGTCTTTCCACAATATGAATCACGATCATCCAGAATTTTTTCATACCATACGATAAAATTTTTAACCGAATTGTATCCACTGCGCTGCCTTCTAAAATTTTGAACTAATCATTCCCAATAATAAACCTTCGTAATCGACCAAAAAATTTTTTTGTTGAACTCTCATCGTAATGACGCTGTTTTACATTTCATGGAGTGTAAAATCCTAAAATTAATTTTTAAAAATCTGTCCGTCCGCCGTCCGAAGCTTTTCTCCAGTACTACTGAACGAAAATTAATGAAATTCGGTTGAAAATCTCATTTGGGGCGTAGTTGGGATCGAAGGGATGAAATGCCAAAACATCGAAATTTTGAAATGAGCCCACCCCGATTGCTTTCTACTAATCCCTTCGTTCTCCTATAGGGATAGAACGTTTGCATGAAATATAACGTGTACGACAATGAATGTGACGTGCTTGCACTCAACCGCAAACTGCCCAGTACCTTTCGAAGATCTTATCAGCTGACATAATTGCTGTGAAATTTCGAATCAAGGGTTCCTTTTGGAATTGAGTTTTTCAAATCTTATGTCATTTAATTCTTTTAAAAGTGAAGCGTAGGTTGGAGTTTTATTTTACCTCGCTGAATTTGATTTGCTCGAAGTGGCCTCAAACCCTATTACAAACCGGTCTGCCGTATCTTGGTAGTGGTAAGAGCTGGTTGTACGCAAGGCGTCCAAGGTCTACCTCACCATCAAGACTCGGCGGTCGTGCAGGTTTAGCCTAACCTCAGCTCCTATCTCCGTGTAAGGAGCTGTGGAACATCCTTACTAGGGCCTACTCAGCTACAACTTTCGGCGTTATTACTCTTACGCACTCGTACATACTTACTCATAGCTATGATAACTATTTTCTATGACTATTCCTTCGAAGTGTAATTATGTGAGCGAAATAGGTAGATAATTGCTTAAATAATACTGTGTATAATGTAACTAATTGTTATACTTATAAACAAAACGCTTGAAACGAAAATTACCGAGTGAGAATTTTTATCCTAGCATGGTTGACACTGTTACATAGCTGTATTTGTTGAGAAAATTAGCTGAAAGAAAAATAAATTCTCCTCGACACTTTTCTCGGGAGTAAATGTGCCCCCATTTTTCATCTATTTCGCTCGAGCACTAATCCCTCTTTTATGCATCCCCTCCCCGTCCCCGGGCTGGAAGATCCACAAAACAAGGTCGTAAGTTAAATGTTTCCCGAGTCGGATGATTTAGTTGAACCAGCCTCCGGGGCCCCTCCGAACAAACGGGTCCGTCCTATCTCGGTAATGGGGCGAACTGGTCGGAAACCCGCTTGAAAAGGGTTGAAATTCGGGTCGATCAGCTGGGCGGACACAATTCACAGCCGCGAAGGGCTCACCGAGCACTTGCTTCCTCATTTCAAAAGCCTTTTCCAGGGTTCAAATCCCGACCGTTTGCCGTCACCTGTTTTGACGAGTGCGCTTTTGTCGAGCTCCCGGTGTCGTATGAATGGGAGCCGGTAATGGATTACTGCGGCTTCTAGGTTTCCGTCGCGATGATAGTTCCACTGAAAGCGTCAAAAACGTCAAACGCTCCACTGATCGGTCATGTACTTCTGACTTTCAATTATTGCCCCGCTCTCAAAAATTGTTTTGCTCTTCGCTACTTCGTAACATCGCACTGTGGGCTCAAATAAATGGAAACACAGGTACTAGAAACCATGGTTGGGAGATTTTTTTTTTTTTTTTATGCAGTGTACAGATATCAATTAGAGAGGGTTCAACGTTCATGCGTTAACTTGCATTCAAACTGAAAATACCAACGGAGCAGGTTGATATTAGGCACCTTGCGGACGAGTACGGCTCCAAACTCTTTAAAGCCGTAGACAAGTGGCTTATATTACATTTTCGTTAGTAACGGACCGCGATATATTTCGTGAAATTCGAACCGGTTTCGTGCGAATCGACTCTTGTTCTTTTCCATTCGTGGGAACCTTAAGCCGCGAGGTGAGTAGCGACGTCACGTGATGTCACGCCACGGAGATCTTCCCCCTCGTGCTGCAAACCTAAGCACCGTCGTTAGATCAATCCTAAGTAGATCACTCAAACCAAGCTTCTCCTTCGCGTGACTTATCACATCGAATTGCTATGCTCATGCCGCGACGTCCCGCGGCTCAACGAAACGCGAGCTGTTAGCTTCGAAGTTTCTCAGGTTCTAATTCTTCATCACGTCAAGTGACAGGGGAGAAGTAAATCAACCGCTATTACGTAAACGCAAGAATTGTGCTCCAAATACTAAGACAAGATTCTCTACAAACCAACCATCGACTAATTAAATATTTGTAAGTTATGCGTGCATCAGCCACTTTGTCCGGTTTTCGTATGATCACACGTATTAACATAATTGTATACAAAGTATAATTTTAAACTAGAACGAATCCTTATTTAACAAAGGAGCACGAAAATTGGCTGGGAATTTGAGTAGCCAGGATGATTGCTTGAATAAATCGACCACTCAAAATTGCTTGGTTTTAATGAGCAAGGTTTAAGACAAAAAATACACACTGGAATAGTGAAGACAAGGATTAATCAATATTACCCCACCACTCTCCCCCTTCCATAATTAAATTAAAAAGATTTGAAATATGTTTCAAAACTATACTAAAGTCAAGATTGAAAAAGATGAATGACGTGAATTAGCCAAGAATTTTCGCTTGAGCAGCGGTTGAAAAGGTTAGTTGTGAGCCCCTCTATTCTGCCTCCTGTCACCAAAAGCAAATTCGCCAGTTTTTTTGCTGGACTAGACTGAAATTGGGATCGAACGGAATAAGGATCTTGAAAATCAACTGGATTACAGCTATCTGATAGGTGGAGCCGTCCTGGACTCGAAACTGACCTTTATCGATCGTGTGGACGCGGTAGCTCTGAAAGCTTTGGGATCCCTTTCTAAAAAGGTGCACGGGGGACTTCTAGCCAATTGAAGCAATCGTGCTGTTGTACAAGTATTTCGTTTTGCCCGATTTCGGAGTATGCTAGTATAGTTTGGTCCCCATCATGCAGCATGCAGATGTCAATTGGTTCATGCATTACCTTGCATTGAAACTGGCGCCTGGAGAGAGTTGTTGACCTGTTCAAATTCGAGATTTAAAGATGTGCTAAAGCACAAAAATCTAAAGAAATAACGGTGTTTTAAAGAAAATTTTGAAACTAGGCTGTATGTCCACAAATTAGAACTGATAACGAATTTCGAATTGTGCTAAGTATAATTGCTAGCAGCGGACTAGTAACAGACACAAGGTAATTAATTAGCTTTGCTGAGAAAGGGCGAAAATTTGATGTTTGGCGGTAAAGGATGAGGCTACAGGAAAAAGGGTGCAGAACGAAATGGGGAGTTAGCTAGCTGTCAACGGTTATGCCCAGTCTGTCAGTTTTGTAAAGGGGAACAGGGGTCCTCACACGTGATCTCGAACGTCTCGTTGCTGTGAGGTCCAATCATTATGGATGATCGAGGATGGGAGACCTGGATTCTATGGCTAATATACTGAGAGAATGATGAAACAGATAATCGAAATCATGATACCCGAAAAAAATGGTTTTTGCCGTTATTGTCCCGCTGAAAAACCTAAACTAGTTTGACAGACTGCGTTTGTCAGAGCCTTAAACGTCATACAGTACCTCGGCCTCGTATGTTGACCCCAACGCCGCAGGGTGATCCAATGTGTGACCAGCTGAAAATCGGACGAGCGCACGTCCGGAGAACCGCAGTCCGCTCTCGGTGACTTGATTAGCTCCGAGCGGGCAATGCGACGGCGAAGGCTCAACCGTGAACACACCGTGAAATCACCGTGAATGCTAACGAGGGACCCGGCGGACGAGATTCGATCTGGTCTCCATCGCGCTTCTCTCACTCCGCACGAAGCGTGGGAGGTTGGTTTTTGCTCGCCCCAGTCGTCCTCTCGTATCCGTCACGAAATGTAATCTGTGGGTAGTTTCAAATGCGCTGAAGGACAAAGGAATAGAAAATTCTCCCTTGTAGAGTGGATTTTGAACACGATGAGGAATTCAGATAAAGAGAAAGGGAGAGGGAGAGATACTTATTCTTCGAAAAAGATACAATGTTCACAAAATTTGTGAACATATATTGTGAACATAATATTTAATTTTAAGAAAGCATTCGAATTTGTGAATAATATTACCAATAGATACTTTTAAAATGCATGTCGAAAGAATCACTTGTTGTAATATCCAGGAGAAAATTAACTTTTCGTATACACTTCGTTAAGGATTTAGGATCTTGGTTTAGATGTTTATGGAGGGAGTACAAATGATAGAGAGGACTTCTAGTAGTCATAACTAAACGCCTCGTAGGATTAACAACGTTTCTGAGTGATACAAATCGGGTGTTACGAGCCTCAGGTCTATTTGATTGCAGCAATGTAGGGTGCTTATGATAGAAAAGTGCTTATGGTACTAGGAGCTGTTTTAGAGTGAACAACTTGAGTAAGTTAAACAGGTCAACAGAGGGGAGCCCACGGTCCTTCCTTGCCATAATTTTTAGAATGGTTTTGTGAAGGGTGAACAGTTTTTTAAAATGAGCACTTATAGAAATCACAGAACACTGCAATTCGCCTTAAGCTTTGAGTAGAAAATGAAGCAGCAGCTCCGAAAACTTGAAAATGAAGTTGTTTGAAATTTTTCTTTTTTGAAATACACCGGGTATTCCTTATTTGTTAAATACTCTATGTAAAACATGGTCTGAGGGAGTATGTTTGAGAAATTCTTAGAGGTGCCGTGTTCAGATCGTTTTGACTCATCTTGCTTTGGCCCAGGCGAAGGCGGTTTTGGAGAACCAGAAGTTGGGCTTAGCAAATTCAATCGGGGAAAGTGCTAACGACGCCTAGTTTCACCTACTTTACAGCCAACTTGATTAGGAAGTGGACCTAGTTACGACCCTGCCTTTATATGAAGCTATGGTGGTGATGAAATGATGATGGGGAACTCTTGAATGTGAATTCCCAGCTTTGGATTCGGAACAGAGTCTTCGTTCAGTGTGTAACCTCCATGCGGATGAGACACGCAGTACTTCCTGGCTGAGTGCCCCATCCTGAGCTTTGCGCGACTCAGAAGTTTGGGGAAGGCCGCCTTGAGCAGAAAAATGGACGATTCATAAATCGGCTTTCTGCAGTCCGTCCCGCTGGGGTCTTTCTGATGGTCGTGGCTCTAATGAAGTTTGGCACGAAAGTAGCGGCCTTGGTAAAAGGCATAATGTCTTTTGTAGAACGGATCCTGTTGATTTTTGCCACCAACTTGTATATTGCCACCGTCTTGTATATTGGTCGGTTTGTCGCTGCTGCGATCGTTATCGGGGTGGATGTTGTGAGCGCCTTCCTCTGTCGGAAATCGCCGAAGACTGCAGGAGAGGAGCTCTCATTGTCATAGCAATGTTCTTAATGGCAATGAGAAGCCTTACAAGGACGGCTTTGGGCGCCTTTTGTGAAAAATATTAGGTCTTCAACAGTATTTCCACCATTCCCTGCATAATTTTCCTCGCACTTTGCTTCTTCGCCATTCAATTGACGGTCTATTCATACTTTCGTTTGACTTGAAGGAATCCCTGAGAATTTCTGACATCATAATTCTATAGCCAGTCTTAATTGGTCGGGTTCAGTGTTCAACACTAGCCTTTCTAATCCCCTAATTTTGTTACGTTGTTCAATTATATATGTATTTTGTATGCTTGCTATTTTCCTCTTCATTTCCTCTCATGTTAACGTAAATATTATTATTCATATCCAGTAGTAACTAAAGTTATACGTGTGTTTCTCTTCAATTTATAATTAATGATATATACGAAAAAGTCGTTGTACTTTGCAGTCCAGAACTTGAGTTACAGGACTTAATATGAAGAATATATATTTAAGTATGTAACTAAGTTTTAGATATTCAGGCGAACAAAAGCAGTTTTTGCCTGACCTGGGTTAAATATAGTTAGTTTTGAGAAGCTCCAACTCAAACCTCCGTCTCTTAACCTTCCGTTCATCCCCTCGCTACTTTTCAGAAAACCTTCTAATTATCAAGAACAAAGAAAAGCTCATCCCCTTCAGCCTCCGAAGCGCTCTTACGGGTTAACGAATGGCGGGAAAAGGGCATAAAGAAGGGAAAATGGGATGAGTCCCGGGGGAGGGGTCTTTAATTAAAAATTGAAAAACAAATATTTACTTAGGAAGAAGAGTGAAGCTCTATAACTGAGGCTCTTCAGAAAACCCCAACACTCTCTTCGCTCTATCACTCCTCCTATCAGACTCCCTGGTGGAGCAAGTTCCCCGCGTCAGCCTGCCGCTTTTAGGGACGTAATGAAACCTGGCATTATCAATTAATTTGTTCCCTAATTGAGATCTAATCAGAACCCCTATCTCGTGCAATGGCTCTCCCTTCCCATGAGGAGCCATTCGTTCTCAATTATAATGGAAACCTCGCCATCCTTCTCACTCCCGCCGTCATCTGAGAGTCATTTTTCCCCTTCATTTTCGATTTAATTGAAAAATGGGTTTCTTTTCCAGCCCCCCATCCCTCGCTGGTTTTGTGATTCTCAAATGAAGTGAGAACCTCATCGATTTCGATAAACTGATCAAACGTCCGGGCGATCAAATTAGCCCTCTTCTTCACCCCGAGGCCATCGTATTTTCGTTATTCCGTGAAACGCCATCATTCTGAAGAGGAAAAGAATAGAAGAATAAAAGTAGCAGAAAAGCTCCAAATCACAAATTGACTTCATCTGCCAATGCTCGATAATCCTACCACCTCACCAATCTTCATGATGGTTTTCTCAAATTTCAGTTCAAAAAAGATTCTGTAATACTGAAAATGAATTGTTATAACAATTTCACCTTTCTTTGGTTATGATTTCTTGATATTTATTCCTTTTTCTACTCTATTAATTACCATGATTTTTCATGTACAGATATTTAAGGTTCAAGAAATAATAAATACTCAAGATAAGGTAATAGATTGCATTTTTTTTTTTTTTTTTTTTTCAATAATTGTATTCATTGCTCCAAGAAGAGCTACGGGACTCTTATTAACCACGAGGTGGAAGCGATTTAGGTATTCCTTCATTATCGTTTATTTAATGAAATAAGGACCGCAGGGGTTTTAGGTATTGTGTTGTTATCCTTTAAGGATGATTATTGAACAATTAATATTAATTATAATGAGAAGAGTGCGAGGAAGCGAGAACTAGCAACGTGGGAGACTTCATTACTAATTTTATTCTCTAGTTTAACGGTTATACATCGGTGACCTGCTAGAGAGTGGTGGTTACACCACGGGTATAAAGTTTCGTTATTATGATGGATATGGGATATTTCCTATCAATATGATTTAAATATGATTATAATTCTGAAACGGATTACCGTTGGTTGGGAGCTTCGCTAAATCCCCTTCCACCTCCCTTCACGCATCTCACGATTTCTTACGTTGATAGCCGATGGTTGGGCTATCACAATTCTTTTCTCATTCCTGACACTTTTTTCTAGTCTTCGCCAAAATGGGTAGTGAGAAGGTGGTCCAAGTCTGTAACTTGGTATTTTGTCAAGCGACGTGGGGACGAAAGAATTGCCAATATTTCCAAATTCTTCTCTGATATTTCTTTGTGTGCCGCAACCCAGTAGTCGAGTTACTATTAACTCACCTGGGATACTCACATAAGTACCATTCTACAGAGGGCAAGATGTCGTTTCCGCCAGTTGTACTTTACTAAACAGCAAGTCCGCATTAACACTTACCCTAAAACGCCTGATATACCTCACGATTATACGCCCGATATGGTTGTACGGCTGTCAGATATGGGGATCGGCTTCCAACTCACAAGTGAAAAAGGATTCATACATTCCAAAACAGAGTGCTCAGAACCATTTTTTGCAAGGCGACTTTCGTGGTACATACTCCATTCTGCACAGAGATCTTCAAATTCCGAAGTTGCTGGAGTGTTGAGTACCACGTACCGAAAGCTGGAAAATGTAATGCGAGACCATCCAAACAACCTCATAGCCCATATCTCAAACAACCCTCCACCACCACGGTCAGATCGCTGCCTTAAACGCAAAAGACCACCAGACCTACTTTTTTTATGAATGATTAAATCGTTTTCATCTCTACTATTTGGTATATTATATGTTCCTGCAACTAAAAAATCCTTTACATGTTATAAACTGTTAACCGTTCTGCTATTTATTAATAATGTTGTTATTCTCATACTTAGTTGATAATTATTATGTCATAAATTTGTAACCTCACAAAAAAATGTTATTTTTGTAAATCGTTACCACTATCGTTTTTATGTCAAGAACTTACTTATACAATTCAAAACTGTAATGTAAAAAAAAAATTACAATGAAAGTTGACAAATTTATCTGAAAAAAAAAAACTATTAACTTCGACAAGGGGATTCTAGCCGTCCCTGTAGAAAATTCAGGTGTCTAAGAGTGAAGAGCCACCTGTTGTCAATGCAGTTCACTACTGATTATTCTAAACTGTTGTCTAGTGTTTCCCTCTATCGGTTTAGCAATCAATCACAATCGAATTCTAAGCGGGAAATACTAGTTTGGATATAAGCGCTTTCCCAGTAAAACGAACCACGAAGATACCAGTGAATGATGGATGGCTTTTGAAAGAGAGGAGTGTATTGAACTCAGCGGGATGGATGTAAGCTATTTTTCTGCAAGCCGACTTTTATCACGCTTTTACACCTCGATACCAACCATTTTGAAAGGAATGCGAGGTCTTATCCTAAAGATTCAAAAACCGTGAACCAAAAAATATAAAATTAATGTAATCCCGTTAGAAAGGAAACTATTCAATTATGGTTCTGTCTCTCACGATGATGTTATACCGTCAAAATCAATATCTATTTTTTTTGGGTGGAAATAGGCAACGTTTTCATCAATGTCCAAAACGGTAATGAAGAAAACCTTCATTAAAATGGGTTTCCGCAACTAGTCAAAATTTTACAACATTCATAACTAGCGGGTGGAATTCACCCCCTAGAACCCCCCCCCCCCCACCCCGCCAGTGAAGGGGAGAGGGCCCCAGTTGGGCGGAGCGTATCCCAGGGCAACCGACCTGCTCCCCTCTTCGGGGACTTGGAATATACAATTTTTTGACTTTACGTATTGTTTTTACCTATACTCCCTCATTGTGTTATTCACCTATTTCTTTTTAACCTGTGTAGCTGGGCCTTTAAACTAGTGTTAACATAAAAGCCACTGGTTTTTCACCGCTATAGTTTTATCACTGGTTTCGATCTATTTGTACAACTGATATGTATGTTACTAAAACTAATCATTTATTATTTTCGTTCCTCCTTATTTTTGAGATTTATGCATAGTATCAGGACGTCCAAACTGAACAAAACACTGACCTCCTTGTAACACCTGAATCGAGTGCCAATCCTCATTTGGCAATTGTGTGGACCCACCATCGAGTTTTAAATGCAGCGGTCCAGCAATTTTCGCACGGTCTTCATTCTCCCTAGTTGATGATCCAGAATATATAAACTCATCAACGTTATGGACCCCAAATGGGAGTTCTGTAATGATGATGTTTCCATTCACAACATTCACGAGAAAATGAGGAGAGGAGTTCTGCCGTAGAAAGGCCGAACTAATACGACCTCTATTTGAATATCGTAAGAAAATGAGGGCGGAACTAAAGTTGAGTCTTCCTAATTTATGGAAGTGGCTCGAACGTCATTTCTCCAGCCCGGGCTAAAATGATTGGCCTATCAACGAAGACGGTCCGTTTACATTTCCATGATACAGCCGTAACAGCACCGCCGAGACGGGTGAATGAATAGCTCGGATATAAACGGCGCGTCTTGAAAAGAAGTATTCACTCGGAATTCTGACGTTCAGTTACTTCTCGTCTTTATGTCATTGAGGCCTCTTATCTTGACCATTGTGAGAAAAGCTTTAGGTATCTTCTAAAATATTATTACTGCTTCAGTAATAAAACTTTGTTTCGGATTCGTGGTAGCCCAGTCAGAGTACACGTTTACTGAGGCAAATTCTTACTTTTTGGTAAATAAATGTTCGACAAATCCCAGCTCAATAGAATGACCCAATCCGACTTAGACTATCAACACGTTTTGAAGGAAAAATCGATTGTCGGCAAATGATCGTCCAGTCGTCTCTTTCGAGGGTTCCCCTGTGGAGAGAGAGGAGAGAGAGAGAGAGAGAGAGAGAGAGAGAGAGAGAGAGAGAGAGAGAGAGAGAGAGAGAGAGAGAGAGAGAGAGAGAGAGAGAGAGATGACTTGCAAAAGTATTTTTTTAGCGTCTTTTCTTTGAAAATCTTCATCTTAAAATGATAATTTTTGGGAGGTCTCATCGAAATCCGTTTTGAAGCGTGCTGAAATGATCACTCGCTCTCCATGGAGAAGTGCGGTAACCCAGCTAACTTCAACCCTGGGAATCATTCGCTGCCAAAGCATTAAAATGTGCCTTCTCTGATTAAAGCAGAGTTAATTTGTTCTCTTATGGTCTCATATTCTTCAAGATTTTCATGACGAAACAATCATCAAGAGTAGCATCATTCGTGGTGGCTTATGGCCAGATGTTCATTTCTTCTGACTGCTGATGGTTTGTGGTTGTCGTCCCTTCAATTCAGCGCGGTTTCTGATTTTCCAACATAAAAGGCTGGACGTTACACACCAACTCCTATGCATAGGTGTCTGGCAAGCTGCAGCCCCTTTGCATTTGTACGAGTTGGGGTGTACGAAAAGGCGGATGTGTTGGGGTGTTCCTCTTTTACAACATGCAGAACTTCCTATCTGCATTTGAGGCAAGGACGCAGTCCTTTTAATCGTTCTCTCCTATGTGATCGTTCGTGTGTCAGAATGTTTCCGATGGACGGTCCTTGTCGATAGAACAACGAAAGCGCTCTGGAGAATATATTTTTGGTTTTTCTGTTGGTTGAGACGAAAAAATTACATATTTTAACCTATGTGTTAAAATTTCCAGCGTTTTCACTTAATTTTCATTTCATTAGTACGAAGGGTACGAAGAAGGGTTCAATGGTTTTTGTTCCTTCTTGGATCAGAAGCTAGCAAACCAAATCTCTTAGTTCCTGGCGGATGAATAGATATGAGATGGAACAAGTGTGAATAAATATTTGAGTAAAAAGGAAATGTTTATCATCGTTGTTCATCTCCCGTCGTTTTGGACTAACACCCAACGAATTTGAACGGGTCTCCCGGATTGAAAGCCGAGAAAACAAATTAAGAACAGCTCGTATATAAAGCAATAATATCAACGACGATAAATTAACAGTTCTCTCAAGCTGGGCCAATATCGCCGTCCGAAGGATTTACGAGTTTGGAAATACGAGTACACTCACGGAGGTAATAATAAACATTCCCGCTTCATATGGGCCCTTGATATCGGTAGGAAGTTCATATTTTCTCGATTAACGGTCGGTGGACGTGAAATACTAGTCCACAGGTGGACGTTTTTATGAGCTCCTTCGCGCGACTCCCCGCACGCTGGTTGTAGCGACAGAATAATTACCCTGCAAGATAGTTCATCGGAATATTGAAACACTTAGGTGTTTTCATGATCGAGTTAAATTAACTTTGGCGATTATTCACCGAGGACTTTATTAAAATGTCTTTCAAATTGTTTTTCAGTGAGGAGTCAAACACTTAAGGACTTTGTTTTAGATAGACAAATAAATGGATAGATATTTACATGTCTCAACATATCAGCGTATGAAAATTTTCAAAATAACCAACCTAAATATGTAAATATAAATATGGAAATTCCTGATCAGTATCAGTCATAGTTACATGAAACTTATTCCAACATCAACATTAATAAACTTTTCCCATTGGATTAGAATGTTGCATGGGTTGTCGAGATTTATACTGAGAGTCAAATCATTTTTGGTTTATTATTCAGTAATAAACCATTGTAATCGCTCTTGAAAAAAAAATTCTAACCCCCCCTGGAAATTTCATGGTTTACGTTTCAAAGAGTGTAGAATCCAAATCTGCAATACAAATTTTTCCGTCTTCCACTTAACGGTTGTCAAAGTTTTGTAAAATCCCTAAAAACCTCGAAAAAAATCAAGGCGGCCTAAATATGGACTTTTTTTTAAAGAACTTTCCATGAGGAATCGAATGAGCCCCTCCCCAGGTCTGTAGCTCAAACCATTCCCGATGTATGGCATGATCTTATGCTGCCAACATCCGTCTTCGCATTGCTAAGTAAACTATTAAAACATAAATAAACGAACTAAACATTTCTGTGCGGGACTCACAACCCCAGGTTCCCCGCGTTCGGCAGGAAAATATTTGCCAAAATACCTATTTGAATTCTACTAACTTTGGATTGATAGAGCGATTATCGAATTTCATAGCTGTAAATCGGTTCTTCTATTTGGATTGATCAGTTGATCATATTTGTGTGTCTCCTGAAATTCAATAATCGCTCTATCACCTGTGAAACAAGCACACTCCAAAGCTTAGTAGAAATTCAAACCATGAACGCAAGCCAAATGAATGAAATTAAGTAATAAACCCCAGTGAACGAATTTGCAGCGTATTTTCAGCTAGTTCAGTGAGAAAGTTAAGCCACTCGCTTTTTCTCGACTTTTTGTGCCACCACACGAGTAAATCGTGAGGGTGCACTCTTGAATTTGTTTACCAAACTTTTAATAAATGATTCTAATGTTGAAATGTATAATTGATCGACTCCCGTTTCCAAATAGATCATATAATCTATTCATTGGCAATGATAACAGTTTTTTTATGAAGAACTTCTGTATTTTTTCAACGATTTCGTGATGCTCATATCTCCAGCACTCGCTAGCATAACAAACCATATTTCGGCTTACTGGCTCAAATATTTTATACTTGCCTGACATAGGCACAAGAGAATTTCCGATAAAATTTGACCATAAAGTATGGAGTCCCATTTTCGCCCGTTTCAATTTCTTTGCAAGGTGAGGTTTCATATTGAGCGTCATTGCAGTTCCTTAAGTAGTTATAGGTTTAACAACTTCAATGGGATTTCCTGGAAATGTCATTGTGTACCAGTGTGGTCGGTTGGTGGGAATATCTGAATAGGGTCGCTCGGATGTAGATCAGCTGCCTGCTTATTAATTTCGTTGCCAGGCATGCCAATGTGGGCCTTTAGATTCTAAAGTTTAGAATACTACAAGCTAAGGAGACGCGAGATGCCAAGTTCATATAATGTGCTACAGACCTCGTTTAACGTACTCAGATCAGTGATCTTGGTAGAAGTGTTATTGTTATACAGAAACAGCAAACCTCCCTGTTATAATTTGCTGTGATCATAATTATGGGACGAATTTGGCGCGAGTGGCGTAAAACATTGTACGAGTCGATCATATAACTTCCCCTTGACCCTTCGGGGTGTTGGGATAGCAATACGCAAGTTGAACAACATTATTCAATCTGTCTATCCGCCCGCTCGAGGGAGTTAGTTCCATTACCAGGGGCTCGGGGGTGCCTCGCACTTCAAAGTAGAGAACAAACTCGGTGTTCCGGCGGTGTCCCCTCTCTGTACCGCCACTTCAAACGCTCCCACTTAACCCTCGAAACTTTCGGAACAAACGGAATCCGTAACCGGCAGGTGCCTACCCTTGAAGGACTCCGTCTATAAACCGATTCAGAGAATGAATTTAATATGACTCTTTGAAGACGGGGGTGCTGGATCTTACTACTGCAGAAAATCTTTTTACGCTATGTAAATTGCGACTCTCCACTTTTGTAGATGAACACTTTGTTATTGGACTACGATTACACTTCTACCATATCTCAAAGTTAGTTGAATCCCTAATATTCTATAACCCACAAAGTTCTACGGAATGTTTGTAGAGGATTTAGCTATAGAGAAACCTGTACCTAACCCAAGAGATTTAAAATAACTATTTCCCGAAAATTTCTACGGAGAACTCCATTTTGATTGATTCTGAAAGTGTCCCTGGAGGGGATCGGCTGTACTCGGGTGTGTATAATATCAAACAAAACCGACCACAAAAATGAACGATCGATGGTAACGTGTCACCTCCAGCATGATCTCTGAGTGTCACCATACCAGACAGTCCAATGCCTAAATCGAAGGTCAAATACAGATCATCGTTAGTTCAACAGTGGTTTACGTAGATCTCGATCAGCCGAAAACCCAAAGTTCTCCAAACTGAGAGCAATCTTCCGTTCAAGTTGATGTTAATTCCCGTTGATCGGAGGTTTTTTTTTTTTTTCTTTTTGAAGTTTCTTTGAATTGTGTTTTCTGTATTCTACACTATCACTCTAGCAAATGCATGTACCGTTTGACATTATTAATTATTATTCATTTTCTATCTTCAACTTTAATGAAGAATGTGACTTTTCTTTGTTTCAGATGTCGGATGACGACCGGATGTCACTGACGACAGCCGTGTCTGACGACGACGACGGTGAATCCGTCCACGCCTCTCCCTACAGAGCCAAGCAGACCGGCACAGCAGCCGCCTCCTTCAACTGCACGGGAGCAGTTCGAAAAGCAGGGTAAGTCCCACATATTTTGCCTTGCTAACACGAACGCTGTTTCAACCTCATCGCGATCCCTGGAGTAGGGAATTGGTTTACTCTAAAACCAATGACGGAAGAGGAATTGAAATCTGAACATAAAAATTAATTTTCGTGTCATAGTCGAAAGGGCGTCACTACATGTTTTGCAGGTTTTCAAAAATTCACGATCCTGGTGAAAATTTTGAGATGTCCACTCCCAAAGTGGACTTGTTCTCCTGAATCTCGACATTCGATCAAGATTTAATACATCGTATCTAAGCTTTCCCGCATAAGTTCAATGAACCCATAGGTTAATCCGAATCGTCAATGAACTTGTCTTACGATAAAGTTGAATCATAATCGTATAACGTTTCGTCACCCTCAAACTGTCAAGATATTCAGGGAAAAACAGCCTGACAACCCCATAACCATTTCCAAGATGTGCAAGAGGCGTATCTTTGTAACAAACCTAATTCGTACAGTATTCATCAGACTTTGATGATATTTTTCTAGAAATGGAAAGTGACAGACCCGCATCACATGTCGACTTTTCTTTGGGAGGCGTTGATGTATGGCGGAACATGTCCGCCGTCATTTTCGTTCCCTGTATCGTCGTAGGTAGCCTATGCTCCGCATTTTTTTGGGATTATCAAAAACATTTCAAAACTCCTATACGTTCATGTTAGATTCACAGGGAACTGCCCAATTCGGCAGTTGTTTTAGAATTAAATTGCAATACAACTCGATGAATTGAACGGCTGTAGGTGAATAGGTTCCTAACTCGCTGAGATGATCGGCCATACTTCTATCGGATGTTACAGAGTAGTTCCAAGTTTTTCGGTACCCATCCGATAAATCATTGATCCGAAAATGGTAATGTCCATCATTGATTTCATTATTTCTCTCTTTAATGTAAATCAAACTTTATGAGTTGAACTATGAATTTCAACTGAAGACATGAGTAATATACAAAGTATCCCATCCTAAAATTGTCCAAATCGGAGCAAAGAGAAAACTTCTTTTTTTTTTTTTTGAATCTTCATTTTTTTTGCGAGGATGTCAAATATCATATTTGCGCACCCCGGGCAACCATGCGCAAGTTACCTACACTAACTATCTAATTTCAAACAGGAACCCAAATTTTTTATTGCAGATTCGGATTCTAGCCGAATTTTCATGAAAATTTGATCCCCTCAACCAATTTTTTGATTGCGCGCTCCCGGTTCAGCGAGCAAGCGATGAAGCGCAATCCCAAAATTGTTAAATAGCGGATGATGGTGAACTCTAAAGTGATGCACACGAATTTTCTTTTTTTTTAATTATATATAAACGCTGATTTACGTGATTCATTCGACTCAATTTTTGCAGAATAATGACCAAAATTTGTTTATTTTGCGCGATTTTCATGAAATTTAAGCCGAATCCGAATTTGCAATAAAAAATTGGGGTTCCCATTTAAAATAAGAAAGTTAGTGTCACTTGCGCGGGGGGCGCAAATATGATTTTTGACATCATAGCAAAAAATATAAAAATGAAAAAGAAAAATCCTTTTAGTCCCATTTTCATTGTTTGTATTGATAGGGGTAGGGGGGGGGAGCCAGTCGTGACGCTGCATAGCATTTTCTAGATGAATAATGCCTTTTTCCAAGAGCACTGAAGATCTTGAGAGAGATGAGAGATCTTTTTGAAAGAGAATTAAACCATTTCCCAATTAAATCAAACCTTTTCCTAAAATAGTAACGCTTTTTTCCAAAATGATTATACCTTTTTCTGAAATAATTGAACCTCTAGCCGGAGAATAAGGAGTTGCAAGTATATAAATGGCTAAACAGCTCAATCATGAATTAAGTTGAATGAAGTGCAGAAAAGTGTACAACGGCGAATGGAGCGAATGTAGATCCCCCTATTAACAACTATACCTGACTTCATTTTTTTCATTTTGAGAGAAAAAACATTTATAGATTATTATATGGGGTGGAATGTTGGATTAGTTGGGTTTGTGAAAAGTATAAATTGATGTGCCAAAAGCTCAAATTGGTATGCCGGAAGTTGAAATTGAGTCGCCAATGCATTATTCATTGATCTTCATTATTCGTTCATCCCTTTGTTGTTGCTCACTTTTATGCAATTCATTCAACCTTATTCATGATTTAACATTTTCGCCATTCATTTGTATACTTGCAACTCCTTATTTTCTGGCTGGAGGTGTAATTCTTTTGGAAAAAGGTTCAATCATTTTGGAAAAAAGGGTTATTTTCTTGGGAAAAGGTTCAATTCAATTGGGAAAACGTTTAATTGCTTCGAAAAAAGGTTTAATTTAACTGGAAAAAGGTTTAATTGTTTTTGAAAAAGGTGTAATTATTTAGGAAAAGGTTTACTTCTTCTGGAAAAATGTTTAACTTAACTGGAAAATGATAAATAAGCAGTATATCCTACGTACAAACGAGTTTATTGTTGGAAAATCAAGTTGCTCTTCTGATGTGCAATCGCGGCCAATGTTGGTTCGGAGAGACACAACAAGTTGTCTTCACATTGAGAACAGGATTTGTCGGGCGGGTCAAACAGCTTGTCACATCACTTGTCCTCGGAATGGATTAGGGTTTGCGTCCGGTTCTGCTCTAATCGTATTTCGCTCCTCGATCAATACTCAACGCATCATCACTTGTTGCCTTGACAACTAGACGTACAAACTGTGTTATGTTCACTCGCGTGACAGAATCTGTGTATTGTGAATCCCTGTCGTATGTTTTTCGGTCTTTAGCGACGTGAATTGACGCGAACTTTCCAAATTCGAACGGAAGTTCCAACAACACAGAACAACACATTGTGTTTTTCTACTTGTCAGAAATAATGAACCTTTTTGATATAATTAGCGGTGATTGTTGTGTTACAATAGTGTTCATACGAACCTGTTTGTTGGAGACGTGTAATCTTGTTGACCATCACCGATGCCATCATTACTTGCAGTAATTCAGCAGCATCAACGGATTTTGGCGAATGATGCCATTGGCATACACATGATACCGAGTTCTAAACAAACACTCATATTTTTCGGAGACAACAAACTACGTAGTGAGCTCTGGGCGTTGAATTACGATCGAGGATTCCAGCTCTCCCATCTGAAGCAAAAATCCAGTGACCCGCTCGGCACAATCCCAGATACCTTGAGCCGCTGGCCTCTTTTACAATTTCCTCGAGGCTGGTGCGGGAGTGCTTGGCTAACGTCAAGACCCTCGCCAGTAACAATAAGGTTTCATTGGTGTGGTGCCCTTTGCACCACGGGTTTTAGGAGAACGTAAAAGCTGACGCCTGTGTGGGTGATGGAAGGGTGCCCCTTCCAAGCAGGATGCACGAATGATCCGCCACGCTCAGAAGTTGATTCAGAAGCGTGACGCCTTAGCTCGGGAAGGGGCCAACTAACCATACCCATCACACGCCTTAGCTAGGGAAGGTGCTGCTTCTCTTCCGGTGGGTCCAGAACCCTTCCCGGGAAAGCTTTTTTCGGGGGGAGCTTTCCAAACGGGAGAGAAAGAACAGTACTGCTTGCTGGCTCCCTGTTAGAGGGCAGACGCAAAGTTGATGAGACAAATCATAGGACGGAATTCATAGTCTTGGCTCAACAAAAGATTAGATTTTACTTGAGAAAGCATAGACACTATGAAGTGAAGTTATGAAAGCCACTGGTCTTTTTATCCCTGAGTTTCTTCCTAATAAGTTTTATAACGTAGCCAATGTTTTTTCGGTTTCAAACTGAAATTCCCCAATGAAATCGATACAGAAACACACAGTTGACCATACCACTGAAAATGTGACTAGATTTGCAAGTTTTCCAAAAATTACACACCTTAAAGCAATATTTTCAAAGCAAAGTTTTTGAAAATTAAGTTGAAATTCAAGAATTTTCTTAAATTCACTTTTTGTAAACGTTTCAATTGCAATAGGGGTCCGTAGAAGTTGGTTTTTGATTAGGAAAACGCATTAGGCATACAGGAATTCAAAGCTGTGTCTAACAACGTGATCAAAAGTTGAGAAAAAGAATTTTTCAAAAGTAAAAGTAAAGGATTTTATGACACACTTTCGTGATTTTCTTTAAAATAAAATCATATTGCGGGATTGGGATGGAACAAAAAATTACAGTTGACGGATTATTACTCAATTTTTGATCTGGTTTTACCCTAAAAAGTTGAATATCATGTGCAGGAAATGTATACCGTAGCATCAGACAGTGATTGAGCTACGTTGCTGTAATAAATTTATGCATAATACGGAAATATTGACCTGGCTGAGAGCTTTGAAAGTCATTCGATAACTTCCTCAACTAAAGTTTATTTCAAGAAAATTTACTTTAAAGTGCGGCCCGGTAAAAAAAAAAACAAGTTTTCATTTTCCCCGGTACACACCACAATAAACGAAGTGTCTGGTTACTGTCAACTGTGAAGGCAATTTGATTGCTTGTTAAGCTTTCAAGGAGCTCCAGGGCAGATCAAACACCCTCCCACCGGAGTTTGTGCTTGTGATTAAAATCCAAAGAGGCCGTCGCACTAAGCCGTAATGAACTTCTTGCTTCAAAGTTATCAGATGCTCAGAAAATCCTCCTCTCCCGAGGCACGACTACGATAAATTGATAATAGTCTCTAGTTCTGCCTTTTCCCGTTTTCAGAACGCCCTTTCGGAGCCAGGTCATAGGGACAAAGGCAAAGTGTACGAGAAGGCAGGGCCTATTAGGATCGATCTAGAGGGGTGCGGAACAATCTAAACGTAAGAGAAGAAGCATTCGAATAATGCCTCACACCATTCTAAGAGCGTATCCGTGAAAATCTAAAGTAGTTGCTCAGTGTTTCAGAATTGGTTCGTTATAGCACCAACCTAGTACATTTGTTATGTATTTGCCAACAAGTGAAGCATAGGTAGATGGTTTATTTTATCTCATTAAATTTCATTCGATTCACTCGTGGGTTTCAACGACCTTGTCCATGTTATTATATTCTTCCAGAGAGGTACTCCCGTTTCAAACAGGATGATGCTTACTCTAAGCTCAAGCATAAATGCAGATGTACCACAAGGAAGTGTATTAGGCCCACTCCTACACCTCCTGTACACATGCGAAAAATTTCCTATCGATTTGTTGAAAATTATCGATTTTTAAGGAATTGTTACTTTTTTGACATTTTTAAATGAGTCTTATTAGGATGAGAAAATTTATCAAGATTGAAAATTCATTTATCAAAATCTGTTTTGTAATTTCTAAATGAGTGTTATTAGGATGAGAAAATTTATGATTGATAAATTATAATCTTTCATGAAAGTATCGATTTTTTTTTTCAAGAATGGATACGTCTTTGAATTTTGAAACGAGTCACAGTGTATTAAATGCATTGTTAATTTTACTAGAAACTTCTAATGACTTCTCAAAAATAGTTTCTTTCAATACCCACCTAACTACATCTTTTGTATTGACTTTAATTCGTGGCATAAATTATTGGTGTCACCTCCAACATGATTACTAGATAGATGAACTATCTATCAACCGATCAGTTGTGTAAAAATAGGGATAATTGAGGACGACTTGAACTATAGAAATGTGTATTTGTGCCATTATAAAAAATAAAATTAGAGCCAAAATTGGAAAATAATATTAAGAGCAAAAAGAACAAAAATTAAGAAAATCAATATTTTTCTGTCACTGTAGCCATACAACTAGTTGGGTGACGTGCTCCCAACACCTTTATGGGCACAACTTGGAAATAATATCTTCCACATTTTTTGTACACAACTTGGGAACAACTTCTCTCACATTTTTTGACCCATCATGGATGATGGAAAACTTCAAATTTCAACGTCTTGACCGCAGTCATGCCAGACATAAAGGTTCGTTGACACTTCGAGAAATTTCATCGCGAGACCGATGGGTGAAGCCCTCGTCCGAGACTACACAACGAAACAAACCGTGAAACAGACGCGCGAGGCACAACGGCAGAGGTGAGCCGTCAGTTCTCGCGAGGCGGCCAAGGCGAGTGTTTCTATAGTTCCCCTTCCTCCCCGTGCAGCCAGTGCTTTGGCTGTCATCGACGCAGCTCATATTGTCAAAAAGAGGAAAGGACGTCAGCAACAACGCCGACCTCATTGATGGGTCAGAAAAATCTTTCGCAAACGGTTGCAATATGGCAATAGATTAATAAAGGACATGCAGATGGAGATGGTTGAAGACATAATTCACGCGAATGAAATCGACTGACTTCGATTATCTGGTGTTAGTTATAGGACCCAAAATTGAAAGGGGTAGACACGCACGTGAGAGAACCGATCACTGTGAAGGAAAGAATTGCCATCACGATTTACAAAATTATAATCGAATAAAGACAATACACCTGCCTCGCACAAACAACTATACACGGCTTCACTTCGAGAAACAACAAAGACGAAACTCCTTTGTTGCGCGCCAGGGCCCGCTCGCTCCCGCGCCTCGAAAGGGGTCCTCGCAGAGGCGTGATTCGGGTTCTATTAGTAGCGTCTACACGCCGCAAAACTTGTTTCGCGAGGAAATTTCGCGAAGTGTAAACGCACCTTAAGGAATGTGTATGGGGAGATGATGGTTGATTTAGACGAGTAACAACTGTTGGTCATTAGATTATAATAAGCAGTGATGAGTGTTCTTGATTCTTGAGTATTTTCACTTTTTGCTCCTTTTCCATTGTTGTTGTTGAAATCGTCAGAAAATTTCCTTCAAAATGTAAAGAATTCTCGAAAATTTTTAATTCGATACTTGGGGAGAAAAAGAATCTGAAAGTACCGATACTTTTTTTGCATCCCTACTTGGCGCCACATGAACTTATATTTGAAGTGAATGTGCCGAACCTCAGAAAGACATGGAGTGGAGTAATCGATCTTGAGTCCCAATAATTATATAGTGAATTTAAGTCAGATTTATATTGTTAATGAGCATAATTACTTGGTGCAATAAAAGCTTTAAAAAAATGTTCAAACATCCAACAGATAACAAACAAGAAGAGATACAAATATGTACAGTTATTCACCATGAAGGGTGTATGTATAATACACAAATAATAAACCTTTGTGTTATAATATACAGCTTTTTAGAATCGAAGCACTTCGTGCTCAATTGTTTCCAAAGTAATTTATTGATCATGATGGATGGAAAATATTTAATCACACGTACTTCATAGAAACGGCTTGAGAGCAGTTACTCTTCTCAAGTTCTTGTTGAAACTTCCAAACTACAATCTCTCCAAGCACATTTTGATGCTTCGCCTATTTAAACTGCTCGAGTTTCAGCGGAGGCATTAGCTAAGCTTTACCTTCCGCGAAGCACTAGCCGCTAATGCTTGGTGCAGATGGCAAAGTCCCCTTCAAAGCTCTCCCCTTTTCAGGCTGTATCTAGGGTAATTGTAATTAAGGTCTGCTATTCGGGTAATGGAGATCTTAGTTTAAACGACGAAGTAATTAGCAATTAATTATGATAATGACGTCCGTTCGCTTTAACGGTTGTGTAAGGTAGGCTGCAAAAGCGGAAAATATTTTCCGTGACGGAAGGGTAATTTCGGGTGAAATTTCGCGCTGAGCGGTTCTTCTAAAGGGGACGTTGGCGAATGGCCGATGTTGCGTCACCCTGCTGCGGCAAGAGTCGATAATAAACTCTTTTCTTTTACATCACGCCAATCAGAGCACAGTTCCAATTAAGAGGTCACGTAGTTATATTGCTCGCAGTCCGAAAGTAGATCAAAGACGTTTAAAAAAGAACATTGATTGAAAAATCTCTTCATTAGTGTTAGAATCTTCCCGATACTGAATTATAAAAACTAATGAGACAACCATTCGATAGATGCATTGGGGCCGTTTAAAATTGTTTCAACAAAAACAATTTTTTCTAGGTACAAGGAGCGTATTAAAGCTCCTTCTTTGAAGAGTAAATCGAGAGGGGTTCTTCACGTTTGACCTTTACCAAAGTGGAGGTGGATACTTACCGAAATTACCGCGTTTATTTTCAAGCGGTAACGAGACCCCCGAGAGACTCCATAGAGGTGAACAAGATAGGGTTCTAAAAGGTAATTCTATCCAGTACAAAGCTATATTCACAGTTTTTGAGCTAGAAATACACTTCGAGTGAGGAAGCAGCCGCATTCAACCTATTTCTGGAATCGCGCACACTCAAAGTCACAATCACATAATAAGAGTTGAGATCCAGGAATTATCTCAGAATGCGTCGAAATAGATTTCCATAACGATTCTCCCGTTACGTACGAATTTGTACGTGATTGGACAGTAGAATCGTTCTACTATCGTGTGAGGATCACATTAGCTGAAATCAAGGAATTTCCAACCAACCTGCTCCGAGCAGGTTCGGGTCCACATGGAACTACACTGGGTTGGAAAATGAAATAGAAGTCCCAGAGCAACCTTACGGGAGGATAAACCTCGAACGTGAAACCTTTCTCATCTCGCAAGGCTTCATTTTTCCTTAATTCCCTAATTTCTACATAATCCTTAATCATTGGAGTATTGCTAAATACTGTTGACTGTTTTATTTGGTACTGATACAACATGACGAATATTCCAAATATAATAGTCCGCCCAAGAACTTTCTCTCGAGGGTGAGGATGAAATATCACCAACGAATTCCAAGAACCCCATCGCTCTGGAATATAAGTACCAACCAACCGCACGAAACAACAAAAATGAAATGAGGAAGGTTAGACTTAAGAGGAGGTTACGCCCAGGTTTCCTGCTCGGTGCAAGTTGTTCCGGCCTGGGGCAGTCCCGAGCAAGTTCTCTGGCTGGTTGAAATTCAATGCAAGATGGGCCAAGTTGCAGTGGTGGAGATTGCAATACGCGTCGTCCTGCTTCCTCGTTAGTGCGCCTGCGCGCTTGCACTGCTGTAGCTCGGAACAAGTAAATGGGAAATCCTTATAATTACCGTATTTTGATTGTTGGAAGTGAAGTAGGTGTTCTTTTAGAGAGAAAAAACATTTATTGATCAGCATATTGCCCCATTGGAATGTTCCACACCCATACTGTTGAAATTTGAATGATAGGTAGGTAAATCGAGGGTTTTCCAACGTAACATGTAAAACGGGACGGAATCACCCATGTTCTAGCGTGCAGAGCTCCTTGACATAAATGTTTTGATATCAGTTTCTCTGTCATACAAAGCGAGTAGTAAAGGTTGCTGTTCATGGAGGAATGTTTGAGATAACGTCTTCGGAAATCTAGATGTCAATTACAAAGTAAGAGACTAGTGATTAGCTGAAAGCCCTTGAGGCTAATTTCGTACCTGATTTTTTTTTTTTTTTAAATTTATTTATTGTTACAACTGATTTGAATATAAAAACCATCTAGCAATGGTTTATAATGAAGGAATATCACTTTTTGTGGTTCAGTAGTTCTTTATCTAAGAACTGTGTGTGTGTGTGTGTGTGTGTGTGTGTGTGTGTGTGTGTGTGTGTGTGTGTGTGTGTGATTTCATTTTGGTGTCTGTGCAGCCGAATTTCGTGATCCGCTGCAATTCTTTTTATTGCGTCTCTCACCATTTCCACTTTGAGGTCCGGTGGATCCCAGTTGTCCTGATATACCATGCGGACAATACTCCTTAAGATTTTATTTTGAGTGTCTGAGTGTTGACATTACTGTTGCTCGTGCCCCCATATGGCACCATAGGGAGAGGGTTTAATCATTTGCTGATACAACAGCAATTTGTTATGGGTGGATAGTTGAGATTTCCCACCCAGCAACCAGTTCAGCTTCAGCTTAGCGTTCCTCTTCTTTTTTTCTTTTTGACGTGTTCTTTCCAGCGTAGCTTTGCGTTCAGCATCATGCCCAGATATTTAGCAGTATTTGAATACGGAATTTCTTGTGAATTTATGGTGATCGGGATGTTTTGAATTTTGCGATAAGTGAAGTTTATATGCTTACTTTTTGTTTCATTAAGTTTAATTCGCCATTTGGAGGTCCATTGATATACTCGGTTCACCGAATGTTGGAGTTTGCTAGACGATTCCTCGCTACTGGGCTGCCCGTCGTCAGAATTGCAGTCATCAGCAAACTGGTTCTATGACTATTTTACCTGTGGGGTTCTAGAGGTCCCTTGTAGAGCACTGGACCAATACGCTTCCTTGCGGCACGCCATCCTTTATCTTCCTCAGGGTGTTGTACTCATCTTCGTGCTTTCTGAAGTGCCTTTCTGATAGGTAAGATTTCAGTATGATAGTATTCAAGGGGAGGTCCCTGTGCACAGGCCCTTGTGCCAACGAATGCATGTGAGACGTAAAAGGAAACTGAATCAGCAGATTTTCTTGGAATATCAAAGCTCCTTCGTTCTATCAAATGTTTATGCATGGTCCAGTTTCTCTGTCATGAACCCGAACTGGTGGTCAGGTATAAGGTTTCGAGCTGCAATTATAGGCTTTCTCTTGAGTAGAAGTTTGAGATCAAACAGTTTGGAATCTAGATGTCAATTAGGGAAAGTGGGAGATAAGTGATTCTGAATGGTTTGTTAATTTCGTACCTGATTGATCCGAAATAAAAGATGGTTTTTTAAATGTCATTTAGATTGGTCAAGACATGGTAGGTTTTGAGTTTAGATAATGTAGCACACCACGTCTAATATGCACAGACCAGCGATTTACGTTGAAGAGTAATTCAGAAATAATAAACTCTGCAGTTATTCGCATCGTTTTTAAATGAGAAGGTATCTATTTTATGAAGATGGAATTGAAATAGAAACGGTCTGGTGTTTGGACTCTTGTACTCACAACGTCACCTACATCTCTTCTCCGGCAGACGAGGATACGGAAAATTTCCCGCGGGAGCCGCTCTTCGTATGCACTCATGATGAAATAGAGAGAGAAAATAGCTGGTTGGCATGAGCGAAAATGCAGAAAGTTACCTCTTCTCTTAACCTTCCGACATTTTCATCTCGTCTAGCGAAGGGCTGAGAACCTTTTACGCTGAACACGTCTCGGTGAAAATGAAAAGTGCAAGAGGGACCTTTGTACGTCCCGCGAATCCTGAAGCGGGCAAAACGGTAGAGACAGAATAATTCACTCTGTACAGGTTTCGATGATGAGTTTTTCCCTATCGATGAGATGATGCAAAAGATCGCTCATTCCAACGATCAAGCTTTTAATTAATAAAACTAAGAATAACAACCTCTTCACGCTGCAAATTGTGACAAAAATATGTGAGGAGCACAGAGAAAAACCGTTTTAACTCATCTTTTTCAAAATTTTCAGAAACGCAATTTTTCGGCAAAAACGGTATTTACGTTTACGTATTGCAATATCATTCCAAATACTCATAAAATTCGAACTGTTTGTTTTGTGAGTTCCATGGGATGCACACCACATAATGCACGTATCAGAATCAAGAAAATAATTTATTGAATAATAGTATGAAAGAAAACAGACCAATACCCCAATTCTACGGGAGAAAAACATTGATATCCTCTGTGTGTTGTAGTCTTACCGTCTGAACCCCCGGAATAATCCACCCCATCACCACTTTGTCATACCTTGTATAGCTATTTCTACGGTACATTACCTAAACTCAGCGCCTCCCTTTTAATTTAATACTTAGAAGATCCTAAAGAAACGTCATATCCGAGACCTCCTCGTTGGCTTCAAGTTAACACGTCATTTGCCTGTGTGGGTTTTATTCACCCTTGGATTGGGAGACGTTTTACGTCCGAAATGACTCCTCCAACGTATTCCCCGTGTGGCAAAGCTTTAGCAACCATCGTTACCTAGATTTTGAAAAAAAAAGAAGTGAATTGACACGTTCTTTCCCTCACGCTCCTTGGTACAATGTGAAAAGATTTTAGTTCACAAAATATATATCCAAGTAGAATTTGAAGTCGTCATGATTTCAATGAAATGGCAGTTGATTCTACGAGTGTACGGTCGTATTGTCTACGACGCCATTTCCCAAGCTCCAGTTCAGCTGAGGAGAACAAGCGGTCCCATTCATCGACATTTATGTGTTGGCGGAGTAGGTTTCTGTGATCCGTCGCCAGAGTTTTAGCTATTTTGTGTACCATCTTAGCTTTGAGTTCACGTTGGAGATCAGAAGAGAATAACTTGGAACATTAACTATGCTTATGAGTATTTTGTTCTGTGGTGCTCGAATGAACTTCAAGTTGCTCTTCTTGGTGTAACCACATAAAGGGGCCCGAACAGGCTCGATCACTTGCTTCGTAAAGTAGCACTTTGTTTATAGGTATTTGGGATTTCCTTCCAATGAGTTAGTGGATCTTCCTGAATTGCAGGTCCATTTCTTTCTGTTTATTCTTCACGTGTTACGCCCCGAGAAGTTTTGACGTTGGTAGTTAAGAGAACTAAAGTGAAACCTTCCTTTTACTCCATTCAAAATGAGGCGCGGACTCTGGGATTCCTCAGAGAACGATAATGTTTCTTCAACGTTAAATCCAATAAACGCCTAACGCGCTGGGCATTTCTGAGCGAGACGAAGAAAATGCGGCTCTGCAGACGAGTTGGTAAATAGTTATGACGTCATTAATCATGCTCTTCCCTTTCTTTCGGAGCGACAGCCGAAGTGACGGCTTGGAAAGTTATTACATTTGCACTGTAGGGCCGACTCTTGCGGCGCCCAACTATTGGCTCTCATCCGCAACCCTCGCTCACTCACACGGCGCAGGGCGTTGTGGATGACGCACTCACACGAGCCCGCTTTCCCTTTTCATTTGCTCCCTTCGTCATAATTTGCGTTCCGTTTTACTTTTGCATGATAACGAGTCATTTTCACCTTTTCTTCTCCCCGTGTGGATTTTCAGTGAATTCACGTTAGACAATCACGTAATTCGCATATTCATACCGTCGCAGTTGGAATTCTTTTACGTACATCGTAATTTCCCATCTGCCAACGTCATGTTTATTGTAAAAGGATCTGTTTCGTTACTAAAACATGACCTGTTTCGGATCCACGTATTAGGAATGAAGTACAAATTGATTTGAACCGGACTACTTATGCTCAAAGCCTTATAGTCATCTCACCGGAGGCACGGATTGATTTAACTTCACGACTGTTCTCGACGACGTAATATACGGTAATTCGATGCAATTAGATCGGTAATGAACGTAAAAACGTCGATGTTAACTAGAAAAGATCGAACCCCCATAGCAGTTCGCTGTGGTACGATCTAAATCGATAAGCATGCCGTGAACCGTGTTTTCCCCGCTTCAAAATTACGCTCTCCTGTAAAATCACAATTTTCACCCAAACCTTTTAACCAATTTTCCCAAATTTTTGTGTATACACTTACCTATTAATTCATAATGAATTCAATTATTGGAAATATTTCAACAAAAAAAAAAGTTAGAGAAATTGATGAAAACAAATTTTCTTCCAACGAATTATTTATTTATTTAGTATTATGGGCTGGCCCCATCCACCAAGAAGTGTAGGGATACAAAGAACAAATTAAGGAGGTGAACTATAACATAGGTGATAATAGAGAAACAAATGCAATTGAAACTATAAACGTGGCTCGGGAAGAAAATATCGTGACAACTAAGAAGGCAAAAGCGATTAGAATTAAAAAATTGAAGAAAAAAAATGTATATTTGAGGATTGGTTGATGAGGAGGTTAGCTTCTCTGGATAACCTGAATAGTGGACGTTTGTAAAAATAAATTGTGGATGAAAAAGGAGAAACGGCAAGATTCACCTTGCTCAGGAGGGACGGGGAGACCACCTCTCTATGCTTTAGTCTCCAGAAGAAAGACATATCTGATAGGCGTCTGCGATCACCAATTCCCGGCATCCGATAGCCACGACGAAATGCATCATTATTTACTGAGCCCCAGGGAATATGAAGCCTGTAGGCCACGTATCTCAGAAACCTGCGTCGTACCCTTTTAATCTGATCAATGTGGCAACTATAGTAGGGACTCCAAACCACAGATAATCCGCTCCAAGTATGCTGTTTGATAAAAAATTCAGTTTATGTCAAAAAAATAAAGAAACTGATATAGGGGTCCTTCATTTTTGGCAGCGAAAATTTGCTAGCGGGAATTCGTAATTCTTCGTATCCCAATGATTGCTAACAGGCCTTTAAAAGAAGTTAGCAGTCTGAAACTGAAGATATGATATCCCTAGAAGGTAACAAAAACATATTTGCAGTCAGCAACTATGGATAAAATAGAAGAAAAATCCGAGTTATAAGCGCTTTTTGGTCAGTTCGTACCACTGTGCAAGATTCCGGTCCCGTCAATCGTTTCTGAACGGATTTCCACGAAGGAAATTCTGGGAAATGCGTATTTCCCCATTCATGGGGCCATTTCCCCCGAAAATTCCCTAAGACAATAGTTTCCGACATTTTCACTCTTTTAAGTGAGACCGTGGTCAAGACGAGATGACGTTCAGAACAAAAGTGGAGAAGCTAAGAGACGCTGTAACGTCACAGCTTGAATAGCCTTTCTTACAAAGTTCCCATCACCATCTATCTCCCTCTCTCTCGTACCACAGCCTCATGAGCTCTCGTAGTGTGAGGAAAAAAAAATCCCCTGAAAGAACGTACATGCTACCAGTAGTTGGTAGTTGTAGCCTGGGAGGGCTTTTAGTAGTCTTTTATTAAGGGGCGACACGGTTCAAACAACTTAAATGAAGAATTCTGAAAGAAGGAGCTGCGTCGCCTTTTCCCTTTTGTTGATGTTCTTTGACCCGTGGACGACACCCACAATAGGCAAAAATCCTTTTGTGTTTTAGGGGGGCTCTTTATCATCGGGGATCTCAAAGCATTTTCCTATAGTACAATCTGGGATGGCGATACAACGCACTCAGAGCAGGTAGTTAGTACCCGCTCTACCTTTACTCAGAGGTGATCCCTTCAATGATCAGTACCCCGCATTTGCTTTTGATTAATCGAATTAATTAACTTTCTTTTTGAATGCAACGGGAATGAATATTCCGAATACTAAGTGTTGTAATAATGAAGGTATTTTCTATACAAGACATAAGGCTTTATTCGTCTTGATTGAGTATAGTATGAAAATGGAAAATGGGAAAGATTTTACCGTGGACTTATTATGGGAATAGAAACATAAACATATGATAGGTTGCTTATCTAATGGAGGAATCATCACATTCTTCCACCCTTCGAAAGTTCAGCTCATGGTCCTTGAGACGTTCTGGAATACGACTTTCTCCCAATAAAGATATGCCCACACTTGCATAACTTTTGTTCATCAGAGGCATGCGTCATAGCACAATGTGTGACGCACGTAATGGATACCATGAGGCGTGCCTCATCCGAGTTGAACGGTAGGTTAAGGGTAGAGCACGACGAACTGCAAGGGTCGCTAGTGTGTTGGTAGATTGGGCATCTCCCCAACCCGTGGCACCGGTTTCAAGATGTGAGATCCACCAGTGTCATCAGATGAATGGCCGGGTAGCATGGCAGAGCATTTGTATCTTCCTTCTAACAGCTTCAAGTCTGTCTGAGTGTGGACGTTCCTCTCCAAGCTCAGTCCAAATATTATGGATGCGTGGAGGAACTCTACGCGTATTGCAAATCTTCCGCGCTGATTCTTTAGCAGACAGGATAATGATGCGATCGAGTTGAAATCGATATGAGATGATTAAACTGATTTTCTCCAACGATGAGCGATTGAATGAAGCGTTTATTGGCCAATTATAAATGTACATAATACAGCAAACAATACACTATACTGTAGGGAGTTGGTATCTTCACTCTTCATGATACGCATTAGTAAGAATAATAAGTAAATACGCACGTCTTGAGTCAAAACAATGTTTTTAGCACACTAGCCCACATTTGAAACATAAATAGACAAATTTCTATTCCAAAAACCATTTTTTTAATAGAAAATTAACTTAGATAAAATAATAGATTTGTTACTTTTCTTCAATGTTTATTCAATTGAAATCAAATTTTAATACAGGAATTTTTCTATGATCTTAGTCCATTTTAAAAAACATAACCAAACTACCCCAATTTTTTCTTGTTGTAAAGACACTTCGAAATAGATGTTCCTCATGCCTCGCAAAATATGACATTTTCTAAGGAAATGCAATCTAACAAATATTTTTCACATGATCAAATGACAGACTGTTCTCAGCAATTCAGGATTTTGTAAGTATAATTCTCTTAGACAATTTGTGAAATAAAACAAATGCATTTGGTCTTGGTTACCTACATTCATAGTATCACAGATTTCGATTGGATCGAGATTGTGAGCTGTCTGTTCACGTATGTTAACTTTGCTTGCCTTTTCGCAACAAGTTTCTCGCCAAGAAATTTTCTCCTCAATAACTAGAAGAGCTGCAAGTTTCGTAAAGCTTGCATTATAACCATTCAACATTTTAGTCACATAATCAATATTCAGTTCCAACCTAATATGAAATAACTGGTGATAAAAATAACTGGTCCAAACCCAAATCAAAGTATTTCGGATAATCTGGTGCATTCAACGGTCGTTCACCTACTATCCTCCAGACGTGAGCAAGACTGTAAAGATTGGAAAACGATAAAATTATGATTGACGGATTTGACGTTTGAACGTTGTGTACTGATGAATGAGCTATGATAATCATTAGGGACCATCGGCATTATCAACTGCATAATCCCAGAAAATTTCATGCGAATCGGGTTAAAACTGAAAATCAGGCTTGTCACAAGCATTTCACGTTCACGGATGAGCAGCAGCTGCTAAGGTACTGCCGTTTTGAAATTAATATGATACTTCTTCAAAGTAATGTAGCAAAGAGATAAACAAATCTGCAATCATCTTTTGAATGGTACAATACCTGAATATTTGGTTTTATTTTTCTTCCAAATATATTACTCTTTCTTTGATTTTGGTTTTTTACGAAACTCTTGGTCTGGTATGAATTCTTCCCACGGTAGGGTGCGTTGTAAAATGTTCATCCCCTGCGAAGGGCGGTACTCTACAAAAGGCTGGGAACTGGTCTATACAATTTCAAAAGCTGTGATCTCAACAAACTCCTTGAAGTTGAGGAAATATTAAGACTTGCCTGCCAAAACTGTTTGGTGATAAGTTATTTAGTGATTCCGGAGGTTGGAGGTAAATTATGAACGTTAAGGCTTGTGCCAATTCAAGCAACAAGCTCTTTCAAATATTCCAACCCCTCGAAGAAACGTAAAAAAAAGTGGTGGGAAATTAAACCATTTCTCTTACTGCCTGGAGAGGTTTTACAAGAATAATTACACGCCGAGATTAATTTCAACTGTCTGGAGCTAACGACTGTATCGGAATAGAAAATTTATCCTGAGCCCCCGCTAATAGATCTCGGGAGGGGTAGCGTTTTCTTCAAAGCTACAACAACAGTATATTTGAGAGGAGGAAGGGAGATGCATTGCGTAAACTTCAGTTAATTATGCCGAGAGGTCGGCTCCTTGAATCGATAGCTGGCTTCCAGCCCGCGGAAATTAATTCGAAAAGATAAAATGGTACCTTGGAACGATTCCACCACAAGAGACTGCCGTTCTGGCGTTTCTCTTGTCTTCTTCCTTAACTCTAACCCCTTATCCTTGACTCAGTTTGGATCTTCCCTGTGTGGCCCAGACGTCTTTTGGCCGTTCTTCGGGGAGAGCGGGGGATGAAATTCAACCGTATTCCCCGATTCTTCGTGAGTTCCTTCGGTCGGATATTGAACGGGATCGCGATAAAGACTTTGCGCAGACAGAAATAGATGGGTAACATCATCTATCTGGACGAACAGGTGATGCGAGATCGCTGATGGTTAGTTGTAGCGGCGCACAGTGGGGCGAACGACCAATTTAGGTGGTGTCATCGATTGGTTATGAATACGCCTCCAATATTCTTCCACTTTATCAGATGGATTTGTAATAATCCGTTGGAATTTGAAGACAAACATTACTTTGAAGAATACGTGGAAAACTTCACAGTATACGATTCGTGGGAACATAGAATTGATCACACTTTGAAGAAGAACGATCCTCTTACGAAAAGAAGGGTACTGAAGGTTGACATTTAGATCTGGGTCCCACTATGACTTGTTTTAACTTATCTTACGATCAGAGGACGCATGGGGATGCAAGATAAATGGAAGGAAAAGAAAAGGTGGGACAAACCCCTGCGAGAACAGCAGGAAAGGCTGCAGTGGTCAAAGGCAGTTAACCACAAAAAAAAAAAAAAAAATATTGCGAAATTCCCTGTGAAGTTGAAGAGTCAGCAGATTGTGTCGCTCGGAGGATGTTATTGATTGGTTATGAATACGCCTCCAATATTCCTCCACTTTATCACATGGATGTGTTTTTTAATTGAACATACGTTTTGAATAATAAATCATTCTTTTCTAAAAACTTGGAGGTGTAATTCGTTCGTAAATTATATTTCTTATAGCTGGACGCATTTCGAGTTAGACAATCGAAAAAATCTATGTCAACATTTCATAGTTTCTTACAGTAAGAATCGATGTAGAAAAGTTAGGGATCACCAAAACACAAATATTCACTCGATAAAGCTGTGGGCAACACTTGAGGAAGTGTGAAACTAATGAAAATTACCCGTTTTAAGAAGGAACAGGTAAATCGCAGTGAAGTAGAAGGTGTATCGGGTCGTTATTTGGCTTTCGTTCCTCGTTAAGTAACTTCTTCTCTACATGTTGGATGTTATGGAGACAGTTGAGCAATCATATACATTTTTTCAGTTGATAATATATGATTTAATAGCATGCAACCTTCTTCAGCACTCTAAGCGCTAACACTCAAATTATAAAATGGGGAAACAATATTATTACACTACGACGTTCCAGTCTAATTTTTTTTTTCGACTCCTTTCGTTTCCTAGTTTTCAATTTTCATTGCCGTTTTTTGCGAATTTTCGCGTTTTTTGAAGATTTGACAGGTTTTTTGTGGTTGGTTTAGAAAGTGGTCCAGATCACAATTTTTCGAGGAGTGGCGTAAACATCCCAAGAAGGATATTTAAGATTTAATTGGAGTTCAATTCCATGGTGAGGTGTTCTCACAGAAAATTTAGTGAATCACCTTTTACCTTTACATTTAGTTTCTTCGACTTCTGTTGTGGCTGATTATCATATGCGTCTTAGAAAAAATACGAGTTCGCTCGACCAAATGATCCTCGAACAACAGCAAACATTGGAAATAGAAGATAGCGAGAGTGCTGGTGATTCATCTTCTATTACGCTTGAAAACGTCTGATTCATCCTCTAAGGCGTTCAGCTCATCGGAAGGGGCAACTATACAATTCAATCACCTCACATGGTAGCAGAGCGTGGTTACGATCACTGGCCCTTACATAATTTTCTATTATTAAAAGTCCTGCCACCCTCATTCACTCGCATTTCCTCTATGGCTGTATGCCCTTAATTATGATCAATTTGTTGATTGATATACCCCTGCCTTTCTCATTGCGAGCCCCCCCCCCCCCCCCTCCAGAATGAGAATCAATTTTCCATCAGCCCTGATTTTCACCGGCTTTCCTCAGTGCCCTGGGAGTGTGATGGATATGGTTAGTTGGTCTTTCCCGATTTTAGAATCCGTCGCCTTGGGAGATGAATCAGACGTTTTCAAGCGTCTGGGTCATCCTCTGAGCGTGGTGGAGCATCAATAGCCGCATCTACCTCAATGGAAGGGGCTACTATACCATTCCATCACCCTCACAAATTTCAGAAACCCGTGTTTTCCAACAGTTGAAATTCAAATCTGCCCAGCAAGAACCATCGTGTAGGTGAAAGCCCAACTCCGTCTTTTACTCAAGCTTCATTCATATTAATGCAGCAAAGAAGACAAGGGAAGCAGAAATGTTTATTACTTACCTCACATCCCCAGAGCCAATCTACCTTTTTGTGGTAATGAGGGTTAAACTTGCGAATCGTGGAAAGATTTATGCTAGCTTTTGATGTTTGTTGCAGTGCTGTCAATACTGTCATTGGGCACCCTGCATCGCGAATAATCTTTGCTCCAAAGACAATGTAGCGAATTCACGTTTTAAAGCATTTAATGTATTCATCGCGTATTTGCAGCAAACACAGTTCAGTCCCAAGGGTTGGGGACAGTCAACTGATAATAGGATAAGAGTGTGTTTAGATTAGATATGTGATTAGATGCATGCATTCTAGCATGTGAGTCTACCCATAAATGTAGACTTGAAAGCAATTGAGGTGATTCTAAAAATACATACATTTCACTATTCGTATGTATCATGTACCAAAAGTTATAACAAATAGTGTCTTTTGCAAAAGGATTGTGAATCCTCGCTCGCGATATCAGCTGCGTGAATTACAAAGTTGATAACGCGCCTTCACGTTACATTTTCAGAGCCTCCGTCCTTCTTTAACATTCATATCCAGCAATCCGGCGAGAGTGAAGGCACCTACACAACGGGTACCTGGAGCTTGGTAAATTTATTCAGGCGTTACTTACGGGGTTGGCCCATTAGAATTTCAAGTCTGATTTCGTGGAAGCTCTAGGGCCTATACCCGTACGAAAAGGGTGAAGAATATATTTACTTACATTTGGTGCGATGTAGCGCGTTGAGGTTCTTTTAAAATCCTCTTTCCACGGATGCTGCACATCTTCAGATTAAGCTTATAAGATAGGCAGATAGATCGATGAATCGATTATTTGTGTAGGTCATAACCGTTACAAGAGTTCAATGAATCTACATTCTACTAACACTAGAACAGATAATAGTAAACACAAAAATAAAAGTAGTATAGCAATTATTAAAAAAAAGGTATACTTCCAAAACCAAAAAATACAAAGCAACTGGAAGAGAAGAAAGTAGGCACTCCTGGCAGGCTTCATATCGAAAAAATTTCTGCAATTATTGACAACAAGGGGGGGGGGGGATTCAAATAAACAGCAAAGGGGATAATAGTCCTCATTTTCGGGAACTATTTTTGTTCTATTAAGGGGGAGTTTGAATTTCCCTGTTCGAACTCCACGACAGTTGCCGGGACCAAACTTCTTAGTGTTCGCCCCGGCGAGATCTTGCAATTTTCGCCTTCTAAAATTGTATCCCAAAATCTCTTAGTTTTACCTCAACACCCCGTGGAAAGGACAAGTTCAGTAAAGACAAGAATTTCGGCTAAATTAAACACTACTTTCTTCATTTGTACAATCTGAATCTTTATGCCACAATGCCACGTATCAAAAGTTCGGTACCTTGTGAAGGTCTGGCTAGGCCTGGTGCAGCTTGGGCTGAGGTTCTTCCAAGTCCGGAGGACTCAGCAGGGGGGATGGATTCGCTCACTGCCCGAAACAATGGGTTCGTAAATCAGACGAGGAATACTTGATTTTTCCGAACTGTTCTCGAGGAGCCTTTTCCGAATCCTGGAGGGAGGTATTTTTTTCCGCTTCTGTGAGTAGTGGGGCATCGACGGCTGAGCGGGTTGACAAGCTCAGCAGGTCTGCCCTTTAAACCAGGTGGGAGCGCCCAAGTTCCGTTTCCAGTGGGTTTCCCTTTCAGGCCGGTTTTTCGTTAAATTCGTTCCTCACACTCATATAAATCATTTTAGGAATTATAGAGTAGGTACTACAGTAGTAGGGCTTAGTACTATAGTAGTAGGCGAGTAGGTACTATAATTGTGAATTGATGGCAGCAAAATGGCAGTGGTCAGTTGCAGGGGATGATGGACTCATTCGTTGGAAGAGAAGAATTAAAGATTTGCTGGTGTATTGTAGGCAGCCAGTGTTTTTGATGCATTCTGACGGAACTCTATCAGGGAACAGACGGTTGAACGCAGTCGATCTGCAAGCAATGACCCGAGGGGAACCCGTCCGTTGATATTGGGCTTCAAATAAGACCTTCTGTAGGGTTGATACAAGGGACAGATGAGGAAAAAATGAATTACATCCTCTCTAGCCATAAGGTTGCAGTGTAGAAAAAGCTCATCACGTCTTATGGTGTATGAATTTTTTTTTGTGGTAAAATTTTATTGTACCGCTAGACGACATCTGAAGTTGGGCCAATAGCCTACAACCCATAACATCCCCATCGATTAAATTCATCTCGTGTCAAACTATTTATTGAGCGCATCCTCTCTTCATTCTATACTTACAAAACTATAATAATGTTCAAATTATGAACCATTTTGAGCTATGATTTTGGTTTATTATAATAATAAACCATTGTAATGGCTGGGAAAAAAAAATTCTAAGTGGTCATGGTTTACGTTTCAAAGGGTGTAGAATCCGAACTGCAATTACGCCGCACGCACGATATCTCCCAAACGTTGGAACAAAAGATTGAAGATTTTGCTGGAAAAATGTCTTGTCCGAAGAGCCCCAAGCCAGTGTTTTTGATGCCAGCTCTCTGACGGAACTTTATAAGGGCTGTCAAAGACGGTAAAAACCTCAACGCAAGTCGAATCGGCCTAATATTTACCTATTTGAAGAACATACCGATGAGGAATCGAATGAGTCCGTTGATTCCCGATGTATGGCTTCAAATTTTCGTTTTGTTGTTTAAGACCTTCTGTAGGGTTGAGTGAAACTGGAGGACAGCCGATGTGGATACTTGAAAAAATGAATTACATCCTCTATAGCTGATAATATATAGGTAAATATTATTACTGGGGATTATTATTCAATATTAGACTGGGGTAAATAAAGCTCATCACGTCTTATGGTGTATGAATGATTTGTGGTAAAGCTTTGGAGTTTTATTTACCGCTAGACGACATTGAAGTTGGGCCAATAGCATGGAGCCCGTAAACTGTTCTCCCAAAATCGATTTAAATTGATCTTGATGTCAAACTAATTTATTGAAAGCGCACACTCCTCTTCATTCAAATTATGAAAACTATAATAATGTTCAAATTATGAACCATTTTGAGCTATGATTTTTTTTCTCTTTACATTTATGTTGACTTACTTTGAAACTTTGTGACCAGAGAAACTTTTTAATTGTTCAACAAGTCGGCCATCGATGCTCATCCCTACCTTACTGCTGCCCAGCGTAGCGAAACCAGCTGGACGGACATGCAAATTTCTCCCTTTTCTGCTTATTTTCAGATCACAAAAAGAGTTTAGAAATTAATAAAAAATAATTGATTCTCCAAATAGTTGGGTTTTTTGTGCGTAATTTCAACAACATACGTGAGATGTACCAACTGAATGTGAAAGACTGAAAGACCAGCTTGAAAAATAACAAGGACTAAGTTGATCTTGAATTAGCTTGTAATTGAAGGGGCTCACGAACAGAGAGGTTGAATGCTATTGATGACTACACCACTGTTCGTTCGATATATTCGTTTGATTTATTAAAAATATATACCGACCGCCCACCCAAGAACCATTTCATTCTCCTCGCCAAACTTTTTGACTAGTTTGTTTACTTTACCAACTCGATAAATAAGTTTCCCTCGGTCTCATAAATTATCTGCAGGAAACCCGAGTCGGTCTCAACTGTAATGTACAAAACCCGTTTCGACGATGACGGAATAAAATAATAAAATCTCCTCGTAAATTTCGGAGGGTCCCGTCACAACGCGAGCCTGGAAAGGTGGCTTACAGCCGATTTCAATGCATTAGTAATAAAAAAAGCTCTGGATTCTTCGGGGATGCTAAACACGGCTGTCTGAACGACTGTCTTCCCGCGATATCTATTCCCAACATGCGAACGTGAAAACTAGATTTTATTGGTCTTCTGACACCATTTCGCCGGACGTCCCTCGGCCTCTCAGCTTGTTACTGCAGAGGGAAGATCCTTCTTTTATATTTTCCCCCTCTCCCCGTACCGAGTGGGTTCGTAAGTATGGGTTTAAGGGGCCATTCGCAATCTTGTCTTCTCAAGATGGGTTCCTATCCCTTGTAGTTCCCAGTTCTGTTTCCATTCCCTCGAGAGCATTATGAGTGGGACTTTTTTTCTTTCTTCTCTTTTCGATGCTCTCTCATCCTCCATTCCACTCTCATCTCTTTACTTTTAATAACGAACATGATTCCTAACGTCGAGAGCCTGATTTTGTGACTTCGTGAAGGATGCATCTATGTATGAATTCGTAGTTAGAGATCTCCTCTCTCTTCCTCAATCTTATATTTCCATCAGTCGAAACGATAAGTATGTTTTCGTAGAATATCCCTGATATATGGGCGGAATATATAGTTTTCTGATCATAAAACAAACGTGGATCGGAAACCAATTCAACAGAAAGTATGAGGATGGAAGTGGGTGGAGGCTTGGAATTTCATGTACCGGATAGCTTTCAGAAACAAATAATCGATTTGTTATTTTCAATAATTAAACTTTGTAATCGACCATAGAAATACTTCTAACCCCCTTCAAAATTTGTCGAGTTACGTTTCAAAATCGTCTGAAAAATATCCTTCGGTCCGCCTTCCGGAGCTTTTCTTCAAACATTCTGCACCAAAGTTGATGAAACATGTGTCAAAAATCACGTTTGGTGTCTAATTGGAACAGAATTCTTGACAGCGATCTCAGTCTATCCCTGTGAGCCGTGGTTTATCGGCTCACAGCCCAACAAAAAGGAAAATAACTTGCGGACTTACCTTTTTTCTTGTAAGAGCAGTAAATCTATTCTCTTTCCCTCTTGAATGGATCTAATACCTGTAGCTGGTACCTTTTCTTTGTAAAGTAAACTTTATAACTTTATGGGTACTGAAGGCCTGATAATTAAAAGGCCTGAAATATTTTGGGATTATTCCTCTTTTCGTTGGTTTAATTGATTAACAAAAGCTATACACGTTTACAATATATCCTTAATTCTTAATACCTATATCCTAATTATACCTGCCTACCTATTCCCACTCCAGCAATAATAAAAATAGAAAATGGTGTACAATAAATCCTAACCTTTTTTGGACGAAGACTTACGGTTTGCTGCACTCGGTAGCAATCCTTGGCGTAGCGAAGTCTTGTTGCCTGCTCCTCCAGTCCGGAAGAGAATCAAGCGAAGTCCGAAATTGGCGGATTCGTACTGAAGTCGGAAAACCGGACAATCAGTCAGGTAACGTCGCGGAACACGTCTTGTTTCGCGAACGTTCAAGTCGGGAGTCCTCTAGAAATCCTTTCGAATTCTTCTCCTCGGTTTTTTCTTCTTCTTGGACATGCGCGTACATTTCCTCGGCGCATGCCCAATTTTGAAATTTCCAAGTTTGAGACCTCCTCCTCTCCAATCCAGTCCTTTTTTCCTCCTACTTTCCTTAGGAGTGGGGAAACAATGAATTTCCATTTGTTCCCCTGGATTGGAGTAGGGAACCAATAACCAACGTGCTTGTATTTGCAAAACACGAGGTTATTGGCACTGGGTGCCGTCAGCAAACTCTCTTCGATTGTCTTTCCCCCGAGAGCGGATCATGTTAATTTTCCATCGCTTTTTCCTGCAATATCAACATGATGCGCCGCATCTCGGGTGCGCTCTCAGGTTCCGTCGTCCTGTCGCCAAGAGTTCATTCACTGGTATGAGTCACGATTTGAACGACGTTGTTAGGTTTTAGGATTGTCGTTCGAATTCGTGGCTCATAATCCCACAGAGCGAAATCAAATGGCTGACATGTCAAACATCTGAATATCGAAAACTCGAGTAGTAACACCAAGTTTTGTACATTCGTTTTTGATAGACGGTCCTTCAATAAATCGACTGAGCCCACTCTTACCGCTTAACGTTCATCCGTTCCCTCTCCGTATGGGCTAGAACTTTCACAGTGAAAAAAGACGTGAACACGAATATGAATCATGAATCAATGAACGAGCTTGGGCTTGATAAAAATCGACGAGTATGGTGTGAGCACCACCTGATATAGGTAATTGAAGGGGGATCGTTTGAAGAGTTCGTTCTGAAATCAAGTTATTCAAGTCTTATGAAACATAATTGTGGACAGATGATACGTAAGTGGGTGTTTTAATTTACCTCTGTTAATTTAATAACGGTGAGATTGCAATTACCGTTTTAACAACTCAGGGTTTATTTGTTAGCCGCGGGTCTCTATTTTGCGTTTGGCAAGCAGAAAGCCTTGTAACGTCCAAAACAAAGGTTTGTGGGTTTTTGAAAGAAGCCAGTAATTTGAATTTCTCGGTAAAATTTAACTATCAGAGGACATACATTATCAGTTTCTACCCATTTTTACATGTGAGTTTGATTTTTTTTCCTCGGATAACCTTTTTATTATTCTACCTCGAAGCCCCTTTGTATGCTAAAAATATTAGGTCCGGCAAAACTTTGCACCTAGCTTTCTCAATAATGCTTTTAATGCCGAATTTTCAGATACCATTTCAACAAACGAAATTCAATATACCAAATTTTACGGGTTTCGACCCTTTTTGAGTTTCGGGCTCATAGAAAAGCGTTCTCAACCGCTGTGATAGTATTGATGGGGCTCTTGTTAGTACTCAGGGGTTACGCTTGAGAATGCGTAAGAGTTTCAATTTATCGTTATATTCTGTAATCAAATTTCAGATAAGAGAGGACAATCAAATTCCAGAATAGAGACAGAAACAGAGAGAGAAACCCTTGTACAAAGAGGCGCTATATCGTGACTTCAACTTTCCATGACTTTCCAATTCTCTTTTCTGATTTGTATAAACTCGAGTTTCTCAACCTTGTGCAATATCTGGGTCCCCTCAATTTCGAAAAAAACGAGCCCAGATACGTTCTTTTCACGCCCTTCAACATACCACCCGACGCTCTTTATTGGAACGGCCCCGGGTCGTTGTTCCGTCAACGCGGGGCTGCGTTACTTTTTTTCCCTTTTGCCTTCCATTTTCGTGATATTACGTCTTTTTTCCCCGTCCTAACGGTATTCAGAACCCGCTACACTGCGCACAATAGAGCCGCGAAAGGGCACCACTCTTCGGATTGAAAACTGTACAAAACGATACTTGTTTTGTTTAAAAGGTCGGCTTCAGGTTTCGAGGTTTTGAAACATTCGTCCGAACCCATATGATGTACACGGCCCACACGGAATTATCATCTGAATTGTACGGAGGAAAAATCACATAGGTAATCGCCAAAAAGGTGACTTCAAGAAAAACGCAATTGATAGTTTACAAATGAGAAAGTAACAAACCATGTACTAAAAAAAAAAAAAATAAATAAAAAATACCGTACAATTTAACTTGCCAATGAGGCTAAAATATCTGGGAAGCACCGTAGATGCGAAACTGAAGTGGAAGGATCAGATTCCTGAGTTATTTGGCCTTCAAACTGCACATCCCTCTGCCACAGGTAGATTATGCCGAGATTCTGTCGACCTGCTGCTTTGCCACACTCCAGGAGCGTCGAGCATCTGAGGATTTGACGTTCTTCTGTAAGCTCATCAGAGGCCAGGTTGATTCCCCTGCATTTCTGGCCAAGATCAGATTTGGAGTCCCCCAGTATGCCACGGGAAACTGTGTTCCAATCTTCGCCAATTACCAATTACCTGCTTCACCGACCCCTTTCCCGGCTTCCTCCCCACGCAAATCGCTTGGCCCTAGACATTGAGGACCTCGACTTCTTCTTCGACTCCTTACCTGAGATAAAAAGAAAGTGTGTTGGTCGTGGTGCCGAGCCGTTGTGATGGTCGCGCTTGGTGTTGCTGTGCAGTGTGTTGTAGGCTGTGCCTCAAATGGTGGGTAGTGTCCCTGTTCCCTTTATGTACTTTCAATGTTCTCCCCCGTCTTCTAGTCTGTCTGTTCCCATTATCGCTATTGGTTATTTCATATTAATTTTATTCGTTATCATATTTATCTCTTTCTATGTCAATTGGGCTTGTCCCGTATTATATACATTAATAAATAAGGCTCATGTCAAAAAGAAAAAGGCAGAGCTAGTTCAAAAGTTTAGAACTAGAAGCTAGTTCAGAACTCAGGCCTCCATGGACACAAAGGAACATATGTTTTTATTTTTTGTGTTTGATATATTGTTCTTTGTGTCAATAAATAAATTTTGAATTTGAATTTGAAAAGTTCGGAAAAATGTACTTCCTAATGAGTCAACATTCCAAAATGTCAATCCAGAATAAGCTAACTTTGTACAATCAAGTCCGTAAGCCTGTTTGGACTTACGGAGTGCAGTTGTGGGACTGCACTGCTCAAAACAACCGCGATGTAATACAGCGGTTCCATAATGACGTACTGAGGTGCTGTGTAAATGCATATCGATACACCAGAAATGTTCGGCTACATATAGAGCTTCAAATACCGACCAAAAATGATGTCATCAGGAAGCAAGCCCTAGCCCACCACAAGCGGTTACAAGGACACGTCAATGAAGTGGCAGTCCAGTTGCTCAACGTTGACGACCCATGATCTGTTGAAGGGAGTGTAGCCATAGTGAAATCAGTTGAGTGAAACATCATTGAGACTCAAGTGGGTCAATGGACCACTACAATAAAAAGAATAGAGACTTAATTAAGTACCTAATTAGTCTCCCTATAATTTAATCAATACTATTATCAAATTTATGTTCCTTATACTTGGCGCAATAAATAATAATTGAGAGAAAAAAACCGTTGCACAGTACTCTACCGCTACCTTCTAAAACACTGCTGGTTGGGGGACAAAAAAATCAGCATCTAGAGGGGATATAAAAATACGTTGAGAAGAATTTGCTGCTCCAGCATAGAAATTTCGTCCTTGAAAATAATCAAATTACAAGAAAGGATTTTGATTAATACAAATAACTTTCAAAAATCCTGATTTTTATTTCGAAGCTGAAAAACCTATTATTTATTACGAAGGAAATGGTGGTGACATATTTACAAAGATTGTAACGGGACGCAAGATGTGAATCAGGACTTATGATCTACTCCGCGTCAATTGGTGGGCCACTGAGGTAGATCAATTTGTTCTCGTCCATGCGCTCATCGTATAGTACAATCCCCTGGTTTAAAATTGTGTCTGAAGAGCATCTTCCGTTTTCCATTTATTTCACTGGGAAACTGTCATTGATTCCCGAAGAAGGATACCGCCCGTTCCTGAATACCCTGGAAGGCGATATTTCGTCGTTCTGCCCTGTTGAACCTCATCTGGAACTACCTTCGTAAGCCTCTAAAGCCGCACCATGTTTCGCCGATTTCTCTTACTATTCTCAGAATGGAGTATGGGGCACATACGTTCCTTCTGCCAGTATATATGAGTCTCTGGATGTGTGATGCAGTTGAAATCTTGATGTTCCTCCATCTTCTTGATCAGCAAAGCTGCCACTTCCATGCGGTTCTTCTTTATCGTACCAGTATGTGAAAGCACGGTAACTAGAGTAGAACGGTAGGGGTCACCAAAGCAGACGAAGAAGAATCTTCGTCTTAGGATTTTAACTAAAAACTGAAATGAGTCCAACAATTCATCCAAAACTCATTATGATCATCAGGGATGGCATTTCGGATTGAGTGAAAAAACTCCCTCTCCTCTTTTCGATTGTTTTGTGAAGTTTCCAAGTCACGACGAATTGTGTCACTGATGGTTTGAGATGTTACCAGCGAACTACAGGGAAAACTTAATTGAGGGACTAGTTCAGGATTTCAATTCTTATCTTGGAAAGATTAAGCAATTCGCTTCTGAAATGACGATCGTAATCGCTATCGTCGGAATAGACAACAAACTCGCGCTTTTCCTATACAAAACTTATCCATCTGATGAACAACGAATTGATCCTTAGTCGGATCTCACGACAAGTTTTGAAACAATAGAACAGTTCAGAGCAGGTTGTTGTAAAAAGTATGATGGCTTTCCAGTCGGAATATGATGTTGGATCCGCCTTGAAAATAAATTCCCAGTCTATAAACGGAGTTCGGAACAGGTTCCGCAAGATAAGCCGCTACGTTGACGCATTGCTGTCGTATGTCTTTTTTTTCCACCAGGCTTTTGTGCCGTGTAAGGGGAGCCCTCTCGATCTCCTAAGCCCTCAAAGCTGATCCCTGTCCGCCCAACCCCCAAGTGGGTACCTCAGGGGTTTCCATCGTCAATCTGATATTGACCGATGGCTGCCATCAGCTTCTTTCTCATTTCACGTCCGTCCTCATCTTTTGTGTCGAAGCTCAATGAATTAAGTTTCGGTTAGGGAGTTGAAACCGTACAAATAGACCGGCAGAATCAAGATCTTTGGGGTATTAGACGTGACTTACTAGACTCGTTAGGGGTTTACTGAGACTTTGAAAGACTTTTTGATGCAGTGCAACAGTAAAATGGGATTCAAGATATCATTTTTACCCCTAGTTGAATTACAGAGGTCACCACCTGGTTCCATCACGATTCCAACCACGCTTTACGTGGTTTTAATAACATATTTCAAGCATTCTAACAGTTTTTGCTGCCTTTAAAAATGCAATCGTAGAACAATAGCTGGATTTTTTAGAGATGAAGAAATGGTGATAAAATGGTAATGGGAATTCGTGGACAGTTTTTTAAGAACATTCGGAAAGGGAGGGAGAGAGGCATGAATAGAATTACCATATAGGAAACTCACCAGCTAAAGAAAGGGGGTGGTGATACCACAAAGCACTCCTCCCAATATACCAAACTCGAATAATTCAGCGGCACCTCTTGCCATGACTTGGTCTTAGCCATTACCTCAAGATTGTCCATTCAGAAAATCATACGAATTTTTTGTTCCTGAAAATGTTTCTCAACCTTTGTGTTTTTTAACCTCTTAAGACCTGCTCATTTTATTCAATTCGATAAGAACCCGAAATCAACGGTAAAACAATCAGTATAGAGCCCCCTTGCTAGCGTCAAATAATAAGAACTTTTCGACTTCTTCCCGCCTTAATGTTGAGGCTCCCTTAAAAACTCGGAGTGCTCCCAGAGAGCTTAGAAAAGTTTACCTCGAACTTATTAAAACTTGAGTGTTTACTTAACTCGGACAGGGCGAGATGGCTGCTAAAACGGGAAAAAAAGCGACTTAAACTTCTGACCGGAGGCCCCGGCGCTCGTATTCATTAGAACTGCCGGATTCACCGTGCACTTTTCAAACCTTTTCTTCCTTTCTCCGTTTAAAGCTGACAACTTGTTCGGAATAAACTTGCCTTCAACTTCAGAAGAGGGGTGCGAGAATGTACTCAGGTGCTTAAGGAAAGTACTGCAGCGGAATATAAAACGAATTAGTAAAGCTACGTGACTTCCTCATTTATCAGGACGGGGGGATTGAAAATTAGTTAATGAGAAGATGACAAATCCAACTAGGATTAAAGTTATTGAGAACCTTCTACAAGATAATCAGCAATATCGACTAGTTTTGCAGCTCTACCTTTAAGACTGCATTACGTATTTGCGCATGATCAGGAACAGTAGGTAATTAAATTTGTGAAATGTATACTCAATATTTGGACCATTATCAAAGTACCATCTGTATCTGAGGGAACTCGGGTCATATAATCCTGATGAATATCAAGTCAACATAATATCCAATTAATCAGTCGACAATAATTTCTTGAAGATTGAGAATCGGCGGAAGGAACTTCATTATACCCCATTATTACATCAAACTGCCAGTACCTGTCGGCATAGTTCTGTACACGTTCGTGTGGTCTCGAATACATCCAAGTTGAAGGGGAGTTTCGGACTTTGTGGAGACGTGATAAATTTCAAGACTCAGGTTAACCCTTCCAGACAGACAAGTCCCTTACCTAACTGGAAGTAGAACCTCAACGATATGGACAAGACTTTGCCAATCTTCTCTATTGTGATCCAATGACAGCTAACCCTCATTTGCCAACTTAAACATCGGAACATCCTCAAAAATAAAATGTCAGTTAAATCATTGCGTGTAAGGTCCCAGTAATAGTATAAAAAATAATTTATAACTGAGTAACCGACTTTTGGGCTGAAATCAATTAAATAAGTGTACAGTAGAGTCAAACTCCGACCCTTTAATATCTCGAAAATCGGATATTCCACCAAAGAGGTCAGGGGCAGTGATAATTTGAAATTGGGTATACACCTCAAAGTACTTGGAGATCTTTTCATGATTTTGGGGTTCAGATGGACGGGTCGTTTCAAGGTGTTGGAGGAAACTAACCATTCAATAGAAAATATTGCTTTCAGGAATATTGGGAGGTGAACCAACAAATTTCCGGTTGATTGTGAGCCAAATTGTAGTTCACACGTACCGAGAAATAAAATGATTGAAGTTATGTAAAACGAATTTCGACTTTGAGGGTAACGAATTTTTTTTCGGTACTTGAGCATAGACTTATTTTTTTTTTTTTGGATAATGAGTCCATTCATTACAAAGATGATTTCACAGTTTTTGGGTTATTTCGAAATTTCGGTCGCATTTGGGTATCGACTTTTCTAAGAAAGTGGAAACTTGATCAATTTTCCTGTTCCTAATCAACAAGAAAATGCGGTTCTCTCGGCGTATTACCCAAGTGAGCACACATATTAAACTGCACTTCTGATACGCCATTTTGGAAAAAAAAATTATTTTTTTGTAGGGTATGAGGTATATACTACTATTTTTCCCCTCTTGAGCTCCAACCTCCATGGGAATCGATGCTCAAGTCTTTCAAATTAGGTGAGTGGAACAGCACAAATTAGCTTAATTTTAGCTACAGTAAATACTAAGGTTTCCTTGTCAAAATCTCACTTGCTACAAGCAGATCTCACTCCCTACAATTTAAGGGGCTATTGGCTGGATATTATAGGGAGTGAGAGAGTAGGGAGTGAGGTTATAGCCTTTCATCGCCTTTACAGGCCACAAATCAATTGAAACTGGTTGAACCAAAATGTTGTCAACGAACTTCCAACAACTACACTAATTGTCAACAAGTGCGATCAAGTTTCACTTGCCACAGTCAGAATGTTATTGGAGTAGGGAGTGGGAGTTTAAAAACCCACACTGCTGCCTCCAGGGATGGTTTTCTCGGTAGAACTGACTGGCTGGCAGAGTCCAACCACCAGCGTTGGTACCATCTTGAATAAGGGATGTCAACAAAACAGAAGCAACTTCATAAACACCCTTTCCTGCCTGTTGGGGGCTACTTTTCAAAACATTGTAGGGAGTGAGGAAAAACCGAGTGACACTGTGATAAGGCTACTTGATTCGATCCAATTTTTTTTTTCCTTAGGCGGATATCCATTGTAGATGGTATGTTCTTTCATAGTGTATGTGGATATAACAGCCCCAATAAATATTTCGCTGAGTATTGACGATGGAAGTTGTATACATGGAATTGTTGTATATATGGAAGTGACAGCTGTAGGGAGGGAGAAATACGGACTTTGGTATTTTCTCCTGGGTTCTGTAGGCACAACTTTTACGTACTTGTCCATGGAACATGTACATCCACTTACAAAACTGTATTTAGTTGAGATTTGACAGCAATACTGATCAGTGACATAAATATGACCGAATTTTTGAAATGACCCATTTAGAATGACACCTTTATAATCATTCTGCAATAACTTCTAGCACTAGGGCAGCTCTAGAATAGATGGAGAGCGTTGAATGCATCTTCTAGTTTGACCATCACTACGTTTTCCCGTCCCCACATCTTCGGTATCAAAGAAGCTGAAACAATATCAATGCTAACGAATTTCAGCGAGCGAATAGAACGTGTTTGTGTTGTCATTCCAGTCACTTTTAAACCCAGCCGCCTCCTGATTTCAAAAGTAAAACAGTAGAGAAAAATTTCCCGAGCAACGGCGGGTGGTTCGTAAAAAATTCAACGCGAAAGAGCGCCTGCATATTTATAGTCGCGACAGAAACGCTGATTGGGAGAGATCCAGCGAAATTTGTTGAATACACAGAACCGGGAAATATCTCTTGCGTCTGCAGTCGTTTGTGAAATATTTAGTAATTGAATTCGTCTCGACTTAATTTTGAAGTTTGACCCTCGAGGACGCGTCCCCACTTTATGTCGACTCGAGGGGAGAATTTTATTCTTGTATTCCCTTAGAAGACAGAACCCAGTCTGTCGAGTCTTTTCTAAATATATTATCTATGAGTTCTTGTTACAGCGGTACAGTTACAGATTTTCAACTTTATTCCAAGTAACTGTTATCCTGAGAGAGGCTGGACATTTTCCCAGAGACCCTTCCCTTTTAGCGAAGGGACTTCGGAAGTTCCTTAAAAAGTAGAATCAATGAATTGAAATAATAATGATAGAGCGATCAGAACAAAACTGTGTTGAACCAAATGAAAAGAAACTGTATTAAGTAGGACAATTTTATTCTCAACAATGGACCTTTGTAAATACTGTTAACCACCCTCTTAACTTTATATCTGCTATATAAAGACGAAACTGTCAGAGTATATCCGTTTTTCACGGGGTGGTGACGCTGGGCGGGTGGAATTCTCCCCCCCCCCCCCCAACCCCGAAGGAGGAGAGGGCCCCAGCGGGGCGGAGCGTCTGCCAGGGCAACCGACCTGCTCCTCTCCTCGGGGACTTGGAATATACCATTTTTTGACTCTGCGTATAGTTTTTATACTCCCTCATTTTGTTATTCACCTATTTCCTTTTAACCTGCGTGGGCCTTTAAACTAGTTGTATTATATTGTGGTAACCGGAAATCAAGTTTAAAAAATTTTGAGTTTTTCTCCAAAACTACTGAACGAAAACTAATGAAATTCGGATCAAAAATCACTTTTGGGTTTTAGTTGATGTTGAATCCTTGCGTTGATTTCATTCAAAGAATTTCGAAGGGCTGAACTTGGAAAATTATGTACATCGAAAACTTTTGAAATAACAATGTTTTAATCTCCATTATTGACAGTGCCTTCAAAGAATTTAATGTGCCCACCCGGACCGCTTCATATTCATCAGTTCATTCATGTTACATTGAGCAGTCTGAGCATCAAATAATTGATGAACATCAATTGTATATTACAGTGTGGAAGAGGATAAGTGACGAACAATTTTTTTTTTGTAAATCTGCGTCAAAAATGTAGTTGGTAAAATCCCGCCAACCGCACTTTTGTATCTCAACCCGTTCTCTAGATATAATTTTTTAAAGTTTTTTTTCTTTTTCCGGAAAACCACGGTTTTTGGCTTAAAAACCCACGTTTCTCCACTTTAAAACAACTTTTTTCTACTTTTGACCACATTTCCGGATTCAGCGTGAGAAATAAACGAACCTCTAAGGACTGCAATTGCAGTGCAAACATTAAAAATTTTAAAAACTGCTAGTTTTTGAATTACTTTTATTTTTGCTGCACTTCCAAAAAACGTGCGGGAACTTGTCTAACCTCGGGAAAACGCAAATTTAATCAGCTATCTAATGGTATGGTCAACTTTGCGATTCCGCGTCGATCTCTTGGAGGAATTCCAGTTTGAAGCCGAAAAAACGTTAGGCACCTTCCGGTCCTAAAAGGTGGATATTCATGTTTTCTCTTGCCATGACTCTGTAGGTAAAACTATTATTTGCAAGCCAATGTTTCATGACAATGTTCCACTCACCTGTCTTCGCGCTTCTGTTTCCATTATCCGCCGGCTCCTCTTTAGAAAGTTTTGTCTTCGAGACATTTCAGATGGTGGAATATAAAAAATAGGGGCAACGTCCCATTGCGTGAGGAATGCGATCAACCCGGATGAAACAAACAAATAAATTTGTTGCGAATCCAGACGAGTGAGTGCAGCCTTGATTTTCAGACAACACCCTCAAAACAAGACTTCGCCTGGAGAATTTGAGGGAGCTAAAATAACAGCCGAAATTGAACTTCCATCTTCACCAACGCCTTCCCCGCCTCCTTTCTCTTCATGTACGCTAAGCCCATCACCTACATACTAAAGTCACCTAATACTTCAGTAATATCAATAATTTAATTTGCAGTAACCTAAATTTTAGGCAAATCCACGACTCCACTCTCGAAACAAGGCGCTGGCAGGAAAAGTTGCAAGTGCACCCCTAAAATAACAGCCCGTTATTCAACCCCACCTTCACCACAGCCTTTAGTGACACTTGAAGCTTTGAATTTGCGAGTTATGGCCAATAACGTCACTGAATTAGTTGATTTCCTTCGAAAATCTTTTGACAGAGCAAGTGTACCAGGAAAAGGATTAACTAGTGCCCACACCACCGAAACAGCACGACGTTACCATACTTCTCTCCACAGATTAGGCCACTTCTAGTCATCCGATTTCACCTGCTTTGAAAGCCTTCTCTTTGAGATGTTCCGGCTGGTGGAATAGAAAGAAATAAGCTCAACTGCGGATGAAACAAACAAACAAATCCAGAGCGGATCCTGACGAGTGCCGTCTTGATTTTTAGACGCCACTCTCAAAACAAGACGTTGGCTGGAAAAGTTGAGAGGGCACCGCTAAAACAACAGCCCAACCCCAAACCCCACCGCTACCGCCCGCTCGCCTGCCTTCCAACTTCCATCACGCGATCCCAGGGGAGGCTTTTCAAGATCCCCGAAAGCTCGGATACAGGATTACGGGGAGCAACATTAGTCTCCATCCGTCAATACCAGGGTTTTCCCATCAAAGTTATTTTTCCATCAAAATGCAAAATTATTGATAACATTTCAAAAACTCATTTTAATATCAGAGTAAGAGAACCCCTCAAAGTTTTACTCTATCCGTACTCTAAAACTCACCTTGGTACTACTTCCAAACTGGTAAACAAAACCTTTTAAACTGGATACTTTAACGGTCCCTAATCCTTACGCGACGAATCACATTTATAGCCGCTACTCTGCTGTTTTGTGTCATTTAACCACTCGTCTTCATGTTTTAAAGGCTGATATCGAGGAAAATTTAAAAACAATTTTAAAAGTGGTCCTCAAGTTTCATTATTGTTGATTCAGTAGTTTCGGGGAAAACGAGCGTTTACACCGTTAAAAGGGCGTATTTCAGTCATAATCAAATGGCTACAAAAACTTGACGACATGTTCCGTGCACCATTTTGGTTTATTATTCAATAATAAACCATTGTAATCGCTCTTGAAAAAAAAATTCTAACCCCCCTGAAAATTTCATGGTTTACGTTTCAAAGGGTGTGAATCCGAATCTGCAATAAAAATTTTTCCGTCCGTCCGCCGTACGCACGATATCTCCGAAACGGCTGGAGCAAAAGATCTGAAATTTTCAGGAAAAATCCATCTTGGTCCGACGACGCCCCAATTCTTGAGCCAGCTCCCTCACTCAATTTAAAGTGCCCTTTAAGGTCTGTAAAAGTTTTGTAAAATCCCTAAAAACCTCAAAACAAGTCGAATCGGCCTAAATATTTACCTATATGAAGAACATACCATGAGGAATCGAATGAGCCCTTCCTCACGTCCGTAGGTCAAACCATTCTCGATGTATGGCCCCATTTACGGTGACAACATTTGCGTTTTTTGGTTTATTATTGTTTGTTTGTAACCTAGTGATGCCGATAGCGTCGAGTTGTAGTGAATGTGGTTACTGGAGTGATACCCGATGTGGATACTTGTAGTTTATAGCCGATACACGGGTTGAAGCATTATGATATGTATGAAACGCTGATAATATGTAGGTAAATATTATTACTGGGGATTATTATTCAATATTATTACTGGGGTAAATAAGTAGTTTTTCACTCGGGTTTATTATTCAATTGGCTTGCGTTCATGATTTGAATCTGTACTAAGCTTCGGAGTGTGCGCGTTTCAATAAAAAAAACGCTGCAAATTCGTTCACTGGGATTTATTATTCAATTGGCTTGCGTTCATTATTTGAATTTCTACTAAGCTTTGGAGTGTGCGCGTTTCACAGGATAGAGCGATTATTGAATTTCAGAAGGCACACAAATATGATCAACTGATCAATCCAAATAGGTATTTCGGTTGAGAACAGATTTACGTGCTCCATGCATATCTCCTGAAATTCAATAATCGCTCTATCCCGTGGAACGCGCACACTCCAAAGCTTAGTAGAAATTCAAATAATGAACCCAGGCCAATTGAATAATAAACCCCAGTGAAAGAATTCGCAGCGTTTTTCCCCGAATCCAATGGTGACTCTCTCGGCCTTCATCGATCGCCAACTAAGGGATTTTCAGACACTTTCCCCTGGTCGGAAGGGCTGAATGAAAAGTATCCTAATAATTGAAGTTTTGAACTGTTGGTTCGGCCTTGGAGATCCTTCATTCGTTTGAGGCCAGACCATTTGATTCAGCAAAAAAAATACACCCAAACATTTTTTATTTAGTAGCTCATGGATTTTTTATGAAAAACTTCGATGTCATACCCATACGTTTTTCCGCATTCGAATGTCATTTTCTTCAAAAAACATTTCTTGGAAAATTCGTGTGCTTATACCGTCGGAAAGTTGAGAGTTTTGGGTTCTTTTCCTAAAGCTTTCGGATAGAGGATATTCAACTGAAATATGTGTATGCTTGTAAAGTCTTGGCAACTCATTATCGTTAAGTCAGTCTCACCGAAATTGGCAGCAATAAGGGATTAAATAAGATACTTGTAGATTTGGAAATGAACAATTTGGCACAATCTGATTGTCCTTCTGTTGAATCAACGAACTGGTTGTTCTAACTGATCCTGATTGCCGAGAAGTTAACGGGAAAATGGGGGTCCAGGGAAGAAAACAGGTAATATCCTCTCTCCTTCCGACGGCCTTCAAATCGTTGCTCCCATCCTCTTCTCCACCCAATCCCCTTTCCTATCCCCACTTCCATTCTCGTTCGTGGATCTGTTTCCCGTCTCTTGGGTTCTAAATTCACCACCATAACAGGACGATATGAAGGCATCCTCGAGCTGTGGTTATCGCCCGATACGGAACACCGTGCAGAAATCGGAATCGGATGGTAACGGTGATGGGGGGAGAGCCCCCTATACTGGGCCGACCCGTATTGGTGAGCTCGGACAGAGACAAAGTTGATTGGATGCTGGAAGCTCCTCTGAGGAGCTTACCGTTGCCAATGGCGACGAGATGCTTGCAGCTTATATTATGACGAGGAGCAGGATGGGAGAAGTGATTCAACCAGAAAGTCACAATTTTCTATGTTCTGGTCACCTGCCACCAATTCCTTCTGTTCCCATCCTCGCAAGTACGAGCTAAACTCGGCTTGGTTGCTTTCACCACACCGTCGACCAAGAAAACATTGCAAATTATTACACAAAGGTTTATTATTTTTATATTTGTAAACCTGAATCACTTTTTTTAAGCTTTTATTGCACCAAGTAATAATTTCATTAACAATATTAATCTGACTTAAATTCTCTACATAATTATTGAAACTCAAGATCCTTTACCCCAGTCCATGTCCTTCTGAGGTTCGGCATATTTACTTTGGTTAGGTTTCGCACGTTAAGTACCTTCACAGCTTCTTCATTGACATGACCTCGAAGTCTGGCTAGATGAGCGGTAGCCCTCTGTTTGATTGTTTCGTCTATGATGTCTACTTCCAGTTCGCCTTGAAGAGCATCGTTTTGAAAGTACCACTGCGCGTCAGTGATGCACCGCAGTACGGTATCCTGAAAACGCTGGATAATCAGTCTGTCTGTACAGCCAACGTCCAAACTGGCTCAAGTACTTGATTATACAGAACCAGCTTGTTACCAATGGTCATAGAGGATTGCCTGCCAATAAGCCAGTACATTTTTCTGAGTTTTGTCACCAGTTCTTCTTTTTCACATGTTCTTTCCACCTGAGCTTGACGTCAAGCGTCATGCCCAGGTTCTTGGCTTCATTGGCGTAGGGAATTGCCTCGTTGTTGAGGTAGAGTGGGATGTAGTTGAATTTCTGGTTGGTGAAATACACATGCACCGACTTTGCCTCATTTAACCTTATCCTCCATTTGGACGTCCAATGACTTTTTTTCCGTGATTTTATTTATTGCAACTGATTGTAGGATACATCATCTAGCAATATTTTATCTCATTAATGGACACGATGTGCAGGGTGAGATTTCAACAAACCAACCCTTCAGAGTAACAAAGTGTTAACTGGAACACACTTCACTATAACTTGCAAAGCACAGTCAGGTCCAGTGCCTTGTTACGCTTCAGGCGCCGCAGTTCTACTTCGTTGTCCAGAACGTTGAGCATCTCCGGGTTCTCGTGCTGATGGAGGCGTTTTTCGTGCTTCTGAGCATATTTCATGATGATTTCATTGACTGTTTCCAGTCTTAGGTCACGATGAATGTCATCATTTCTCATATACCAGGGGGCACCAACTAAGCTCCTCAGGATTTTGTTCTGACAAGTTTGTATTTTATTTACGTTAGTCTTTTTGGTACAGCCCCACAGTTGAATCCCGTATGTCCAAATAGGGCGTGAAATCTGTTTGTATATAAGCAGTTTATTGTGAAGTGAAAGACGGGAATCCGCTCTCAGCAGCCAATACATTTTCCTGTATTCAATCTTCAGTTCCTCCTTTTTCTTCTCGATGTGACGATTTCACACCAATTTTGAGTCGAGAGTAATACCCAGATATTTCACAGCGTCTTATGAGTGATTTTGGAAAAAGATCTGTTGTGTTTGGTGATTGATTCGTTATTTCTGTCTCCAACTGCCAGGATTGCAGTGTCGTCAGCAACCGTTGCTGTTATGGTTCCTGTTAACTCTGGCAAATCGCAAGTATACAGGAAGTATAGGACGTGAATCACTGATCTATGTAAATTGAATAATCTAACGTTACCTCTACACGGACTCGGAAGCAAATGACCCCTTTAGCTCCTATAACTGAGGAAGAGCTCCTAACGCTCCAAGAAGAGGTGTGAAGTCACCTAAAGAGCCACCTAAAGGAAACACTGACTCAGCCCTTACCATCCGATACATTTGAAATGTTTATCACCCCGGGGGAAAACGAGAGTCAGTTTGTATAACCGGGAGCTTTTCGAGTTAGTTCGATATAGAGAGAAAACAGTGGACTCAGCCGGCGTTGAGGGGGGCAGAAACGGCTTTACGATCTCCACTTGGCCCCTGTGAAACGGAAGATGTTCCAAAACCGAGGAAAACCGACTGAATCCTAAAGCCACTTCAGAAAGACCCGCAAAGCTCCCGCCCGGTCTCTGGGGGCGTTTTGAAATCTCCCGCAGACCAGCGAAAACGGCCGAGTTCCGCTTTAAACTTCCACTTTCCGCAACCCTCGACCTAATCGTTTCCAACTCCTCCCTTACGACTCCATTACCAAACGGTTTATTTGTACGCTTTAAAACAATTGTATTATTGTTACTGAGTCAATTTTAAATGTTTAAAACGCTAAAAAATGTGTACCCTACATAAAAGGAGATGAACAGTGTGGTAGAACACAGAAAACAAGCCAACTTTTCATTGCGAAATAGACATATTAGAAAACACAGCAAATTACTGCACAAAGGTTTACTATTTCTGTGCTATATAGTCCTTCTGCCTAAATCACTTATTACACTACAGAGATGGGGGTATTCATAATCATGAAGATAAATTAGGTCATAATGTGGAATTTTGTGAGCATGAATAGGAGTATGATTGCAAATGGGGAAGGATAAAATAGATCTATCAGTAATTTACATGGGAGGGTTATTAAAATCCAGAAACAATAAACTTCTATGCAATAATTAGCTGTATTTGTATTGCATTCGTTCGGGTCTGGAATTGAATATTTTGTGAACAACTTGAATTCGCATAAAAATTGAGTTACAAAGTTGAAGGATCTTACTTCTTCAGAGAACTAGCGATTTTTATCTATGAAATTCCAAATGTGGTTTATAGACTTTCAATTTTGATTTGGAAAGTTATCAACTTGGTTTGAAATTTTGTTATTGTGGTGTATGAAGGTATTGCACATGTAACGATTAAAACTGAGGAACCGTTTCGGAATGTTCCAAACGACTCAAATTTAGAATATTACCAAAGATTCGATTACTGACGAAGGAGTTTGAGGAGATATATTTTAGCCATAGCAAATTCAATTAGAAATGCTCCAAAATATTACACAAAGCATCACGATTTCTGCTTTACAAGCAACTTTTGCATGAATCACTGATTTGTGTCTACATGACATGGTATTTGGTGTATCAATAAACTCGCATCTCCCATAAGTAGTAATTGTACTCTAGATCTATTTTTAGTTCCCCCTTGCCGGTTCTGGGGACCGCTTCGGCATATCCCCTTCGCCTTCTAACGTCAGGGATATCAATGGGTGTTGCGGTCATTAACCGCCTCCGTCTTTGGAAGGGGCAACTACAACATTCCATCACCTCCCGCGTTCAAACGTCAATAATAAGCGTAAAGTCAGCTCACCTTCAGCTGATGAGAATCTAGAAAACGCCGTCAACCGCAAGTTGGCAAAAGTACGGAAAACTCGCAGGCAAGGCGACCGTGTTTGTCGGAATAAATTGGGACGACAGGAATTGGGTTAAGAGTGAGACGAACGTGGGATTTGTTGTCGATCGATAGGTGTCACGAAAAGAAGGATAAGGAACGAACTGGAAAAAAAGAGATCAGCAACTCAAAGAAGGATTTGAGCGGGTGGTGGACCCGAGGCAGAAGTTGGGGCGGAAGCTCTCCCGGGGGATTTCCACCCACACATGTTTTGAGTGAAAGACCAAACTGGAGATGTCTGCAGGAGGAGGCAAGTTGGAAGTGCACAATTGTACGGTGGTCATTCATCTCGTATTCTTGAGAATAATAAACAACACATATTTCGGATGATTCATGAAAACCAACTATGGTGGAAGTTTGTGGAATGAAAATATTGATTTTGTAGCAGTAAATGGCACTGGATGCAATTAATCGTGCAGTTAATTAAAAAAAGTGATACGTATTACGCAAGTAAAATAACCATAACCTGCGGGACGTGAAACTAAACTAAACTGGTGACCAATTAACACAACTACCACTAGGTGCAACTTCCTAAATCCCTCAACTGCCACTAGGTGGTTAGCATAAGGTTCGATCATAAAGAGGGGGTAGATATCTACCGAAATTAAGTTTTTTTCGTGGTTTTATTTATTGCAACTGATTGTAAGATACATCATCCAACTATATTTTATCTCAAGTGGACTCTGTATAGAGGGTGGGACTTCAGCAAACCTACCCCTCAGAGTAGGACTGTAAAACTGAGACACTACAACTCAGCTTGCACTATAACTTGCACCGCACAATCAGGTCCAGTGGCTTGTTTTGCTTGAGGCGCCGCAGTTCTCCTTCGTTGGGCAAAACGTTGAGCATCTCCGGGTTCTCGTGCTGGTGGAGGCGTTTTTCGTGCTTCTGAGCATATTTTATGATGTGTCGATTCCACAGTAATTTGGAATCAAGAGTCATACCCAGATATTTCACTGTGCTCGAGTAGGGGACTTTGTTTGAGTTTATCACAAGTTCTGGGGCAGAGACTTTTCGATTAGTGAAGTTAATGTGAACTGACTTGGATTCGTTCAGCCTTATTCTCCACTTCTTAGTCCATTGTGTAACCTTGGTGGCGGCTTCTTGCAGTTTTTGGGTCGCGGTTTCTACTTCCCGTTCAGTGAAGAGTATGGCTGTGTCGTCCGCGAATGTGGCTTTTATTGTACCCTCTTGCTGAAGTAAGTCCCTCGTGAACGGCAGGTATAGTACTGGCCCAAGGACGCTCCCCTGTGGAACACCCGCCTCAATCGGTCTTAGACTGGAGTATTGGTCGTCCTCCTTCACTCTGAAGTGCCTATTCTCCAAGTAGGATGACAGAAGTAAGAAGTACTGCCTTGGCAGATCCCTGTTTAGATTAAACCGAAGCCCTGGGTGACAAACTTTGTCGAATGCCTATGCTACATTCAGGAATAACCCAGCGCAAATTTGCTTGTAGCGTTCTATCAATTACGTTAGTGAATTAGTGGAAACCTGGTCCAGTGTAGAGTGGCGTTGTCTAAAACCGAATTGGTGATCTGGGATCAAATCCCTGTCTTCCAATATTGGTTTAAGCGAAATTAAAAATAAAATGTTTTATTTAACAAACCGAAGTTTATAACTCATAGATCGAAATTAAAAGGACTAAATGTAGGAGAGCAGATCTTGATCGTAAGACGGGAGAACAGCGTCTACGACGAACGTTGGGGGATCCGAGGTGAGGAGCGTTGCAATTAAAAGGATGACTGCTCAGTGTTGTAATGTTTCAGCTCCTCCCTTGAAGCACCATATAAGTATTACACATTATATGGTGTGTAATACTTATATGGTGCTTCACAAATCACAAATTTTGTGATTTGGTGTATTCGAGATGACAATGCAGGAAACCTTCTGTAGTATTGCATGACCACGGCTGCCGAATCTCGCTTGGTTAAGCCATAAACTAGCGTCATGTCCGCATATTCGATGTTAGAAGATGTAGCCATGGCTGCTAATCTCCGGAAGACCAACGAGAAATGTGTTAATTGTTGGTTGCTTGTACCTGCAGTTTGCAAGGTCTGTTCAATCTTGTCGGAGTAAGTGTTGAAAAGACAAAATATTTTGAACCAAAACAATACTCGTACGATGGGATATAAGGTGTCGAGATTACGAACTGTGATTTATTAGATTGCCACCCGCCTAACCAAAAAATGATCTTTTATCCAAATCCAGTAAGAACAGGGAATAAAGTGTGATCGAGATTGTTACTATTGATTGATTGAACGTACAGAAATGCAATAAAAACAAGTTACAACCATAATAATCAAACTTACTACATTTTAATCGTACAACAACCAAATTAGGTCCAACTGCACGGTTCGATAGCTGAATGCGTCGGCTTACTTCTCATTATTCACGCTGTCAAGAAAATTGACAGATTCATATTTTCATGACGAGTTATTTTTCGCCCTAAAACCTCGATTTTCCACTTGGAAACTACGGTTTTCTGGTCTCAAACGCAATTTTCTCCTCTAATCAGTAGAGTAAAATCTAAATTGATTATACCGTTGGAAAGCTGTGATTCTGGCGCTGTTTATAGGCTTACCGGGAATAGTTTATTGTCCCGTATTATTTGGACATTATGAGCTTTGAAATTTTTTTTGGTATTATATGGTATAAAGGAAAATTTTACGGTCTTTCCAAACCAAACGGTCTCTTCAAATTTGAGATTACCCTGGAAATGAGGGAACTACGTCCGTTTTAATGAAGTAAGGTCGATAACACGAACAAATCCTAAATCGTCAATAACTCTGGACATAAGCGCTTGATAAAAAAAAACTTGAAAAGGCATTTTTGTTGCAAATTAGTTGTAGAATCGATCGCTTGCAAGTATGAAATCTGTTTTGTGGACACCCTGTATAGAGGATATTTATCAGAAAATACCTACTTCTATTTCGTTCTTCTTGTGAAGCTATGAATCTTTGGCACTTGTGTTCCTAATTGTCTGTACGTCGTAATTCGCAAGACGTCGTAAAATGAGCTTCTAGCGACGCCAATTTCGGTTCAACTATAATTAAACGTGCCTTACGTCAGCAGTTCATATACGGGCTGACCATGTAAGTACCCGCCGCATGATGAAGGGCGAGATATTTACTCGCCAATTTATCAACAGCAGCGGGAGGTTATGGGATGTACATAACAGGGATATATGCAGGGACGGGCTTCCAGAGCGAATACTGGATGAGTAAGCGCATTCTGGATCACAGATAGTTGGGAAGGGGAGGGCGAGGGTGAATTTATGCCGTCATTACCACATGTTACGTACAACCCCGCTCAGAGCTCAGTATAAATTGCATCTGGTTCTCGACATAAGTCAGGTTTCGCAGACAAAGCACCAATCAAGTTGACGTTTTATCCGACAGCAACTCCTTCGGTTGATTGAAGTCTTCTACTCCAAATCGGGCAATATTTCGTTTACCAAATTCAATTAGGACCTACCAGTTGTGTTAACCTACAAAATTAATTTTCATGGTAAATCGCAGCAATGTGCATTGCAATTTCGTTCCTGTTAAATCAAACTCAGAACTAAAATTGCATCAATTACCCAAAATATTAATGAAATTTCGTATTAATTCAATAATTCGTATAATGATTCACAAACTTGATTGACAGAACAGTAGAACTATGTATGAAAAAGATAAATTGTACGTATCATTTGTGACTTATATGAAATCGAATATGAAATCGATGAACCAGGCATAGGTTTTTCGGTCTTTATCCCACTTCGGTGTCATTTCGGGAAATGTGTGGTTTAGGTTGAAGGGTGGACTTCTGTCAATGTCATCAGCCAACGATTTTCACCGAGCAAGCACAAACGTGAAATCCATCAAGCCAAATTTTGTCAGGGTGTACTGGTCCGATGTCGTTCGAATCGGGGAGGTGGTTGGGGATGCGAATCGATTACAATCACATCATGTGATTAGTAGCTGTAGCGCATATGAGAAATGAGATTTAACCTCTTAGCAAGTAGAACAGATACGTATTTTGGTCATTTCAAAATTTCGGTCACATTTGGGTATTCTAAAAAAAAAATTAGAAACTTGATCAATTTTCGTGTTCCTAATCAATCACTGCGGTTCTCTCGGCATTTTACCCAAGTGAGCACACAACCTTGAACCGTTCTGCTGATACGCCATTTTGAAAAAAAAAAAAACATTTTTAGGGAGTGAGGTAAATACTACTATTTTTTCCCCTCATGAGCTTCCAACCTCCATGGGAATCGCCGTTCAAGTCTTTCAATTTAGGTGAGTGGAACAGCAAAAATTAGCTTAATTTTAGCTACAGTAAATACTAAGGTTTCCTTGCCAAAATCTCACTTGCTACAAGCAGATCTCACTCCCTACAATTTAAGGGGCTATTGACTGGATATTGTAGGAGGTGAGGTTATAGCCTTTCACCGCCTTTACAGGCCACAAATCAATTGAAAGTGGTTGAACCAAAATGTTGTCAACGAACTTCCAACAACTACACTAATTGTCAACAAAAGCGATCAAGTTTCACTTGCCACAGTCAGAATGTTATTGGAGGAGGGAGTGGGAATTGAAAAACCCACACTGCTGCCTCCAGGGATGGTTTTCCCGGTAGAACTGACTGGAAAGGTCTAGGCAAAATCCAACCACCAGCGTTGGGACCATCTTGAATAAGGGATGTCAACAAAACAGAAGCAACTTCATAAACACCCTTTCCTGTCATTTGGGGGCTACTTTTCAAAACATTGTAGGGAGTGAGGAAAAACCGTGTGACACTGAAATAATGGGTTGATAAGGCTACTTGATTTGATCCAATTATTTTCCTGAGGCGGATATCCATTGTGGATATAACAGCCCCAATAAATATTTCGCTGAATAGTGACGATGGAAGTTGTCTACCTCTGGTTAGTGACAGCTGTAGGGAGTGAGAAATAGACTTTGGTATTTTCTCCTGGGTACTGTAGACACAACTTTTACATTTTTTTCCATGGAACATGTACATCCACATAGGAGACAATTTTAAAACACTTACAAAAGTGTATTTAGTTTTACGGCAATACAATCAGTGATATAACCGAAATTTCGAAATGACCCATATAGATACGTAGGTTACTAACTGAATACGATTAATATTTACACTTTTTAATTTCCTAGGGTTCGGCCATGCAGTTGCCCTTAACTTGAAAGGTTCAGTTTTGATTGGAGAAGCAGCACTGTTCGCAGTGAGGGCCGTAATTACTACGGACTGACGAGAAGGGCGGACGAGGGAGGAGGTGCCTTTTAAATCCGCATTGAGCTAATCCCTAATTCCCCCGGGTTATTTTGAACAATAATTCGGAGAACCCTTCGGCACTAAGCGGATTGAGACCTCGTCAACCTTGTCACCGAAACTGATGAACGAGCTGCAGAACGAGGGCGAGGCGGAGGGGAAAGAGGACGAGTTTGTCGAGGCGGAGGGGCCCGAGAGTTTGGTTAGGGTAGAAATTCGATAGGAGAAGGCGCGTAGTGGAGGTTTGTTAAGGGAACACAGAAGGGTAGAGATATAAGGGCGGGGGGTATCGTCATTAGCTGAATATTCAGACTCGCTCGGAAACCCCTCGCTAGCACACCTTCCTCCTCCCTCACCGACCGCTAACACAATTCCCTGTCACGATTTAATTATATAGCTCCTAATTCCTTACTGCGAGTAGCCTCTCCCCAAGGTGATACTCCCCTTGTATTGGGATTTCATAATTTGTTATCGCTTTAGCCGTGTTTCGGTGCTTATGTTTCTGACAATGAACGATCTCCCGTTTCTCGCGGTCACTTAATTTCCCTTACGATCAACTGATGATTTTATCGAAACATGAAACGAGCTCTTACGATACTTCGTACGGTGATTAACGGGGAATTCTAAGCCTCTATTTCAACGAAATTACAGTTCAAAGGGGAAAATGAATTCCAAAATGTTCACTAGGTATATGTTTTCTGTATGATTAGAAATTATCTTGCATTTTGATTTGAGGAAAAAATCCTCCCGAGAGAGAGAGAGAGAGAGAGAGAGAGAGAGAGAGAGAGAGAGAGAGAGAGAGAGAGAGAGAGAGAGAGAGAGAGAGAGAGAGAGAGAGAGAGAGAGAGAGAGAGAGAGAGAGAGAGAGAGAGAGAGAGAGAGAGAGAGAGAGAGAGAGAGAGAGAGAGAGAGAGAGGGGGGATTAGGGTTAGGGTCTGATTTTAGGATTAATTTAAAATGAAAAGTACTTTTTCGACTTTTCTTAGTTTACTTTAATTTTCTCCTTTTTCAACCTTACCTCCTTTTAATCTCTGTAACTTTCCAACTAATTATTTACTACACATCGTAATACAAATTTGAGATCACCGTAGTGAAATTACATAAATTTCCTATACTTTTTCTATTTATTCTATTTATTGAAAAATTATCCCAAACGGAGAAGTTTGTTGGGATTTGAAAAGCCCTCTTTTCTGATTTTTTCTTTCTGGAAATCTAAATTTTGCACCTTCAAGGAAATAGCAGATGGGAGATTAATTTCGAATACGCATTTATGTGAAATTTATTTTGTTTCAGGTAAGTGAATTCCGACTTGATTACATAGATGATGGTAAGTCTTCAGCTCCCAATCATCAATAATATATTCTCATAATTACTAGTTATATTTGTTTGGTTACATAATTAGTCGTAATGACATCACATTTCGGAACAGAAAATCTGATCGCGTTGTTGCACTCGAAACGAAATCTGTATAATATTTTATCACAACTACATTTCCAGTAGATTCAATAAAGTCATCCTATGACCAACGACCAAAACTGCTCTATGGCTAAAACATCCCGTCCTGACGGACATAGAAACTGAACATCCAAAATCAAGTCAACAGAATTTCAAAAAATCAAAATCATTGAAATTCGGCTGATTTGACGTTTTTTTGTTTATTATACATAATTATAAACAAACAAAAAAGCGTCCGATGGTTTTATTAGGGAATTTGCCAACTATCCCATTCAAAAATCAAATTTAAAAAACGCTGCAAATTATTACACAAAGGTACATTATTTCTGTATTAGATAACACTTCTAAGTAAGTCACTGATGTGTGTTAGAGGTAGTCCGTGGTAAGAAGGCGAAATTTCGTCCGAAAACGCGCGTCCACTGGAGCCGGTTTTTGTCAGTCCAGTTCGTCAGTTGCTAGTGAAATGTTACATGTGCTTTTGTGTCTCGTGACAAAGTAAGCAACATTATAATGGATTTTGATGATGTTATATTGTTTGAAAATAGCACAAAGCTATAGACGTTAATCCAGAAGATGCTGACACAATCATTAAATGCATATGTTTGTTGCATAACATTGTTATTGATAAAGAAGGATCTCAGATTTTACCCTCAGATGTTCCTGCGTCAACACAAACATGTGATCGTTTTGCTACCGTTGGTGAAAATAGATGTGTAAATGCAGCCTATTTCGTACGAGAAAAATTTAAGACATTTTTCATCAATAACACAAGTATTTAGTTTTGGTTTTGAGCTTAAAATAAACCTCCTTCATAACTACCAAAAGTATAATAATTATACTAATTATAATTATAATAATTATTATTACCTATTAGCGTATAACTATTAAGATAAGTCTACTCCGCGTGTTTACAATTTTAAAAATTCAATACTGGCCTTGATTTAAAATGAGCCGAATAAAAAATATTAAATTTTGAATAATATAAACGACATGGTGACTCGACTATGATTAATAATAATAAGCGATCTTTGTCCACAACTTCATTTGAATGTCTCGTCGATGATATCGTTTGTCCCGCATATCCCACAGTGCCACATTATCTTCTACTAAACTAATTAGTCTTTCACAACCCATTTTTAACTTAGGTTCATTATTGAATAATAAACGAAATAAGATATCCGAATAAATAAAAAAGAAAAGGTACTGTGTATACCCAAATGGTAAAAACTATCAAACCAATGTCTTATTTTGTGCAGAAGCAATATCGGTAACCAATTAAGCCTTTTTTTAGCTGTGATATCAGTCCGATATCAAATTCCTGAGGACGTGAAGATATGACCGTTATAGGGGCCAACACATTAAGTAAAACCGTTATTTTCAATCTATTTTTCGAGGGAATTATTACCTATAACAAAAGTAGTGCCTATATTTTTCATGAGTAGGACATGGTACTCTGTTTTCAAGATTAATTCAAAGTGTGTTTTGTGAAGTTGCGTCAAAAAGTTCGTGTTCCCGAAGTTTTCGAGCGTCTAAAACTTCAAAAACACGAACTTTCCGGGCCCCGCGGCGACCGCCTATCCCTCCGCCGGCCTGCTCGTATCGGAGAGCGGCCGGCTTCGACCAGTCCTTTCCTGTCCGTCTTCGGGCGGGGCGGCCTCGACCAGTCCTTTCCTGTTCGTCTTCGGGCGTCGAGGCCTCGGCCAGTTCTCTCCGGTCGTTCGGGCGTGGCGGTCTCCGGCAGTCTACTTCGTTCCGTGTTCGCGCGAATACCGTTCTATCTTCATTTTCCATTTATTGGGAACATGAATCTTCATGGATTGATACAATGGAATGCCGGAACATGCAAATACACAGGTAAGTACCAAGTATTTTCCTACTAAATCTCTAATAAAAGACCATATAGGCCGAGATTAGGTAGGTGCCGCATGTTTAGGAAGTCCCACGCAGTGATTGATCAATAGATGGATAATGTCCATTGGTCTTGGTGTAAGACCAGCTAAGCCCAAGAGCTGTTGGAAGTGACGGAGAGAACCGCGCGATTTGCTACATCGGGCTAGCTCAACCGAATACGTCCGAAAAATCCCAATTTATTCGGATCTAGAAATCCATCGGCCGTGCACGGCCGATGACGGCCGAATAGCTCTGATGCAGTGGACGCGCGTCAACTGGTTCGCTTGTTGTGGGATCATTCGGTCCTATTCGGCCGTGCACGGCCGATGTGTTTTCGGCCGAAATCGGTGCCAGTGGACGGCCCCACTAAACAGGCTTATACACAAGAAAGATTCATTTTTAGAACTCTCGGAATTCATTTTTCGAGTTAGCAAAGCAGAATATGATTTCCGTTTTTTCTGGTCACATCCACAATGTTTGGGATATTGCCGTTTTCGTTTATTATTCAATAATAAACCATTGTAATCGCTCTTGAAAAAAAAATTCTAACCCCCCTTGAAAATTTTATGGTTTACGTTTCAAAGGGTGTAGAATCCGAATCTGCAATAAAAAATTTTCCGTCCGTCCGCCGTACGCCGTAAGCACGATATCTCCGAAACGGCTGGAGCAAAAAATCTGAAATTTTCAGGAAAAATCCATCTTGGTCGGAGGACGCCCATATTCTTGAGCCAGCTCCCTCACTCAATTTAAAGTGCCCTTTAAGGGCTGTAAAAGTTTTGTAAAATCCCTGAAAACCTCAAAACTAGTCGAATCGGCCTAAATATTTTCCTATTTGAAGAACATACCATTAGGAACCGAATGAGCCCTTCCCCACGTCCGTAGGTCAAACCATTCCCGATGTATGGCCCGATTTATGGTGCCAACATTTGCGTTTTTTCGTTTATTATTGTTTGTTTGTAACCTAGTGATGTCCGGCCGATAGCGTCAAGTTGGAGTTTTTTTTTTTTCTTTTTTTTTCGAGTTGTAGTGAATGTGGATACTGGAGTGATAGCCGATGTGAATACTTGTAGTGTAGTTAGTAGCCGATACACGGGTTGAAGCATTCTGATAATATATAGGTAAATATTATTCAATATTATTACTGGGGTTTATTATTCAATATTATTACTGGGGTAAATAAGTATTCTTTCACTGGGGTTTATTATTCAATTGGCTTGCGTTCATGATTTGAATCTTACTAAGCTTCGGAGTGTGCGTGTTTTACAGGTGATAGAGCGATTATCGAATTTCAGGAGATATGCACAGACCACGTAAATCGGTTCTCATCCAAAACACCTATTTGGATTGATCAGTTGATGATATTTGTGTGCCTCCTCTACATCAGTCTACCTTTGGCTACATCGTCTAAATTTGGGTTTGGGGAAGTTTTAACGCAATACGAGTGCCAAAGGACTTGATAAATTATAGATGTTTCTATTGTGGGGGGGTATTGAGGTTCAATAAAAAAAACGCTGCAAATACTTTCACTGGGGTTTATTACTCAATCGGCTTGCGTTCATGATTTGAATTTCTACTATGCTTTGGAGTGTGCGTGTTTCACAGGATAGGGCGATTATTGAATTTCAGGAGATATACATGGAGCACGTGAATCTGTTCTCAACCAAAATACCTATTTGGATTGATCAGTTGAACATATTTTTGTGCCTCCTGAAATTCAATAACCTCTCTATCCTGTGAAACACGCACACTCCAAAGCATAGTAGAAATTCAAATCATGAACGCAAGCCGATTGAATAATAAACCCCAGTGAAAGAATTTGCAGCGTTTTTTTCCTTTTTCCGCTTAGAACATCTTGGATTACCGTAGAGATACCCCAATCTCCACAAAACTCTCTCCTTACTGGAAACGCATCGCTGATTCCGAATGTATATACGACTTGGGGTCTTAAACCAAGAAATGTGTGGAATTGACAACATCACAGTCTCGAATTTTGCTAATTTTTACCTTCTTAGGTGGAAACTATGGGAAAAGCTTCTAACAATATCTTGTTGATCAATTATGTCTGCTTCGTATGAGATCAATCACAATTCCGTACCTTCCATATTAGGAGAGCTAAGATTCGTCGAAGTGTTGACCCGTTTTCGCCATATCGTAGAATTTACTTCTCGTTTTCGCCATATCGTAAAATTTACTTCTGAAGGGGGCCGTGGAACTTGATCGCAGCGACTCGTTTTTCTAAAGAAAATATTGAACATGGAGGCAGGAATGCATAATGATTAAAGAATGGTTGTATTCATCAAGAACAATTTGATAAACTAAAAAACAAAATCTGACCATTTTTGGTTAAAAAATGATTTGGTATGAGCCTTTCGGCTGAATGGATGCTGGATTGTCCGTATGAAAATCTGACATCATATTGCAATCCCAGAATCCTTGGTACCACGTTTCTATATCTTGATATCTTGCTTCAGCCTCTAATTCTAGTTCTTCTGATACTTTCTGAAAATATTTGAAACGACCAAAATTTTCTTTCTGAAACGCAACAACAAATGTCTAAAACAGAACCACTGAAAGAACAAATTTCTGAAACAAGACAGATGAAACCACAAATTATTGAAACAAAATAACTGAAACAACAGTTTCTGGAACGTACCAAAATTTCTGAAAATTTTCGGAAATCTTACTCCAAACTTGAAAACTTTTTTTTACAACTTTCTGGAACGAAGCAAATAAAACAGAAATTTCTGAAAAAGGTTGGGGAATCATGAGAAAACGTATCTGTTACAAGAGAGTTATACCTACTGTTTAGTTTCACCATTTGCTACTAGAGTGAATCAATGAATCAATCAATCTAGTAGAGTCATCTGTTACTAGAAACTTCCTTGACATTTCGTGAACGCAAAAGACAAGAGCCGTTCCTAACGGCTAATGCCAGTTCGAAAAATTACTTTCTAAAATCTCACTAACTCTAAACTTGAACAATTTTTTTACAACTTTTCGAAAAACAATGAATTCCTAAAAGAAAACTGCTGTAGCAAACTGTATAAAAAGAACAAGACTTCCTAAACATTTCTGAAACGGACAGAAAGTCACGAGCTGCCCATAACGGCTAATGCCAGACTCTATCCATATCTGCGTTCCTAATGAATTCAACCATTTCAACCGTTCGAAATGAATTGGTGCCTCCAGGTACATTGTATTCCTCGGAAGAAAGTGTTGTTGCGATCAAAACACTTTTTTTGTTTGCGTGAATATGCTTCAGCCATTTCGTGTCAATATAAAACTCTTCAGGAGTCGTGTGATCTCTAGGACAACTAAGGTGAGGCTCTTCAGATCCCTGGTCTGTGGTCTATTACGGATCTGAGGCTTGGACCATGAGAGCTGAAGATGAGAAAAGACGGCGGGTATTTGAGGGAAAGATTTTAAGAATCTATTGTGCAGTGAAGGAGGGTCAAGGTTGGGGAACTAGACAAAATGCAGAAATTGATGTGATGTTAAAGCATGAAGGCATAGTCTGTTTTATCAAAGCTGGACACATCCAATGGCAGGGGTATGTTGACCGCATGCCAAATGATGCTGAGAACTCGGATGGAAACTAGAAGACGAAGATTTCGTCCTCAAAATCGCTCGTTTGATGAGGTCTTGAGGGACCTCCAGGTGGTGGAGATACGGAGGTCTCAGGCGGATGATGGCGGAGAGGTGTTCTGGAAGCCAAGGGCCACTCGGCCTGTAGTGCTTTATGGTTAGTAAGTTAGAGTATTCTATAGCCCTGACCTAACCGCCGAAAAACGTTGCATGAGATTGGAACGATAATAGCTCAAAACTAGAGAAGGGCTGAATTTTTCAAGGTTTTATAGGGAATTTTTATTCAGCTTCGATTTTCTAAACCTCAAGTGTTATCCTTTCTTTGGGAACCGTCTGTATACCGCATGTCAGTTCTATTTGTATTGCATCAAGATGAATCGATTAAGAATGAAATTCAAGCGCCATCTGACGATTTCTGAAACGAACAAAACTTTCCTCCTGAAACGAGAACAACAAATGTCTGAAACAGAACCACTGAAAGAACAAATTCCGTTCTACACAACCCTTAAGGGTTATCCTTTCTTTGGGAACAGTCTGTATAAAAGATGTCAGTTCTCTCGATATTTCAGCAAGGTGAATCGATCAAAAACGAAATTAGCTGCAATCGTCATTCAGTTGATCGATGTCACTCCGAATCTTAGGTGTTGTAGGGGTTGAAGAAGAATCATCACGGAAATTATTCCATTTAATGCAGTGCTCAAGATATAAAAATGAGTCGCAAGGCGGTAGTTTTCAGCCAATAAGGTCTTCAGGACGCTGCTAATACGGATTCAAACTTCTGGAAAGACAATGCAGAATGAGCCGGCCTAAGGTAACGACCCTCCCGTGCCCATTTCACCGAAGACAAGTTGGTTTTGAAATATGGAAATTTTTCCTCGACACTGCAGTTTCCCATTCACGATAAAAGCTTAGAAGGGAAATTCAGCATATAAACGACCATTTTTTATAGTTATGAGGGTAATCCTCCGCGTATATGGAAGATAATGGCCAGCTTAAGCCGAATACGAACAGATGATAATAATAAATTATAAACACACACACACACATAGTTCGGAAAAAAAGAAAATCAGGTTAGTTTGGCAAAATAAATTTGAATTGTTGGCATATTATCAAATTCAAAATTTTGGCAAATTAATTTGAACCATTGGCACAAATCAATTTTAATATTTTTGGCATCTCAATTTGAACTTTTGGCATACCAATTTGAGCTTTTGGCATATCAATTTCTACTTTTCACATACCCAACTAATCCAGCATTCTACGCCATATAATGAACAATAAATGTTTTTTCTCTCATTCTAAGTTAAAAAAAAAAAATTATTAACATTATGACTTCAATAATGATTATTAATGAATTAGAAAATTGTTTCGATCCTTCCATGTAGCTGCAGACCACATTCGTGGCTTTGTTCTATTATAAACTTATACTCGTAGTGAAACTAATTATTTATTTTTTTTTAAACTTGGCGTGGCGATTTTAAATTTCATTGTTGTGGCTACCACAAAAGCCGTTTGAAACAATTTTTTTTCAAGTTTGGTATTTGATACCAAATAAGTACCAATAATAAAATGTGATACTTGTTCTAGCATAAAGTCAGAAAATCCTGAAATCAGATGCCCGACCACCTACACTTTTGAGAACCGTGATTATTTGATACATATAATATTGGGTGGTAGTAACTAACAGAATATATCATCTTGCTTCAACTAGGAATTAAAATGTTTTTGGTTTAAACATCAGATGTTTAAACCAAATGAGATGTTTAAACCAAATCAGATGTTTAAACCAACAGATTCTGTCTCATTCAACCTTACCTACACATCGTATACATAATTCTATCGTTATTTGGTTGACAAAGCTCATTGTCATGGATACATATCATTGTCGTGTCTTATAAAATTTTAAAACCTGAATTTTAAGAAAACCAACAAAAATCATGCGTGCCTGTACATTACTGTACCATTAGACTAACATCTAGATTGTGTAATAAAAAAATCATAAATTTAGGAGAACAAAATTTTTTAGCCAGAATCAAAACCTCGATTGTCGCGTAGAATGAGAATCACCCATAGGCGACAAAACGAAGTAATCGAGTCGATCAGAAGCGTTTTGATAGTAAGGCGACCACACGATGGACCCACCCGATTCGCGTATGCTCAAGAGCGTACGGGACTGCGCGCGGGGAAGCTCGCACACTCAATCACGCGTGCTTGTTAAGTTACGTTAATGTAAGATAGAGATTGGAAATCGAGACAAAACATCAATATTGATATCGATGTTGATGTTTGAGTGTTGGCATCGATATGTCGTCCATTATCGATATCGGTGTCTTTATCAGTTAACAGCATCCTTGTCACACGGTTTGTATAAGGGATACTTATGCAAAATCAACAGTTTTATTTTGTGACAAATGATATCTCATTTTAAAAGTATTTCAACGCTGAAGAAGATGGTAAAAAGTTCCAGTCATGTAGCATGATGAAATGAGCAAATTTTCAAACTAGTTTTGCATGAGGAAAAATTACGCAAAAAACAATTTTATTTTCTGACTTGTGATACCTCATTTTAATTTGAAAATTTTTGAAAGCTGAAGAATCTTGTAATTGTTCTTCCAATTTTGCCCATCTACAAACTGCTTTATCATCTTCATACTGCTCTAGTTAGAACGGATTGAGATATATATCTCCAATCCGATTTCCCATCGTGTGATAGTTCACAAAACCTATATAAAAGAGAGTCACCTACTTGGGGGTTTTCGGGTAATATTCCCCCTTCCGAAATGCCTCAAATCTCTCCTTCGAGTGAGGCGATTGTGCCCATCTTCAAACTTAGCCTTTTGAAAGCTTAGATAGATTTTTTGTGCAAATTTGAGCTTTCTCTCTCAATTCTATCGAGAGTTATCGTCTGGAATGAGTTTTGGTGCCTTTTGACAGTGAATTTAGAATGCTTTGGGACGGATTTTGGTACATTTTTTGAAAATATTTTCTACTGAGAACAATCTTTTTTTTCCTTCGAAAATTCGCTAATAAGAAAGAATTTTTAATATTTCTTTTTTTTTCACGTTAGGTAGCAAGCACACCAGATGGAATTTTCTCAGTGAGTGAAGAGTAAACCAAACCTATGTCATCGGAGCCAAAACATCGATATATCGATAATATCGATGTCGATGTCCCATCCCCAATGCAACACGAGAATTGAAAATGATTCTGAGGTCAGCTGTAAAACATATCACTCGACCACTCCAATAGGCTCTTTAATTGAAACGTGAAATATCAGCAGAAAAAAAAACGCCGTTTCTCGCACATTCCGGGCTGACTCGCCCTCATTCGTCTTACTCCCTCAAAGCGAGATTGAATCTTTACGTCTAAGTCGGTCGTATCGTTTTATCAGAAAACCGTCTTGTTGGTCTCGGTGTTTTTCTTTCACGCAGGAGGAAAACTCGGGCGTATAAAGGCTCAGCCGCCTCACCCCCACATAAATCTGTTGACCCGAGCAAAAATGATCGGCGCTCCTTTCAGTTATAAATCTCAATTCACCTGCCCCCCTTTTCAAGGCAGTTTTTCCCGGATGGGGTTCGATCCAAGAGGCAGTTACCTCCCGTGCAAACATGTGAAGAATAAATTGATTTCCAAAATCTAGAGCGTATTTACTAACAAAGCTGCTATTAAATTTAATTTGACAAAACCTCCGTGGGTTCCTTCCTAGAAAAGTGTAAACATTGTATTGCATTTTGTCGGGCGCATGTACGAGCGTCCCCAGAGCGAAAGTAATAGGCATGAGCGTACCCGTCCCCGGGAAGCCACCATGTACTAGCGTCCCCGTTCCCTTCATCTTCGTATGTACGAAAGCGTCAACGAAATGCTTGGCTTCACAATTGGATCGTCAAACACGAAAGAGGGGACATAACCTTAATCGCATTTGTACAAATAGCTGACAAAAAGTACCATCCTGTTTAGAGCATCAACCAATTTTTAATGTTTTGACTAATTCTGATATATCTGGATTTTTGAAGATTATACATTTTCTATATGAACACGACCGTTTTCACTTCCGCCCTTCAAGTGATCACGGGGACGCTCGTACATACGAAGATGAAGGGGACGGGGAGGCTCGTACATTGTGTCAACACGAAAAAATCACGTTCACCTCCTACGGGGACGCTCATGGTATCACCCCATTTGTCAGCCAAATGAAACCGTTTTTTGACCAAACTGAACGTTTTCCCAATCAAATGAAACGTCGTACCTAACAAATGAAACCATGTTCCAATCAAATAAAACATCTTTTCAAACAAATGATACAATTATTAATAACAAATGGAACCTGTTATCGTCCAAACTGAACCTTGTTCCAATCAAGTGAAACATCTTAAATACCAAATGAGACCATGTGGCAATAATATCAAACCATATGCCAACCAAATAAAACCTGCCAAATGAAGATTTTTTTTTTTTTTTTTTTTTTTTTTTTTTTTTATAAACCTTGTTAGAATCAAATGAAACACCGTCACTATCAAATAGAACCGTGTGCAACCAAATGGAATCATTTGCCAATCAAATTAAACCTCTTATAAATAGAAAATAACCTCTTTTCATCAAAGAAAATTTGTTTTTCTTTTTTGCAAACAAATGAAACCCGTAACCTACTAAATAATACCTTTTTTAAACCGAATGAAATATCTTTTTCATCGAATGAAATCTGTTACCGAACAAATGAAACCTTGCTCCAATCATATTGAACTTCGTACCTGCCAAATGAAACCATGTGCCAATCAAGTGAAACCGTGAGCAAATCAAATGAAATTATGTGCCAATCAAATTAAACGAATAAAACATGGAACATTGACGCTCTGTGTTTACCAAATGTGAACCATGTGCCAATCTAATTGAAACCGTGAGCAATTCTAAAGACCTAATAGAACATCGATCGACTAAAATTAAATAATTTTAAATTATAATATAAAAATTATGCACTTTAAAAGAATGGCGCATACTGACTCATTTGAGTTGATTATATTTGGTGGATTCGGTACTAGAAAAGTCCACGCCTGTTTGCTTTTTGGAGTTTTTCCATTCTTTAATAGCCATTAATGTTCTACTTGTAAAATTGTCCGTTGTATATCAAAACCCGTTTACACAAATATCCCCGTACATCCGTTCATAAACGCAATCCAAATTTTGTCATTGGAAGGCTCTAAAGTTGATTATCGTACAAGTTAACGTTCTATCAAATGTACACCTTCGATCTGAATAAATAGTTCGTTCTCATACCTACTGTTTTCTACTTGAGCTGACCAAATGCTTTGTTTTAGTTTAGTAGGACAAGTAGCCGGTCCGTTCTTAAGTACAGTGCTAAACACCCTGTGTCAATAAAAAATAACCTCTTTTCGCCAAATTAAACCTGTTACTGACCAATTATAATCAAATTATAAACTGACCAATTAAAATCTTGTTGTAATCAAATGAAACATCTTACCTACCAAATAAAATCAAGTGCCAATCAAGTCGCACCTACAAATGAAACCACGTGCCAATCAGATTGAAAATAAAAATGTGCCAATCGAATGAATCCATGTGCCAATCAAATAAAACAACTTTCCAACCAAATGAAACCATGGCCTAATCATATAAAACCATGAGGGGGTAAGAGCGATAAGTCGTTGTCTTCTCTATTCTATCTGGGTTTCTTATACCCATTCTGAAGAATATTCAGATGTGTTTCTAATTGTTTTTGTAAGTGTGATCACATATTACCCGGACATAAGGACTCCCTTAATGCATTACCTTGGTTAAACCATTCCTACCAGTGCTTTTTACGTTTAGAATTTAACGGTGCATCAGTTTTGAATAATATGCAGGGTTTAAAATTCAACATTCAGTGTTTATTATCGCTCAAGATAGCATTTCCCAAGAATTCGAGAGGAGGAAAGGTGGATCCCCATTGAATCCGACATATTGACACGAGTTAGAGTGAAAACATGTGGTTTTTCCAGGGGTTCGCGAACACGTATGTAGTGTCCTGAAAACGCGGATTCTCAATAGTGACACGGAGAGGGGTCTGGAACAACATGTCAACCACAGGAAGCTAGTTCGAGAACCCGCCACGGGGCGTGACAGCGCTGATGGCAGTTGCTCCAATTTATTGCTTCGTTCCAAGGGCCCGCTAACATCCCCAATTGAAATGTCTTCTTCCTCCTATCTGTGTTCTCCTCAATCTTAACTAACGTTATTTCTATATATTTGCTCCAATCTAAATACAGAAATGAGATGTTTGTTCAATGTTTCCAACAATCAACTTTACTAATCGACCAAGAAACTTAAATTATCACCCCCATCCCCTCAAAATTTGTTGTAATACGATCCAAAATATTCTACACTTCCAAAAACGCTGCAAATTCTTTCACTGGGGTTCATTATTCAATGATTCATGATCTGAATTTCTACTAAGCTTCGGAGTGTGCGTGTACCACAGGTGATAGAGCGATTATTGAATTTCAGGAGATATGCATAGAGCACTTAAATCGATTCTAAACCCAAATACCTATTTGGATTGATTGATTTGTGTGCCTCCTGAAATTCAATAATCGGTCTATCACCTGTGAAACACGCACACTCCAAAGCTTAGTAGAAATTCAAATCATGAATCATTGAATAATAAACCCCAGTGAAAGAATTTGCAGCGTTTTTTTAAGAACTTTCCGTGAGGAATCGAATGAACCCCTCCCCAGGTCTGTAGCTCAAACCATTCCCGATGTACGGCATGATCTTATGCTGCCAACATTTGCATCCTCATTCACTACATCACTAGGTTACTGCAATCAAAACAAAAACAACAGCGTTTTTTTTTCTGTTTTTGTTTTATCGCAGTAAGCTAGTGATGTAGTGAATGTGGATCCTGGAATGAACTCCTAAAAGGGTTTATAGCGGATACACGGGCTGAAGCATTCTGATATGCATGAAACTGCTAATTCTTTCACTGGGGTTTATTATACAATTTTATTCATTTGGCTTGCATTCATGATTTGAATTTCTACTAAGCTTTGAAGTGTGCGTATTTCACAGGTGATTGAGCGATTGTTGCATTTCAGGAGATATGCATAGACCATGTAAATCGGTTGTCAACCAAAATACCTATTTGGATTGATTAGTTGATCATATTTGTGTGCCTCCTGAAATCCAATAATCACCTGTGAAACACGCACACTCAAAAGCGTAGTAGAAATTCAAATCATGAATCATTGAATAATAAACCCCAGTGAAAGCAATTGCAGCGTTTTAACGTAAAATAAAACGTCTAACGCCAAACTCGTGCGGCCGTCCTAGGCCTTTGGTATATGGCGTATACACGTACATATAAAAATATAGGCCTAAACCGCATCGTTCTACCTTTACTTTTCTTAAAATTTTACCCAGCTTCACTGTGGGGTTTTTTTCCATACCCCCAGACCCCCGGTAGGTTGTCCCCCCCCCCCCCCCCTACATAAATCCTGGATCCGCCACTGCCCAGATATCGGCTATTGAATATCCGGCTTAAATTAGATTAACATTTGGTAACTCATTAGTACATTCCTTACACACCTCGCAGCAGAATAGATAATTCAAGTGCTTATCAAAGACGTCTAGACACTTGAGCAAACCACTCGAGTCCCAGGAGCTAGTGGCCGATACGTGAAGGGGATCTCCCCGTTGAGAGAGGAGAAACTCGACCGAAGTTCAATAATATCGAATCAATTTCAACACGACCGTGCCATTGGTAGCTTCTACGCATGCACTCAAGTATTTCTACTTGTAACGAGTGTAATTTCAACAATTTTCATGAAATTGTGATGAGATTTTCAAAGAACGAGCGGGTTATCCTGCAGTTAGTTTCCTAAGCGTTTCATTTCTCACAAATCAATAGTTCAGTCTGCGCATGCCTGAACTTTGTTATAAATCCATCAAGTTTCATTTGATCACTTTCTAATCGTCGGATGTTGGTCAAAATTGAAGAGTTGTTTGTTGATTGAAAGGATAGTTTAATCGGCATGTATCAATTTTCGGTCGATTAACGTTAATGTTAATTTTAATTAAAAACCTTAATTGGGAGGATGATTAAGATTAAAATCTTAAACTTAATCGTCAATTTGATTTTGACCAAGGCTGATCGAAAATCAACAAGATTAACAGGACTGATGAAAATATCAATTTCTGAGACCACTGGGGATCCATTTCCGTGCGGTAAACCGGAGTAGTCGGCCGGTGAAGGGAGGTGAATCCACAGGAAAACATCCGCTTTTCTTCGTCCAATTGTGGACGGAGAGGCGGTAATCGATTCAGGATGATCACCTACCGTCCTTTCAAAAGAACTTACGTCTGACGTGCGTTTGAAGCGCTTCCACCTGCCGCTTTGAGTATTAACAATATATTTTCTTTGGGAATATTTGGTGGCGGCCTTATGAAAATAGGGAGCGATCCCTGTCGGATCAATTATGATCAATTCTTGAAATTATCGAAACGTTGGGGCGATTAACCTTCCTAACGGTAACGGTTAATATTATTATCAGGTATCTTCTTCATTATGGCCAGGGGCTGCAGATGTACCTGAAACCCTGGTTCATATTAGCTTAGTAGATACAAGTTACTCTGACAGTGAGTGAAAGAGGCTAAATGATTTTAACAAAAGCCATTCTAGGTTAGGAGACTGGTAAGTAATGGCCACGTATGACCGTGTCTGGCGATACGCGGGCGATGTAATGGGTCCATTTACAAAACGGACAAAAAGCGATTAAGTTCCTCTGAAGGGTGATCAGGCAAAAACGCGGATCCCCCGGCAGTGTGCAAGAACATCGTCCAAATAAAGCTGGCTAGATGTCCAGGGCAAAGCCCACAAAGGGGAGCTCGACTGACGGGTCAACACCGATCTGTTCAAATTTCCCGTTCAATTCCCCGCATCAAATTTTCGGATGAGTGGAGATCTACGATTCCATAGATCAGTGCAATTATTGCCCACAGGTTCTACTATACTACTAAACAAAACATAACGTATTAGTGAGCATTCATTCTAGGGACGTCTCCATGTACATTTTTTATGTGATCCAACTTATATTCATAATTAAACACATAAATATTTGCCAAAGTATTTTATTTTTTCATCTTTTATATCTATTTGTCTTTGATTTCAAACCATTCATCTCTCGCATAAATCTGAATTTTGTTGACAAAGTAGGCATACGGTTCTGGAATCCCAAATCATACAACAGTGTACTACAGTACGGTGAAGTACTTGAAGAATGGTAGAGAGTTAGAATGGTTTTGAGAAAATTTCTAATTTATACTTTGGCACCATATCAGATGTTTCAAACATTTTCTAATCACAGTCATGTGATCGATCACAGTAAACAAATCTGTTGCTAGAGAGTTATACTGTTTAGTTCCAAAAATTGCTAGTAGAGTGCATTGGCATTGATTATTAATTGCTCATTCCCGTACAAGATATCTGACACGTTACCATTATGGTGTGTATTGTAGTAACGTTACCAGAATGGTAGTGACGACACTCAAAGTTCACTTGTTTTAATGGTACATACAGGAACTTGTCCTTCTGAGCGCCTCCACGCAGCTCTTTTCAATTGGAAATATTTCCGTTCAATTGTTGATGCATCGACATCGACAAAATTTGTCGATGTATTACAAACACGGAAGTGAAATCCACTTATAAGAGCAGTCTTAGTGGCACATTCCAGCAGTACTGCAAGAGTTACGAGCCACCACTCAACCGACTTCTATACAACTGCAATAGTCAATTCTCATAAATAACGACAAATTCGAAGTAAAAAGAAAACCGAGGTTGAAGCTATTTCCGTACCAAGTCTTGCCAGTGAGGAAAAGCCCTTAACGAATGGTGGAAACGAAAAACATGTTCTTCCAACGGGGAGCAGTTTCGGAAGCAGACGAAGGGAACTTGTGACTGGGGAAGGGAAACTGGAACAGAAGTTGGCGGGCGGTGGATTGTGATTCCGGGGACACACAATCTTTAAAGGAGTTGAAAGGAAAGTTGTCCGACAGAGATACGAATTGGTCGTAGGTGAGACGGGGAGTTTGCGAGCTCCAGCAGAATTGGAAAGTAGATAACGGAGTTGGTCCCCAGTTCTATTGCTCCGCGCTCACCGCCGGCTTCGGAACTGTAATAAATTAAAACCCATTGCGAAATAACCGACGATATTCCACGTGAAAGGTTGACTTTGGGAGTTAACGATTCTAAAACTGAACAAGTTTTCATCTTCTCAAACCATGAGTGTAATATGCGTACCGGACGGTACTTGAAAGAACGTAAATCACCCATTTAAGCTCATTCTGCGAGAGAGGTTTGTTATCTCTGGCAACTTGCTAACATAGATAATAAATAAAGTTGGTCCTAAGGTATTCCCTTGTATGACCTCGACGTCATTTGCAAGAATGTCACTCTTTGAGGAGCCTAAGTTAACGAACTGTCTCCTCTCATCAAAATAGAAGAAGAAGAAATTCGTTTATTTATAATTTTAACATAGACATTAAACTTCATTTTACAACAATATAAACATTACGGCATGGTTTTCTCACCGTCTGCCGGAGGTTCGAGGTGATATGCATGTTATATGTTTATTTCAATAATAATGGAAACAAGACCAAAAGAAGGAAAAGAAGGAAACAAATATAAATGTATATGTATAAACAAAATCTTGAAATAATAGGTCATTTACTGTAATTTAATGAATCAACATAGGCTTTTATCTTTAATTCTTATTTCACTCATTCTTTCTTACAGCAAGTTTCTGACTACTGAATCGAGCTTTGGATATGCCCATTGTAACGAATAGCCATACACCCCTTATCTTTGAGTTGCTGAATGTTAGAGACTAAGTCTATTAAGGCTCCAGCCCCCCTCGACTTATTAAAACCAAACTGCTGTCCACCTAGTAAGTTATTTATAAGGTTTTATTATTCAATGGTTCATGATTTGAATTTCTACTAAGTTTTGGAGTGTGCGTGTTTCACAGGTGGTAGAGCGATTATTGAATTCCAGGAGGCACACAAATATGATCAACTGATCAATCCAAATAGTTATTTTGGTTGAGAACAGATTTACGTGCTCTATGCATATCTCCTGAAATTCAATAATCGCTCTATCACCTGTGAAGCACGCACACTCCAAAGCTTAGTAGAAATTCAAATCATGAATGCAGGCCAAATGAATAAAATTGAATAATAAACCCCACTGAAAGAATTAGCTGCGTTTCGTGCATATCAGAATGCTTCAACCCGTGTATCGGTTATAAACCCTTTTAGGAGTTCATTCCAGTATCCACATTCACTACATCACTAGGTTACTGCAATAAAAAAAAAATAAAAAAAACCGCTGTTGTTTTTGTTTTGATCGCAGTAACCTAGTGACGTTACATCACTGATGTAGTGAATGTGGATGCAAATGTTGGCAGCATAAGATCATGCCAAACATCGGGAATGGTTTGAGCTACAGACCTGGGGAGTGGCTCATTCGATTCCTCATGGAACGTGCTTCAGCTTAGGGGTTTTACAAAACTTTGACAACCCTTAAATGAGAAAAAATAGGAATGAGAAAAAAGTCTGTGACGGGCGTAAAACTCCATTAATTCACTATCTAGCATGGAGATTTTCCATTTTCCCCCAATATATGCCTAAAGGAGATTATTCTCTTGCTGGTACCCAATTTTTAAAAATCATTTTAAAATTCAATTAAGGATTTATATAAATGGCAACCAAGCAACGTGCATCTCTTGACATGAGCAGGGAATGAGAATTGAGGTGATTAATCATTTATAACAATCATGATAATTAAATGATTGTATTCAGATTTGTGGACCCATAAAGGGGCTAAGCTATCCGACCCTTCCCCCAAAAAATCTAGTGTCTTGGATGAAAGAAGCTATGTAAGGGTGCTGAGACATCAAAATGACCCTTAATTTTGAAATAGCCCATATATTTTTTATAAATTTCATCGAAACATTATCGTGTCCTTGTGCTGAATTTCCTCCCATTCCACCTACTAGTATGGTTAAGTCGTTAAGCGGCATGTGAGGTATAATAAATGTGTTATGAGACGGACGCTTTCAAACGCCTCATTCGTTAGAAACGATCCTCTGTTTCTATATGGCGTCAGCAACCTGATATAATAACAAACATCACGTTCCGCCAATGTCTTAATACCTAGACCAACGTCCTGGAACTGAGAACCTGACACGATGGACTCATTTCCACACAATATCCAACGCCCTGACAAGAGAACAAACTAATTAGGCGAAGTGGCAGACATTGAGTGTGAAGTGTATACATCGTCAGTCGAGAAGCCGTTGGAGAGCCTCTGGTATTCGGGAGACGGTTGCGCGGCATCGGGTGCCACAGCCGGAGCAACGCGCGGTCGACGTGCCGTGACCCGCTTCCGCTCCGCCGGATATAATTATCATATTACGTGTCTACGGTTCCGTCCCATTTCACTTCTCGCCCTCAAGCTCATTAGAACTTAATTAATACGGGTACCCGAATGGAAATTAGGCTTTTCGATGACGTAGCGCTGACAGTTGTAGCACGAGGTGAATTGTTGGTTAAACACATTAAAAATGCACTGCGCATAACATAAAATAAGCGAGCACAGTGTACAGGGAAGGACAGCACACCGCCCTTAACCAAGCTCTCTATTAAAATTATAGGCAAAGCGTATCAGATTTTAAACACTAGAACAACTTTTGGTTGATTATATTTAACCATGAACCGTTGTTATTGACAAACAGAAACGTCAACCGCATCGCAAGAAGTCTAGGTTTAGGTACGTTTCAAGAGGCTTAAAATCTAGAAATCGAGTAATTAAAAAATATAGATTTCAATAACGTATCACAGATTAAGATTAATGAGCCCAGACTGGTGATTTATGTAGACGAGGCTATCGTATATAGAAATATAAACCTTTCCGTAGTACGTTAGACATTTTAACTCAAGCCTCAATGTCAGTCAGCTAGTTTTGGGGAAAAGGCCGAGAAAGATCCTAGAAAAAGGAATGAGAATACCGCATCAATAACGGAATCGAAAACTGTCCAAACCAAAAAGTGAACATTCCCAAAGAAATTCGGAACTTTTCCAAAGAATTTAACATTTTTCCAAACTAATTTGATGAATTTTCCTTGCTAATCGATTGGTTTCAAAATTTGACCAGTTTCAAAATCTATCCGTGAACTCCTTAAACCATTTTGGCAACTTTCCAAACGCAATGCTGTACTTCCTCAGCTAATCCTACAACTTTACCCGCCAAGTGGTGAACATTCCGAACCTAATTCGGGTCATTCCAAAAGGTAGAACTCTCCTTACTGACTTGAGAACATTCTTTACTAATTTGACTTATTTCTAAACGAAACTGAGATTTTTACAAACATGTCAACATTTCGAACTAGTTGGACAACATTGTAAACTGATTTGACAAATTTTCAAATCAATTTAAAAATTTTCCGCACCAAATCGAGAACATTGACAACTTCCCTAATCAATTTGAGTAATTTTCACACAAATCCATGATTCCGAATTCCACATCTTTTCAGTCCAAATTGTGAACTCACTGAATGTATAAACCTAAACTAAAACATTTGTAAAGTTTCCAAACCAATCAGTAAATTTCACTTTTAGCTATTCTATATCTAAGCTAAAGATTTTGCCAATCTCTGAACCAATTTGACAACTTTCGAATTAAATTGGAGGACTTTTCCAACAAATTTGGATACACTAACTGTGCATGGCCCAATTCCCTCGTTAGAAGAACTTCGCGTGAGCCCTTTTCTACCCTTTTCTTCTATGAGTGTAAAAAGCTATTTAAATGTATAGTAGTGAAGTCGACATAGCTTGTGGTGCCCTTCAAGCCCATCCCTTCTCCCGTGAAAAATCAGAATTTAGCCATTGGAAACCATTTTTTCCAAATTCCACAACTCGTGGATATAGTGAAAACCGACAATAATTATTAATTACAGTATTTTTATAATTACAATAATTATCGATTGCGCGAGCAACATCATTCGTTTTTTCTACCCCAAAGTGAAGTATCCAGAATTACTGCAATTGACGATTCTTATAGGATTTTTGGCTAAAATAGTTCTTCCTTGAAAAAATCAAGCCAAGTTGAGTTGAGTAATAAACAATGTTCATTTGTTATCCCTTCTTTTGTTACCCTTCGTGTCTTGCCCTTCCCCTTTCATAAAATAAATGGGCTTAATGTATTTAAAACTCAAGAACTATTCTGCAGTTTCACGAATGGATTTCAATGACACATTCGAAACTTCGATTTTGTAAGACATAGAAAAATTATCAATGGCTTAATCAGCTACTAGGAATTGATAAAGCTGCGGAAATTGAGTGAAAAGTTGTTCTAGATGTTCAGTTGATACAAGTGACATGTTCATCTTCCAAATTTGTTGCAAATTGACGAGCAGGGAAAACTCAAACATGATTAGAAAAACTTCGATCATTGCCCGAAACTGATAACAAGCCTTTTACCTCATTTTACCGGCAGATAAACTTCACCAATGAAATTCGGTTGTTCTCAAAGTTTGGAGCTCGTGAAATGGCAGAAAACTTGAGGAAGAACGATCTATCGACTTGTCAAAGAGCGAGCAATATTCCGAAGGACTCGGAAGGCATTTCGTTATCTTACACGGTTGTTGGGCTCCCCTACTTCGCTCCCAATTTCCTCTCTTGGCTGAATAACGAAGCGATTTCCCCCACTCTACCCCCCCATTAACGGAGTTGTCCCTGTAAATTTTCCGGGTGAGTAATCCTCTTAACGTCTCCCCATCCCCTCGCCAGGACCTTCCCTCGTCGTATGCCGTGAAACTGCGCGTAAGTGGTCGATCTCCAGCGATCTGTCTGGATAGTGCAGCGAAAAGTTACGATGGCCGCCTCTAGCTCCCGACTGTGGTGCAAAGAAACAGATGAAGTTCAGTAGAGAATACTTTTAGTGAACTTTCCTAGGAAATGACTTGTGATTGATAGACGCCCTATGGTTATATTTACGAAGATTCAGCATCATCTGCAGTGTGTAAAAGATTTCCGAGCCTATTCCCAACGAAAACGGCCATTAGGGAATTCTTTATTAGGGATTGGAATCGATAATCGGTATTTCAAAAATATCGATATTATGTTAAGGAGAACCGATTATTTCACATCGATGTTGGGTTATCGATGTTTATTGAAGTCGATGGTTCTTAACCAATATATCCACCAAAAATCGGCAAAACATCGCGGTTTTTCACATTTACCATTGATTTAGAGGAATTCATACTCAGTTAGAAAAATCATAAGTATTCTTCATCTTCCTTCTTCTCATACATTCAGCAATCATCTCACCTGCTGCGGACAACAGGAATGAGAACAACAACCATATGATACGGTATAAATATTTTTTGAAATTCAAGTGTTGTTGTTTTTTATTAATTACCTATTTGCTTCTACAGAGTTATAAGTGAAATAATTTGTTGCACGCGAGAATCGTAATAATTATACAGGGTGCTTCAAAAAAATGTATACACACTTTGAACTTCCATAGAAAATTTATTTACCTTTCTACAAAGTTAAATTTCAGGAAAATAGAAAGCTGATAGTCCAATGTAAATGAAACATGAATATAAATAATATAAATTATAAAATTATAGTTATAAAAAATATAAATGCCTTGTAGAGCGGGAAAACTACAATAGTTTAAAGTGTGTATACATTTTTTTGAAGCACCCTGTATATTGAATAGTCAGTAACAACAAGATTATGTGATCGCTCTTCAAGCGATTTGAAACCCTTCCGCATTTCGAGTACTCAAATTCATCCCCCGCTGTTTCCCTTTTTGGTCACCCTTCCTTGATGAATCTTACAACTTTTCCATATACCAAATCAGCTGATGTGCGTGTCTTGAGTAGCTTCTTTGATATGGAAATATCTCTCATTCGGGTGTGCGCGATTTTCAAAAAAAATTTGATTCTGTAAGTTCTATATCAGTTGAAGGTGAGCGAGAAAGAACATCATCAGGCCAGCATTCTTTACCTTTAACATACTCCATATCAAAATCACATTCCAGAATCATGATAGCCCATCTAGTTTCACGGCTCATTGCAATCGTTGGCAAGTTTGATTATTCCCCAAAACGTTGCAAATTCTTTCACTGGGTTTATTATTCAATTTCATTCATTTGGCTTGCATTCATGATTTGAATTTCTACTAAGCTTTGGAATGTGCGTGTTTCACAGGTGATAGAGCGATTATTGAATTTCAGGAGACATGCATAGAGCACTTAAATCGCAATACCTATTTGGAATGATCAGTTGATCATATTTGTGTGCCTCCTGAAATTCAATAACCGCTCTATCGCCTGTGAAACACGCACACTCCAAAGGTTTGTAGAAATTCTAATCATGAATCTTTGAATAATAAACCCCAGTGAATGAATTTGCAGCGTTTTTCCAACTGATCTATACTCTACTAGAAGGATTGACATACCTAGTATATTGCTTCCGAGTCTACCAGGGTAGCAGAAGCATTGTTTTCACTTTCGGAATGTGAAAATTTTTTTGTCTCCAAAACCAAAAATTCCACTCGCATTTTGCGTTTTAGACCCTTCTGAACAATTTTGGTTCCATGTCTGTCTGTCTGTCAGCAAATCCTTGTTACGGACAAAACTACACGAAGTTATAGTCCGATTTTGATGCAATTTTCAGGGATTGTGCGGTTTGGGGTGTAGATGGTTCCCTGTAGGTTTCATGACCCCCGGATCAATAGTAGACTCTGAGCATGCGCAAACGTGAAATCCTTGTTACGCGCATAACTCCGGGAGTTTTTGACCAATTTCGATGAAATTTTCAGGGATTGTTCGGTTTGATGTGTAGATGGTCCCCTATAAGTTTCATGACCCCCGGATCAATAGTAGTCTCTGCTCACGCGCAAACGAAATCCTCGTTACACGCATAACTCCGGGAGTTCATGACTGATTTCGATGAAGTTTTCAGGGATTGTTCGGATTTGGTATATTTTATAGTTTGTTCAATAGTTGAACATGCCTACCTTTATTTTCTCAAGTTATGCTCCCGCATAACAATAAATTTACCCTAATTCAATATTTACTTCGCCTAATTGAACGAAGTTCTTTAGTCAATAATAATTTTCAATGATCTATACAGTCATGTTATGGATACGAGATATATGTGCCACACCCATTGTTTTTTTTTTTTTTTGAGATGCGAGCGTAGCGAGCATCCATACTGGCAAACTAGACAGAACACATTCGAACACACATCGAAAGCGTGGACCTATATCGATAGTAGACCTGGTTTTTCAATACGTCGACGGTCTGATAAGAGGTGCGTTACCTATTCTGTGATTCTACCGTTGAATATTTCGAGGTCCTAACTCCAAAGAATTTTTTCTTCTTGGCAGAGTGTCTCTGCTATTTTTGTCGTCCCATCGCCAGATGAAATAACTTGCTGTACTCCAGAATCGTAATAACTATATTTTGAATCATCAATAACAACAAGATTATTTGGTCGCTAACCAGATGTTTCATCTGCTGTTGAAATAGTGGAGTCATGTCCTAACAATATGTAAGGTAGGTAGGAGCCTATCTGATATCTATACCAACATTGCAAACTGGTTGTAATACAGAATTAAAAAAATATTTTTTTTAATATTAATTATTAATATTAGGTAACACGAAACCATCAGCTCTTTTCTTTTTTCCATCAACAGGAAAATCAATATATATCGATGTTTATGGACCGATATATAGTAAGTATCGATATTGGTTTAGATGTCATACTCGAAATTTGGGTACCGATATCCCATTCCTAATGCCAACTAGACCTCTAGTGGAGCCCATATGTGAAAGAAAGGATTTTTCATATAAATCCAGAGGTCTCTTACGTGCAGCATTTCTTTATGGTGAAGACATTTCAGATTTTGATTCTACGCACCTTGAAACATTATGTAACAAATTTTGAGGGGAGTTTATAAAACATTTTGCAATATCAGAAAGGGTCAATATTGAAAATATTAAACTGATAAAGTTTAACGTTATTGTCTGTTCACATTTGATCAACAACACTGGGAAACCCGCATCCTCAGTGATGTACATACGAAATACTTTGGTACGTGGGGTTTTGTGTGGATACATTCTAACGAGACTTGCATTTCTGATACATTCTCTTTCGTCCCCGAGAAAAAACTACGTTCCCTGGTGGTGACGCTGAGCGAGGCAGCACGTTCCGAAAAAGGGAGACTCGCCGCATCGTCCATATTGATTCGGTCGTCTGCCCCTGTCACTTGACGAATACAAATCCTGGAGATTTCAAACCTTCCCCTTTTCCCGCGGTCGGTTTCTCTCGACTCTCGAAAGTGAGTCATTTTCCCGCCAGGGGCTCTCCCCTCGGTAATCGGCACATAAGAGCCGCCCTAGTTCTGTCTTCGAGTCAAATTGATATGGATGGAACCCTGGGGGGCTCCCTCCTCGAGTGCTGTCACGGGTCCTTCCAATGAAAAATGAAGCTCCTCAGATCGGATACCACTCGCTCCGATTCGATTCTGCTGGGACCGTCTACTTCGCCGGCCGACCTGGTTTCTCGTCCTTTCCGATGAACTGTATACATTAAAGGTTTACACGATGCCCCATTCGACGATGACGCTCCACTTCTTATGAAATAACGAACTTATTGCTGAATTGCATATCGATTTATTATGTCAGATCATTATGATTAGAAAACTCGACGTTAGTTTGTACCTATGTCTGCATATCTGTTCCTAATTGACGGTTATAATGACAAACCGATTTCTATGGGATCAGTCTAATAAGATGAGCACAACATAGGCTAGGTCAGAACCTGCAAAACACCCTTCTACCTCATAAACGGCGCTACCTGGCCCCACCGATTTGTTCGGCTCCCGAACTTTTGTTCTTATGGTTGCTAACATTCAGTTTATTGGCAGCGGAAAATCGTGACAACTAGAGAAGCCTCGGGTAGGAATTTTCTATAACAAAAAGATATGATAAATTGAATGAACACAACCCAGAATAGTTTTAAAAAACGTGATTTATTAATTGCAGCTGAAAAATCAAATACATTTCGTCTAGCGATTTTATATATCAATATAGGTACACTCCAAGAGGGTGGGTTTACAGCAAAACCTAACCCTTTATTATATAGCTCAATTAAATAGCACTGAGTTCGATTGCACTTCTATTCACGCAGCACAACTAAATCCAGTGGTTTGTTTCGCTTGAGACGTCGGATTTCACCTTTATTGTCCAAAACGTAGAGCATCTTCGGGTTCTCATGTTTGTGGAGGCGATAGTCAAAAGTGAACGGATGAACATATAGCAGACCGGTTTGGCTTATTGGCGGAGCGTCTATTAATATCAATTACGGAAACATTACGGTTATTTCAAAAGTTTTCGATATCCTGTTTTTTTTATAGTTCAGCCCTTTAATTTCACCCTGTAGGTTGAGTGAGAGATGCTGAGAATTCAGTCTCAACTAGTCCCCAAATGTGATTTTTGATCCAAGTTTAATTAGGTAGCAGTCCGACCTAACCGGAAAAATGGCACGGAGTTTGACTGGTTTGAATCATGTACTTTCTCTAAAAAAAATCTGCAACGATAATTTTTCCATCACAGCCACCAAGCTTGATTGCTCTCCTGCAGTTATGTGCGGATCGACACTCCGGTGGTTTATCTTCATCAACGTTGTGTTCTTTCTGTTTTGGTATCCGTTGTTATGTCCATTGAGCCTGTTTCCATGTCCAATAAGTCCAGGTGTATAAGAGTACACATCGTATCCATTCAGGTTGGCATCAAGGAGTACGTTCCTTCTCGAGGCGTCTACCCTTTTTTCAAAGAGGCGTCAGCTCTACCTTTCAACTCAAGAAACAGCTGTAAAAAACATTCAATTCTTCTTTTTATGTTGATCTCTTCGTTTTCAGTTAATTTTCCGTCCTCTGCCTCGTATCTTGTATTCCTTATTGAATTATTAAATTTTTCTCTGGGCCGCTTTCAATTCGTCAAGCTCCGTGTTGTAGCCAAGTTCTGCTACCACTTTTGGCGGGCTCTTTCTTTCTGATATTTCTTCCTATTTGATATTTGTTATATATATTATGTCTTTAATCTAATGCACCGCTCTCTCTCGTTTTCAACTACAGTAGTTATTCGTAAGATGAAATACAAGAAAACTATTCTTTTAACACCACGTGTGATAGAGGATTTTGGTAAGATTAAAGTAAATTGCGCTTAATTTTGACTCCGAAATGAATTCCAAATATGAGCATTGCGTAATATTTAGTTCGCATTAGGGGCAGCGAGAAACCGTTTCACTGTTCCCCGGTACCCTCCATTCAGGGAAAGCCCGCCCGTTACTCGCCTTCTAGAAAAGGGGGAAAATCATAACATCTAGAATAATAAGAGGGATTAATTATTAAGTACTATAAAAATCACACAATCTTTGTTTGATATAACGGCCGTTCATAATTCACCCCATAATTCATCCCAACACTTGTGTAAATACATCCGTAAGAACGTACAGTACGTTTGTAAAAACATACATCTATAATCAAACAAGTTATTCAACTAGCTATTCGTTGGATCAAAATTGATGTGAATGTTTATGATATTTCAAATATTTAATTAATGAAAAACGTAATTACGCTGTAAAGGCGATTGGATACTTAATCCTGCTCAGGCTTGATCTGAAATGTCAAACTTGATTATTCGTTTTTAATTCCCCTCAAATTCTACGAAATATAATTAGGTACATGAGCCTAAACTAAAAAGACAGTTCTAAAACTCAAAGTTTAAAAACTCCAAAGTTATATACTACAAATCGAAAGAGAAAAATACCCGATCGCCTTCCAATAGAATCAATGAAAAAGATATTAAATCGGGACCGTTAAGAAATCTGATTAACGACCCAACTAATAAGCCTCATTTCTAAAGATTAAGTGTATTCCGAAGTATTTTCGCTCCCCAGTTTTCTTTTCTCTTTATCCGACTTTTCAGTTGGGGAAATTCCTTTCAACTTAATTACCCTCAGAGCGGATTTGGTGTTTTCAACGGTTAGCAAAAACGTCATCACCTTTCGTAACCGTTTCTTCCTTATTCTTCATCAGTTGAATCAATTGAACCTCAGGTTCTAATCCTCATTACCTTCATTTGACGATTTTCAGAGACAATTTTTCAGTAATAATGATGCTATTACTGTGGCTAAAAAACTTTGCAAATTATTTTTAGAAAAATTGTATTATTGAAATGTTGGTTGCGATTCTGGTAGTATGCTTACTAGGGTTAAGGGAAGGAAATAAATAGGCAGTTCCGCTTGTAGTTCCATATATCTGAGCACTCTTGGCCTTTTGGTCTCGTCCGAGATCTATTATAGTAATTCAAGGGGTACCATATTCTTGAAGCATGTACATGTAAACATACACCACCATATATGCAAACAAGTGCGCACATACATGTAGGAACATGTATACACTGATTTATACTCTTGCAAATCAGAGTAGGCATCCTCTTGTCTAATACGGAAGTATCGATCAGTTAAGTAATGCTAAAATCCGTGAAAAACATGATGGCAACCATTTTCTTAATCTGAATCTAAGTCAATCGTGCCATACTTTATCGAATGCTTGGAACTCATTGTTATTAGATACCTACAATAGAGAAACTTTTGAGATTATTCACCCTGTTAATTTTCTCCCTAAAATCATTTTAATCATGTTAATCATTTATATAAGCGGTTCTTAAACTTTATACTTCAAGTCCTCTAGCATAGTCCAGCTATAAGCGGGACTCCCTAAATGATACAACTATACGTGATACTATACATAGTAAGTAACGACATAATGTTAGTGATTCGCTTTTGAAATGTCACAATAATTTGTTATTGTTATGTCGACACATTCTATCCATACTCTATACACTCTATGCATAATTGAAATGGAATAATGAATTCTTTACAAACAATGACGATTTATTTAGGTAATTTAGCTTGCTACAGTTCATAACACTGGTTAACAGGAAAAAAATGTCCTCCGAGTTGCCGGCTTCTTTTCGTCTATTCTAAGGGTTTTCAAGTTCGCTGAATCCGAAAATGATTATGATGATTTCATGGAAATTGTTCTTCCACCTCCCCATGTTACAAATTAGTCAGAACAGTTGCTCTTACTACAATAGAAGCAGATTAGAGCTAGTGGGAAATTTCCAACCTCCTGCAAATTACAAAGCTTTCAGAGTTTTAGATGCGAGAAAGCATTTATGGCCTCACAAATCATTACAGCGAAAAATAAAGCTTTCGGGGCAGTTAATCAAAAGTGAATCAGCTGATTTGAATGTATGGCTCTCGCTTCCGCTGAGTCAAAAATTAAAGGGTTCTGCCGATGTAAGCATCACTCTGAAACTTTGGGATCTGCCGGCGTAACATACACATGAACTGAACTCGTAGTTCGGTATTGGAGTAAGGTTTGAACTTCACGATGCTTATCAAGGAAAGTGTTTCCATAATTTGATGGCGAAACTTTTGAGAGGTGCCTACCAACTCGCTCTCTTACACATTTGACGTGTCACGGATTATGGAAATTGTGAAAGGAAAGTTGCCAATTTGCTGGGGAGCTTGTAATGAAATCGTTTCGGATCAGCTTCTCTTGGGATGAAAAGTTTCACCTTGGTCTTACCATTCGCGTGCTCAGGAACGCTGATGACGCGCATATTCTATAGTTGGGATGGAGCTATTTTCACCGTAACACACATTTTTTGCCCACTTGGTTAGCGCAGGGACAAAACTTTGCAAATTATTACACATAGGTTTATTATCTCTGTATTAGATTGCCCTTTCACATCCATCACTGATGCATGCATATTAAACGTAGCCTGCATTACATTACCTAAACTCGCATTTCCTTATGGACCTTATGAACTTTTGGTCCGGAATGAGATAATGGTGCCATTTCGCAGGTCTTAGAGAGACGAATCGAAGCATGTATCACTCCGGGAAAGAATGGTAGAGGTTATGGGTCATTATACAAAATAAAAAATAGTAGGTCACGAAAGAACAATCACAGTCCATGCGGTGGCTAAAAACGATAGAAGTTTGTTTGTCTCCCAATACGAGTGACGTGTTCATTCTTTTCTCAGTTTTTTTTTTTTCGTTTCATTCTTTAACATCAAAAACTTAATTAGCGAATACAGTGTGTTCAATGCTGTATCACTTGTTTGCCCATATTTTGGAGCCTAGAGTACATCAATTAGCAGAGTTCTGCATTTCCTGCCACGGACAAAATTATACAGTTAGTAATATCCTACATTTCAGAGTGCATCGACTGAATTGATTTGACAGTGTTAAAGTCGTTTTACCCAAACGTGGACATTCATATCTACAGTGTGTTAAAGACTAAATCAAATACCGAACTATCTGACGAATGGAGAGACTTCCAGAGAACGAGCAGGATCAGCCTTCGAGTTTCAAGGTGGTAAACTTTGCTGCTGATGAGGGAAGTTTTCTGACCTGGACTGCTTTTTTGTCTAATGCATTCATGTTGAAATATCATATGTCAACTACTCCTGTCAGTATGCTCGAAATAGAAGAAAGCGAATCACGTTTTGGATTGCATCAGCTGAACTATGTTGGACAGCACCTCGAAGCCGTTGTTCTCTCCGATATGAGTAAACATCGAAAAGCAAGAAAGCATGCTGCCTCATCCTACTGCAACCCTTAAAGGGCACTTTGAATTAAGTGAGAGTGCTGGCTAAAGAATTCTCGCGTGGTCGGACCAATATTGATTATTCCTGAAAATTTCAGATGTTTTGCTCCAGCCGTTTGTTTGAAATCGTTCGTACGGCGTACGGCGGACGGACGGAAAAATGTTTATTGCAGATTTGGGTTCTAAACCCTTTGAAACGTAAACCAAGAAATTTTCATGGGGGTTTTTTTTTTTTTTTTTTTTTTTTCAAGTGCGATTACAATGATAAACCATTATTATTGAATAATAAACCAAAACCAGTTTTACCCATTTGCGTTATATTCATACGACATTTCGATTTTATTTCTCTGGAATGACTATTCGATATTGAAAATCATTCACACTTTACCTCAAATATTACATTTTAAAATTTGAATTTTGCTGATTTGTGAATGAGGGACTCTGATTGTTATTTCCCGTGACCATTTATATCTTGTCGTTGTTAGTCTGTAGGCTTTAGTTGTTGAACTGCAAGAATTTATATAGATGTACAAGTATTTATATTTGTATGCGCAATTGAATTTGGAGTCCAGCGCTTGTGAAGTACAGACGGTTTAGTTAAGTTAGCATCTTAAATTTTTTCCGTAGGTCATGCGTCTACACTAAATAACTATAAACCAGTTATTGTCTTAGAAGGGCCATATAATACAGAAATTTTACACCTTGGTGTAATAATTAATTAATATATTACTGAAGAAGCCATTCAGATACCCTACTAAGAAGCTGTATTCCGAATTCAGGGTCTGTAAAGTGACGAGTATTTTTTTAATAGAATCAGGCTTACAGGTCTTTTTGCGTGGTATCAAAGCTGAATACATTTCTATATTGTCGGGCACTAGAACTTCAGCTACGTCTGATAGTGCCTTGCCCCGTTGTCGTACGGAACGTTATCGGCGAAATGCTTATATTGCAGCATTTAAATTTTTGTTCGATAATCGAATTATTGTCAGTAATTTTTACTCTGCTAAAGCGCTTAAAAAACATTCGCTTCATCTATTCTCAGATGATATGACAATAGGTTGATCCCTCGTGTTGATTTGTCGAGGGCCATAAGGGTTGATGTAAGATGCTACATTAAGTATTGTAGTAGGTATTATTAAGTTCTAAGCAAGGACAGGACTCCACCGGGGACCACAACTTCATCTGAACTCAGACCTCGGTGGGCAAAGAAACTTAATATTATTTTGAAGAATAGCTAATAATAAGTAGTATAAGCCTCATTTAATTTAATTTTTTATTATTGGTCTCATGTAGTCTTTGGTGTTTCTGTCAATAAATAATAAATAAATAAATAATCTGCAGTGTTCGCCGTCTGTCTTTTTCGACAACCTGTCACATTTCAGATGGGACAATGTCGTATAAATTAGTGTCTTCCCTTCAAATTATTGTGACGGGCGCATGAAAATGTCTCCTCGTGTTTTCATAGGAAATAAATAATGCAATAGACTGCCCCACTTTCTTACTTTCTTCGATCGACATTCATGAGCTTCCCCTAAAGATGGTGAACACTCTTTTCCATCTCAGGCGTCTAAAATACGAGTATTGATTAAGTCAGTTGATGTTTTGTTGTTCTCCGAACGAGGCAGGCACGATAATAGATCCAAATCAAATCGATCATGTTTGTGAAAACGTGAATTGCGCCAATATCGTTGGAATGAATTCAAAACAGAATAACATCAGTGAACATAACACAAAGCGTTAAAGATTGGCACATGATGCCAATCTCTATTCTATTCCCCAACAACCGTTTCATTGTTTTCTATTTTGCTAGTTTTAACCATTTAGAACAATACCAGTGGTGCAGCATGATTGTAAGAGCGAACTTTTGGAGATTTCCCAGTTGTTGGTACCTATTTCATTTATCTTCACACTATTTTCAAATTTAAGCTCTTTTAGTGCACAGAAATTTTCAATTATACATTTTAAAACAAATAAGTTGTTTTTATCTGACTAATATTCTGCTTTTCAAACAAATTTTCCTAAATCATCCATGAATTGTCCTCCTCGTTCTCCTTATTTCAGCAATTGCCAAATTTTCGAGGTTCGGTGCACAACTAGACTGGAAATAGGTTAAGAAGGAAAGAATTGATGGGTCAAATGCCTACAAAATATATCATTTATAATGTTAAATCAATTTCGGTGGCTGGCTCAGCATCAATATCAAATAACAGCTGATCACGAAATATAATGGACTATAATATAGTCACATTTGGAGAGGGGGTTGGTCCTGTTCCATTGGTTAAAAGAAGTGAAGGTGCTGAATGAAACAACCAATCAAATGCAAATATAGTGAAAGGGCATTCTTAAATAAGGTGAAAGGGAGGGGTGGTGAAACACACAGTGTTCAGATGTATCTGAAATGGTTTTCGATCTTGAAGAATTTTTCAGTATTTAGGTCATTACCTCTTGAAAACTACCCTGGAGGCCCACAGGTTATGGGACCGTACCATGGCGTTAAGCGTATTGCCTAGTTGCTACTGTTGGTTACCTCATTGTCCGTTAATCCTGAAACCATATCTATTTCTAAAAATTCCGTTCCTATGTGAAAATATTTAAAGCCTTTAGTGGACTCCAAATTCCCCAAGCTGCTTTGCGCCGTTGGTTTTTCCCGAGCCACCCTTTTTCTTGCAAACGGTCAGTCACCCATAGTCTCCCCTCCCCTCTAGCACCATGAGGTTTCCTGGGGTAGTTGTAACCCCGTCCCTGATTGGTTTCCACTATCCCCCTCTCTCTGCTCCCCGCGATTCTCCACTCTAAATTTTCTTCACTTCCCCTCCAAACAAAATTTTCCCGTTTTTGGTTAACAGAATCTGGAGTCAGTCCTCTCCTTCGTTTTAGCTCTTACACTCTTGTTAACTTGGCTCTCCTGGGACCTCCCTAATATCGGCTGGGATCCCTATATAGTTATCAGTTATCAAACTTGACTGACTTCATATCATAGTTATCAAAGTGACTTCATTTTCCTAACTAAGTAGTGGCAAAACAGCAGATTTTGTGATATTGTTGGCTACCCGCGAAACCTCAACTTTGGCAGAAGCGCCCTAAGGTTTTATTCAACAACACCTTCATTTATTTGATTGGTTCACTGTATCGACGAATACGAATTGAATTATGTATTTCCATACTCGTTGATTGAGCATGTACGCATTCATTTGAAATACAGCCTCCATCAGTTAACTGCACAACCGTTTACATCTTCCTTGGGTTCACCTTAACAACATAGTTTTAACTTTATGGAGGGATACAGCGTTAGGGAAATGGAAAGGTCTGTGGTGTTAACCATTTAGGGGGATGAAATCATTACGGCATTTACCATCTCTAGTTGGTGGTATCATTCAGTTTCACGTATAAAAATCAAATGGTGTTTACCTACAAGGCGTCACAAATTTACAGATATTGATTATGAACCGTATCATTCAGCCTCTTTCGTTTGCTGCCATAATTGCTTCCTACTATAAGCTCTGTGGTGTTTAGTATGCAAACATGTAACGATCCCTCGATATAAAGGATTTTCCGAAATCAATATTTGATCACGAAATCCCTCAATCAGCGTTTCCCCTTGAATTAACCATTTCGACCATCCGAGAGTCTAAATTCAACGAAACTTTAACTGCTCTCTAACAATAACAACTGCCGTAGGCTGGAGTGCTAATCAGTGACGCACAAACAGGCGAACAATCAAAGGCTGATTGGCGAACCGCTGCCTAAAACAGGGCCCTTGAGTTCACCCGTAACGATTGCGGTTGCATTTGCATTAGTAGCTGCGATCAGCCGTAAGCCCCCCATTGCTGTAAACAACGTAACGCATCGATCACCTTTCACAACCGCAGCACTTCAACCACGAAATGATTTATCACCCCACTGAGACAGATGTTATATTGATAGGTTTTTGCTTTCTCACTACCGAAAGCCATTCAAGGGTGGAGATATTATAATATTTATATACAAAAAATATCTCTAAATGCCCTAAAACTCCGTTAAATCTGCTACTTTAATCTGCATATTGAACAATATCCTGCCAGTATTGTAGTACAGAGGCAATAACAGTTAAGAATCAAGATTTCCCATTAAAATTTACTGATATTTTGGGAAAACTTCAAGCTTATCAGAACCTAGCTTTCCCATCGAATTCTGATCCACGTTCAGGTTACGTTCGAATAAGGTCTTGCCGGGAAAAATTACATTGTTTCAGGTATTTTTTAATTTAAAGTACTCTCTAAAATTCCAATTAATGGAGTAATAATTAAACGCGTCCTTTTTCCAATCATAGGTTAGGATTTAAGAGTATTGTCATTTTCGGAGATATTAAGGACTTTTCAACGAAATTAAAGTAAAGTGTCGCATTCATTAATGTTTTTGGAATTGTCAAAGGAAGCTATATTAAAAGTTTGATTTAATCTTCCTCGATGGTTTCTTTTCGATAAATTATATCGGGCAGCAAAAACTTCGGTAGCGAAACAACTGTATTGTTTGAAGATCGCTTGAAGATGCAACTTCGTTCGCAGGTCTATGTATTCTTCCTTCTCGAGCTTTATTGTTGTTTTCTCTTTTCTATACATTTGTGAGGAGGTTCTGAATCAAAGCAGACCTAAATTAACGAAAATCTCCACTTTTACCTGCCCAGAAAATCGAAAAACGACAACTGTCGTGGCTGAGAAGTGTATCACACGGAGGTGTTGAAATGTGATAGTTAAATTAATTTTTTTTTTTTTTTAATCTCTTATTCGGAGCGTAAGTATTTATTTTCTTCATATTAGAAACGTTTCATCCTGCAGCGAGGACTTCTTCAGTCTATAACTTATTATGTCATAAGTACAGGCAGAATTTAGGCTTTGACGTAGTGGTGCCACCACACATCTCTTCAGTTTGTTTGTTTATTACTTGTAGCTTGGGTAAGCGAAGTTGTTAAATTGCTCCCTCATCCTTTCCCATACATACAAACTGGTCATGATTAAAAACTTTGTTGGTCTCAACTGCGTTAATTATTAAAAATTTTATTATGAATAACAAAAGGGAGAGAGGAGAGCTGCAAGCAAAAATTAAGAGATTCAAAATGAATGTTTTCACCCCACTACCCACACCCACTACTATTAAAATTTTTGTAACTCCGTAAAATTTGTAATTGTAATGTTCAATAAACTTCATTCTCATTCTCTCATTCTCCAATATTAAAAGGTCATATCTACTTGTTCCTAACAAACGTTTTCTACATCACACTCTTCATTGGGTCCGCCACTATTTGGAAAATTTTGTGAGTCTTTGAAAATAGAGTTCAATATTGTCGTCAGAAACGGTTTCCTACGGACGACTCGATTTCCCGTTAATAGCTGGGACCTATACTCCTTCGTTTGGTTCGTGACTCGCACACTTTGCCCGCGAATTTGGACTTTTGCGAGGGTGAAGGCAGTTTCTCAGTATCAACTCTGGCAGTGGGCTCCCAACTTCTCCGAACGGCTCATTAGCCCTTCGCGGATCTGCCTGTAGCTGACGCCGCGTGCGATTTCACCGCTTAATTAACCGCAAGTACCTGGCAGGTAATAATGAGCGGTTCATACAGACGTTGGCGGATTGGGCGCCGAAGGTCTTGGTTGTTCCCATGGATACAGTCAAATATATGTAGATGTACAATCAGTGATTGTTATTATAAGACTAGTTTAAAGGCCCTGCTAGGCAGGTTAAAAAGAAATAGGTGAATAACACAATGAGGGAGTATAAAAACAATACGCAAAGTAAAAAAATCGTATATTCCAAAGTCATGCCGGTTGCCCTGGGAGACGCTCCGCCCCGCTGGGGCCCTCTCCAGTTCACAGTCGGGGGGGGGGGGTCTGGGATGTGAATTCCACCCTGAAAAACGGATATACCTACCTACTCTGATATTTTCATCTTTGTATATACGATAGTCCCTAGTAGATCCGGCACACAGTGGGGCAGGTAGCTGGGAATCTAGCTGGGAAGTCTAGGACCGATGCTATTGATAATCTATTATCATTTCCCATTATGACTAACCTCTATTTGCTAAAAAAAAAGGTGATTGAAAGAGCACTAAACCATTTATTTTATTAAAATCCGTATATTTCTATATTATGTTCAAATTACCCCTACTGTGAATGTAACTTATCGGACTAGATGTGAAAACTAGATCTAGGTATTTGAAATATTACTTTTGTGTGATCGTCCATTGTTATTTTAGGATAAAAATATGTTCTTTCTATGTACATTAGCTAAAAATTAATAAATAAATATGAATGTTAAGTAAAGAAACAAACGAACTGTAGGTCCTGAGACTTGTCCTGTAACACAGTTTTTATTGATAAAATTAAACAGGGAAGAATGGGGATTTGAGTGTAGTGTTATTATTTACTTTACACTTTTCTGAATGCACAGAAATAAAATTCAAGTTGCTCCATGCTATACGATAAAAGTTGTGGACTAACACGTGGAGTTTTAAATAATTATCGTTTTATTATTTAAATAAATAGTATCTCATTATAAAAATAATAACTTTTCAGTACCCGATTTTTAAATCGATTTTATAAAAAATGTATAACTTTTGTGACGATTTACCTGTAAATTGATCTTTTGGATTCGATTTTGAATCGATTTAAGAAAAAATCGATTTTTTCCCGTATCGATTTCCTATCTTTAGAAGGGATTCAACGTGGAGGATCTCGTTCCAACAACCTCCTGTCCTTGTTAATAGGGATACCGATACCGACCACCTCCCATTCTATTCACAAAGTTTCCATCTTTTGTTCTGTTACCGGATTGGATAAATCATTCCTACTGCATTACAATCGAAAATGAAACTCAATTGCTGGACTCCACTAATTATCTGTAGACCACTGCTCTGCGTACAAGGGCTTCTGATACACGAATAGTACACATTTGTTAGATAAATTACAGCGTTTCATTCTCAGTTCCTAAATAGAGACTATAAGTGAGGAGTGCACAGTTCCCTGAATCCACCGATGAGTCGTACTTTTATTGGTATTATGACGTTGACGATCGTCGACTCGTTATGGCAATAACTCAACACCGTGTAAGTCCAAAATAAGCAGAGCGTGAGTGGACGAGTGGTAATTTTCAAAACCTCAGAACTGCAGTAGCTGGAAACGTCCCTGTTATTAATAAAGTTCCACCGTGGGACGGAGAATAATAACATTGTTGAGGCTCGGCCAGCGGAGTCAGGTCGCAGTGGCTGGCGGGAAGCGCTTACACAAATATCGCATTCCGATAACGCGGCCCAACTTGTTCCCTCTGAAATACTTTAGAGCTCTCGGTCCGCAGCGGGCTAAATCTGATGGAAAAATAATAAAGAACATACAACACATTTTACCCCCACATCCTGATACATTTAGAAGCGAATACTTGAATTATTGTTCTTTCACTTGGGCTGTCGGGCAACTAGAAATGTATGGAATGATTTATGGTGATAATAGAGTCGTTTTCTCTATGCAGGGTGATTCAGTATATTTCTTTGTGATACGGACAATGCACAATACAACAGCGATAGGGAGGTAAAACATAAGCAAGGAAAAGTAAAACATCCGAAGTACGAACTAATCAAAAATGGTACGAAGTGAAGTGTCCTTATAGAATTAAAACATGATTCGGGGAAAAAATATGCAATTTTTCTCGAAAAAAAGTGTTTAACTTTATTTGATATTAGCTGACCCGGCAAACTTTTATTCCGCCTTAGAGGTTATAAATGAGCAGACTTTTAATTTCATCAAGATCGATTTTTTTTGTTTGGATAATTTTTTTTTTAATTGATTTACAAGCAATTTTCATTTTGAAAATATAATTTGTAGTCATACAAAACTTAGGTACTTCACTAAGTCTTATGGGTTGTGAAAAGGCGTGGTTCTGGTAACGTTCACCGAACGGTTTCGCAGGGAAGGGGACCACTTTCACTTCCACAAATCTTGAGGCTTCGTTGTTTTGACAGCTTCATCGTTGACATGCCCTTGTAGCCGCTTGTGATTGACTATGGCCTGGGTTTTGATGACTTCGTTGATGGTGGGGATGTGAAGTTCTTTGTGTAGTCGGATATTTCTGACATACCAATATGCGTCCACACAGCATCTCAGTACGTTGTTTTGGAACCTTTGGATGGGGTCACGGTTGCTTTGGGCAGTGCAGCCCCACAGCTGCGCTCCATAAGTTTAAACTGGCCTAAGGACTTGTTTGTACATAGTTAATTTATTATGGATCGACAATTTTGATTGCCGGCCCATCAACCAGTACATTTTGCGGAACTTGATCGCCAGCTCAGCCTTCTTTGTTTTGACGTGTTCCTTCCACCGCAGTTTAGCATCCAAGATCATCCCGAGGTATGTAGCGTGATATGCGGTATGGTCTTGCCATTGAGGTCAACCGGTAAAGAGTCCATCTTATGGTTGGTGAAGTCAACATGGACCGATTTCGCTTCATTCATCTTTATCCTCCATCTCTTTGTCCGGATAATTAATGTAGGTAAATAACAAAGCAAGTAATTTAAGGTTTCTCTATTGTTCATGTATCTTAGTGCATGGGTTCCACTTTTTATTGAAGCACCTTGTGATGGACGACATCTGTTGTTTCGGTTTATTATTCAAAAATCGCTCTTGAAAAAAAAAAATGTCTAACCCCCCTGAAAATTTCATGGTTTACGTTTCAAAGGGTGTAGAATCCAAATCTGCAATAAAAACGCTGCAAATTCTTTCACTGGGGTTCATTATTCAATTGGCTTGCGTTCATGATTTGAATTTCTACTAAGCTTTGGAGTGTGCGTGTTTCACAAGTGATAGAGCGATTATTGAATTTCAGGAGGCACACAAATATGATCAACTGATCAATCCAAATAGGTATTTTGGTTGAGAACAGATTTACGTGCTCTATGCATATCTCCTGAAATTCAATAATCGCTCTATCACCTGTGAAACACACACACTCCAAAGCTTAGTAGAAATTCAAATCATGAATGCAAGCCAAATGAATGAAATCGAATAATAAACCCCTGTGAAAAAATTTGCAGCGTTTATTATCTGGTGCAAGAACAAATAACGCCGATGGTCTTCCGACAAGTGAACATGCCACATATAATTTACCATGGGAAACAACTGGGTTTTCTAGATTCAGACCACAACCTTGTGATTTCCTTATGGTCATGGCGAATGCAAGACGAATCGGAAATTGAAATCGTTTAACCTCAAACGGCACGTCGGTTAGCAGCATTTAATGATACTCATATCCTTTAGCAGAAAATCCTTTATAAATCTCAATAAATCAACAGAAATGATGAAGTTTTGTGTAAAAATTTACAGCGTTTTTATTTCCTGGCTGAACTCGTGATCAGTTTCTTGGGAATACACCCAGTACTTATCCCAACCTGAAGGACCTCTCGAGAATATCTTCACAGAGAATCAAACCCGGCATTCAAACTCAGCTTTGAGCGCGGTACACACATCTCTCGTCCATTCTCCACTTCATAAAGCTGCAGCGAAGAGTAGGAAAATATTCACAGGGAAATAATGAGAGCCAATCCCGCATGCAGGAAGGCTCGCAGAGAAGTTTTCTCGCCTCGGCCATCTACAAAAGGTCATTCTGTGGACTATAACCCCAACCGTTCCCTCTTCTGCATATAAATCTGCCCTTAGGGCTCCGTTGTTTGAAGGCATTTTTTTTTTTCTGGGAGAAAAGATTTAACCTTCCGGCGCCTATTCATCGCCTGAGGACCCCCTTATAACCTCCCGAGGGGTTTTCTATTCACCACTCCTTAACCATTCCATTCTCCCGCTCGTTCTATACTTTCTGGGAGCAACCACTAAAAATCCGGACCAAACGACCACTTGACACAACCCCTTCCTACGGCCACTCCGACCACGGGTTTTGTTTCATCATCCACGTTATTCAACCGAAGAAAAAGAATGAAGTTCAGCAAACACATCCAACAACTAGTAGGGACATACACCCCTATTTCATCCTCCTCAAAACCTCCCATTTTCGCAAAAAAACTCTTTCCCCTCAACGGCGGAAAAATGTTAAGCGACTCATTTAAAAGTCATAACATTAACACAAACAACGTTGAAAGTTTAATACGGAATTTTTCTGTTTCGTATCGTATGGAATTTCAAAAGGGTAGTTGTCTCTTTTGTGGGGAGACAAAGCCGGACACAGTGAGGGAACAATGAAGGGTTCTCCCGGACCTTTGATGTTTTGCTTTCATGGGAAAATAACCTTCTTTCTCTTTATCAACGTCAGGAAGATCTGGATCATCCCGTTAATAAAGTACAACAGGGTCGCAACAATACAAAATAAATAAGAAATGGAAGGGAAGGAACGCTGAAAATTATTACAGAAAGTTTTTTTTTATTGGTTGCGTCACAATAATTGTAACATATAACCAGTTAAGTTACATAGTATTCTATCTTATAAATTACATATACAGTAACTGATTGTTCATTAAACATTATTTTTTAACTTTCACAATTCCTGCACCTTTCATGAAGTTTATAAGTCTTTTATGGTCTATAAGAGTTCCATTTCGTAGAAATTCTGTGAGGTCTCGGTGTACAAAGGGACTTAGTAGAGTTAGCTCTTCTTCGTACAGTGGGCACTCTTGTAATTTGTGCGTCATGTCTTCTAATTGGTCTTCGCAGAACTCACATTCAGGAAAATCGCTTAGGCCAATGAGGTACAGGCTGCTTCTCACCTGACCGTGGCCACATCGCACCCTGACCAACTGGACCATGTCACTTCTGGATAGTTGCATATTCAACAATTTCGGTTTTTTATGAACTTGGGACATTATTTCATAATGGTAAATGCCCTTATCTATCGAATATGCGTCATACCTGGTTTGCCATTTATGAAGAACAACCGTTTCCACAGCACGTATTGCATCTGTGAGAGGGATTCGGGCCTGGACACATCTTTCTCCTGCTGCACCTCCAAGTTTGGCTACTTGATCAGCTCTATCGTTTCCTGGAAGATTTATATGTGAGGGAATCATCTTCGTGTAGCTTACCATCATCATTCCAGATCAGTAGCGCTGGAAGAGACCATGTAACGAAGGTAGTCAGTATACAGATCGTGATTCTCACCGACTCAAAAGTCGCGTGTCAGCAGCTCTCACAGATTCACCAAGGTCAATGCAAAAATTATATAGCCTACGGCATTGCCAAATTATTACGGAACGCAACAAGACCTGTTATTACAGAAAGTTATATTATTTCAATATCCGAATAACCTTCACGGTAAATTACTGATGTGTACTAGATGTAGTCAGTGCCGAATTATCTCAACTCAGCGCTCCGCGCAGTCATACCCTGTAATCTCATTCTAGGTGACAAGAGTCTCGTCTATATTTCATCAAGGTAGATCGATTAAAAAAGAAATCAGCCACAAGGGCATTTCGGCTGACCACTGATCCTTCTTACCCCATAGCAGTTGCATGACCTCGTCTTGAAACAAAAGCTGATATCAAAATACCTACAATAGTGAAATATCTATAACTGTAAAAATGAGTGCTGAATCAGTTGTTTTTCACCAGATTGTGTGAGAATGTTTGGGATGCTTTGTGAAGGGTTTTTGAATAGCTTCTAGGAAATCGATCCATCTGTTCAGGAGATATGCATTCTGTGCAAATACGGTGTGTCGCGGGTTTAAAATCGTATTTTTTCTTCTTCGTTTATTACAAAGGTTCATAATTGAAAATAATAACCAGAGACACAGCTAAATGATGTATGCATTTCAAGGACATTTTTATATATGATTAAATTTTATCAGTGATTTCAGAAAGAATAGCGAATAGATCATGATTTTACTGAATGTATTTCCTCATCATAATGTAATGAGAATCTACTACGACCAGCTTCCTCACCTTCTCTTCCACAAACATCATAAACAATGAACTAGGTCGTGGATGATCCATCATATTGCAATAACATTTTTATTTGGATAATAATGTAAACATTACAAAGATGGTTTTGCATTATTAATAGCTGCACCATTGTAATAATTGACCTGTTACTTCAAGGACTGTGCTGCTTAGTCCACAGAAGCATTTGAACACCGATGCGGGATCCGACCCAGGACGCCTTAGGTGTGGTCACGGATTGTGTGGTGGAGGGAGGTTATTGCAACCTCTGGTTGTGCCATCAGAAGGCAATTCTCCCCCCAAATGTATTTTTGTGAGTCCTGCTCCAGGCCCACTGCGCCAATTCAGCCCGCTTGTCACTACATGGCGGAGATTATTGACCGTAAACACTGGCCACGTGAGTGCTTCTGCTGATATTGGTCATCCATTCCAGTATCCAGGATAGCTTGCTCGTTTTAGCTCAATTACTGACCTCTTGTACCAAATCCATTTCGCAAAATTGTATATCTGCTAACTGTGCTGCCGCTTGGAGTAGAGCATCAACTTGGTGCTTCCTCATATTGGTAGAGATCCTCAAGTGATCTCCTTTCTGAACCCTTTGGAAAATCTTTGACCGTGATTTTGTCACTACGGTCAGGACGGTCTATACGATACATCATGTTGCATAACACGGTGTCATATTATACATGATTGAGTAGTGTCATCGCTAAGTACGGGTCTCTCTGAACAAGATTAAAATCACGCTGCTTAAGGGCAAAGGGGGCATTGGATAAATAGTTTGTGGAGCATTGTCAGAAAAAATACAGGAACTGAAAGCTACCAAGAGGAAGCGGAAGAGATGTTTTGAATTGCTTTGTTCAGACCTGTGATCTGTGTAGATGGGCTACCTAATACAGAAATAATAAACACATGAGGAATAACTTGCTTCTAAAATATGAAACTTGGAATTAGGGCATATCATGTATTTACTTTGGTTAATAGGTCCTACACGTGTCGTTTTCTGTTCGGCACGGCGGCCAAGGTCTACCTCACCTTCAAGACCTGGCGGTCGTGCGGGTTTAGCCTACACTCAGCTCCTAGCTCTGTAGGAGTGGAATTCAATGGAATAGCTTGCTAAGCTTCAATGCGGTCCCTTGTATACTTCCCTCCGACGATGCGTTCTGGCGAGAAAAATAGAGTTGATTCTCAACACGAAATTCCCTGATTTTTCCCGTAATCGTATTCACATGGCAAAGAAATGGAAAATGAAAAGTTTGTACCTGGATACCCAACGCAGTTCTAATGAAAAATGCAACCCCCGTGAACATTAATAATTAATAATGGTACCTACCTAATATGAATTGACGATCATTTCATTTGTTGCAAGAAATTATAAACGACAGTCACTCGAACCACTGGTAGTTCAAGTACAAAACAGCAACCGTCGTAAAAATTCTATTTGTTTAGCCGAAAAAACATTTAAAATTATAGCATTATAAATAAAGGTACTAAGCTGTCATTGTTCAATTCTACTGTGCGAAAGTGGATCTTTGTAAAGATTTGCAGGTAAGGTATACAAGTCAAAAATAGAAACAAAGTGTACAAATGATGGATATAAATTTCATTTGAGGAACATTTATGGAGGAAATTAAAATTTATGAAGTACCTAATCGGAAAAATCCGACTTTTCTGGCCGAGACACCTAATCGTTACATTGCTTACTTCACATCCTCGTCTTCGTCCTTCTTCCTCGTGAAATACCCGAACATTGTACATGATTTCTTGCGGTCGACTCCTTTCAGGATCATTTTACGATTTTGAATGAAATCGGCGGGTTCGGAGGATCGTGATGATATCCACAGTTAAAAATGATGGGATATCGAATTAAAAAATACAAGGAAATCGCAGTGAACACTGTAAGCGTATAAGGGGACACAATATAACAAGAATATAATTACCGCGGATAATCGCATCCAAATGGAACGAGATCTGTCATGGCTTAATAAAGCAGAATTCCTTACATCTTTTTCTACATAGTCAGGCTTCCGGGCCCTCATCTTCTCCCGCTGCCTAGAGTGCGGGGTCGGAGATCAATATTGTAGGAAGACTACGACACATCTCGTGTTAATAACATATATATTTACTGGTTTTATTGGAATACGTAACCGATTTGGTTAACAAAAACCCTACAATTGTCCAAATTAATAGGTATCAATAATTTGATTGCTCTTCACCTGTATTACAGTAACCTACGAGGATACATATACACAGGGTGTGCCATTTAGTTTGTTCATGAACAAAGAATAAACTCATAAACAGTAAACAAGAAACTAAGGCGAAAATTAACATCGAAATCATTTACATTTTATTGAAATTTATCCAAAGTCATTCAATGGGTGATCACTAATAGTGAATTATTTTTGAAATTGATTTCCTGAAAAACGATTTTTTAAATCCATAAAATGTTTAGAAAGCATTAAGCTTAGAAAAACAATGAAATTCCATATGCCACACTTGGGGTTCCTCCAAATCAGATTTTTGCCTAAATAGAGCGGGTTCAGCTCAAAAATCGGCTTAGAAGTCAAATTTTCATCAAATTAAGTGTAAAATCCGAATCTGCAATTAAAAAAAATGGGGTTTTTATTTGAAAAAACAAAGTTGGTGTCGATTGCGCAATGGGCAACATGGACATGTTTAAGGTCCTTAGAAAAAACATGTAGATTTTTAAAAAAATGTACCCCAGAGATAAAAAATTCCAAGAGGGAAGATCGTTTTGTGGCACACCCTACGTAGTAGCAATAGTATAAACCGTCAAAAATGTGACCCCTAATATTACCCCTAAATGGGTAATGGCTCCGTAAGCTTTTCCAATGCTTTCCGCTCCTACGAAGCCAGGGGCTGCATGTAGGCTAAACCCGCACGACCGCCAGGTCTTGATGGTGAGGTAGACCCTGGTCGCCGTGCCGAACAGAACCAACACACAGTATCCTGTCTTAGTGATGATGTCAATGAGCAATTAATAGAACATTGAAATGTTTTGATTAATATTAATTTATTTAATATTCAAATTTTAAGTAAAATAAATATATAAATCTTGTTCGAAGTATTCACCGGACAAAAGTAACACGACACATATTCCAACATACATTTACTCCTTAAAATGAGTGGTTCGACGTATTGCAGGTCTTTTGCTTTGAATTGAATCGACTTAACATTTATATGAGATTATTAAACCTACCAACTACCCTCCAAATTCGTGCGAAATCGGAGGCATAGATGTGAGTAATCGTACTTGTTGATTTTGTTCGTTCATGCACACACTGAAGATGGATTTAGGAGCCTTTGAGCTCATTTTATTGAGATTTTATTATGCTAGAAAAACAATGATACCTTATGATACGGCCCAAAATCAATTTCAGTAAGTTTGTGAGGCGTTCTATGCCAATGTTATCTCACATTATGTTATCTCAGTTATCTCAATGTTGGTTTGTTTTGTCACTGAATTGAATAATATCCTCCTTGTTGCTGTAATTTCCATCAAATAAATGGCAATCCGTTGATGAAAACTGAAATTTAAATTTTAATCGAAGTACAGTTATAAATTATTTCTTGTTTCTAGATAAATTCTAGTGTAGACAAAAAGTAACTTACTTAGTATAAGTATGTGGTATATGCGTGATATAAAAATAACAAACGCCGAACAATATTATTTTTAAGTTATTATAGTTTATCTCTTAAAATTACATATCACATACTACATTATGACAGTAACACTAACAAACAACATCAAGCTAACACGGTCTAACAAACAAATATTAATCAGGCTTAAACTTTAATAGTCAAAATAAATGTTTAGTTTAATTTTTAAAAAAATTAGATTTCCCATAAACTAAGGGAAATTTTAATCGAAGTACAGTTAAAACACTATAATTGATCAGTTATCGAGGGGGATGATAATGATTAAATTACTGAAAAGGCTTTAAAAAAACAGGGGTTGGTTATAAAAAAGTAAAAATTTAGGGTTGTATATTGTACTATATTAGCGCCTATGGCGATCAGCCGCGGAACTAAGCAATATTTATACGCAATTATTGTGGAGGCGCTGCCTTCCTACTTTTCTATCATCTGTTCTCTCTCATTATTCATTATACGACTACCTTTCACAAGTGCTTTTACTATTATATAAAATCCTCCTCATCGTAGTTTCCTTAGTACGAGTACATCACATATATATTCTTTAATGCCACATTATAAAAAAATAAAAAATAAAAGAAAAAGGTAAAAATCGGTAAAGCCGTTTCCGGAGGAGTACGGTAACTAACATTGTGACACGGAAATTTCATATATTAGATATATTCGCAAGTGAGCAACTTACACTCTTTATCATCTAATGAGACACTCAAAAAGAAATACATGAGTTGAACATTCCCCATCTGTGGCCATTCATAAAGTTAAATACTTGGATGAAGTGCAAAATTATTAAGTATTATTGGATTTTTTTTTTTTTTTCAAGATTTATGTAAAAAATAAAATGATGATATCATTACCATTGTGCAATGTGTATAACGATGAGAAGGGCTAAGTCATCTTGATTTTCCATTATTCAGTTGAATCTAATATGTAATGATGTAATAGAAATCTAGATTTTCCAGTTGAATTCAGTTGAATACTAGATATGTAATAACCTAATAAGTGACAATTTGGCGGTTTTTTGGCTTTTGCGTGACTAGCTTTTAGCTCTTTTTGGTTTTGCTAAGAGCTATTGAGCAACAAAACTGATAGATAGGCTGGTTTCTTGAATTTTTTTGTTTCGACGTCATCTGCACACCAAACAACGCTCTCCAGACGCAACAGTCGGTCTAAATATGTTTTCGCTATGTCCCAGAAAAGCTTTCACTTTTAAAAATTTTCACTAAACAATCACTTAGGAGGTATTTGCATAATGCGGTCCAATTTATTGATCGAGTACGAAATTCCACTCACTATCCCGCATTTGAGAGTTTAAATCTGATAAAATAATAATCCAAAGCCGCGAGGCGGGCCCTTTCAGCAATTAGGGTTTTACGTCAAAAACTGCCTCCATTAGTAGTGAGGACGACGGTGAACTTCAAATTCGGGTATTAATTCTTCAGTGTAAAGGGGAAAGAGGGGACTCATCTATTAGGCGGAAGGGTCCGAGGTTTAGGTGGAGTTGGGAATCCCGAGAGGTGGATAATAATTCAGGACATAATGGACGCTCTATCGCCCACACGCTACAAGTGCGGGTGTGAGGGTTAAACCTATGCTGCGTGAATCGGGTATTATCTCACCGTTATTCACGAATCACTGTTCCGAAGTCCGAGATCGATACAACTGATTGATCTGGGAATCGAATCTTAATTAATACAGCCTGGGAAGGCATCTTTCCCTGACTATCTGACAAGGGGATCATGATTGCTGCCTACGGGTGGGTCTCTCGTGAGCATATGCGGAAAATTGACGTGCTTCAAATAATCGAACCTGTATAGAGTCTGCCATGTTTGATCACGAATATTGGTGTGTTTACTGTCAAAACAGCCTTATTCGGAATGCTGCCACGATATTTTCAAAAAATCTATTGTTTAGACGCAGTTAATTTTCTATCAAGCGTTTGATGATTTTCATCCTACACGTACGGTGTACTCTACCTATATAAAAAGTAAAACAATCGCAATCATCGCAAACTTCTGATTCGGAAGAGGAAGAAGTGATCTGGGTTATTGTGTATATGTTCTACTCTATGATTTCTTTAGAACAGTTTTATCTTAGCTTCCCGGTATAATTTTGTTTTTCATATCCAATAATAATACTTTGTATCCCTATACAAATTTTTTTTAATATTCCCGATCAAATTTTGTCATTTTAACGTGTGTCCAATTCCAATTTTTGTCAATCAATGTGCGTCGATTCCAAACATGCAATCTCCATCCGCCATACAGTCCACAAAAGGCCTTAGAATTTATGTTAAAAACTGGTCATATTCTGGTTTTTGAGGCGTTTACGTGGGTCATTTTCCAGTAATTGTGCCAAACCAGTCCCAGCTGATCTGACTTGCAAAACCGCATTTAAATGGCGACAATTTAAAAAATAGATGTACATTCCAATTGTTTGAATATATTTTGTTCATTTTCTTGTTTTGACGGCCTAACTGTCAAGGGAAGTTGTATGGGGAGGGGGAGTGGAAAGGGGGGGGGGGAGATTAAAAATAGTAAACCTTTGTGAAACTATTTGTAGCGTTTTTCAATTCAAAATGCCGACGTGTGCTATCATAGGGTGTAGCAGAACATACCCCCTATTGAAGAATTTCACTATTCATCCTACCTAAAGGCATCAATGACAACTGTAAGAAAACGTTGAAGTTTCTTTTAAGCAAAGAACTTAATGGTTATCCCTATTGAACAGAAATACAACTGGAAAAAAGGTCAGATTGAGCGACCGACACTTCATCTTTGTAAAGTAAATGTATCATCTACGGGCAACTAGTTCAAGAACTGAGGAACCTACCGGTTTGTTCTGCACTGCTGGACAAAGAACAATAAGTAGTGATTTAAATTTTAAGCTTGAAAATTGCCAGACTTCTAAAATGGAGCGTAATGGGCTAAAACAGTGAATTGAAATAAACAATTCCAGAAAACAACTTGATTTTCTAGCAAGGTAGACCGAAAGTGTCGTCATTCGGTTCAACGTGGAAAGTTACGTAGAATTGGACTCTTAAATCGTCAGATCTTGAGGTGCCATCTTTTCATTTATCATATAGACTTTCGTGTACAACTATCACGTTTTTCTACATTCAAACGCCATTTTTTCATTTAATTAGCAAAGTGAAAACAAAATTGATTATAAAGTTGGAATAGTGAGATATTGTTTCAGTTTTCACCATTGTTGGATAGTCATTCACTTCTGAGTGAAACGGAATTTTGAGATGAAAATTTCTTCGTGGGGGTTTTGAAGGGTGCTGAAAATTGAAAATTCTGGCGCGTGTATCCTATCAACAGGAAACCCCTGTTTATGTTGCCTTGATGGAATGGTGTTTCAGAATCATAGGTCAGAATCATCATGAGTTTTAATGTGAATGGCTACCATTAAATTCTCACCTAAACCAATCTGACTTGAGGAAAACATGGAAAGAAACCTGTTCCCCAGTTCGGAATATCAGAAATGAACCTCCCTAATAACCTTTTCTTCCAATAGTGTGATCAAAGATGGAGGACGTTCCGTTATCACAAACTTATCATGCGGAACTTCATGTTTGAAAAATAAAATAATCGATCATTAAGTCTAGAGAAACCTACCAGTAGGTATTAGCTGTAAATGGAGCTGTCATACTGGCATTCTCAGCGATTTTGGATTTGACTATGTGACTCCAGACATATGCTATAATTCGTTACGCATGGTAACAGTCTAGATTCTAATTTTGTCGTTGCTTCTTGCTGAAACACTCGAACTTTCTCAACGATATCGATTCTATGGTACCACGTAATCCCGCAGCGTAGAATCGGAAAGCATTTCGGTTGGTGAAGTCATTTGGGAATATTCGTATTCATGAGAGCAGAATCCAATGTTACGGCCACCTCACCAGCAACAATCTCCATGTTATCTGCACGACCCGGGAAGCGTTGTCATCTCGTTCCACGAGCAAGAAAGGCATCTTTTTAGAAAACAGAGTCTGACACTTTATAATTTTACAGCTTGCATCCAATCTACACAGCTTTTCCTCTATGTTTTAGTGTCAATCCTAGCCAAATAAAAATTGAATGTAAAGCTCGAGTATTGGTGTTATCGTGAAAATTCTAATGAAGACCTTTGATCAGCATATGGCTTTTGGTTTATTATTCAATAATAAACCATTGTAATCGCTCTGAAAAAAAAAATTCTAACCCCCCCCCCCCCTGAAAATTTCATGGTTTACATTTCAAAGGGTGTAGAATCCGAATCTGCAATAAAAAATTTTCCGTCCGTCCGCCGTACCCCGTACGCACGATATCTCCGAAACGGCTGGAGCAAAAAATCTGAAATTTTCAGGAAAAATCCATCTTGGTCCGACGACGCCCCAATTCTTGAGCCAGCTCCCTCACTCAATTTAAAGTGTCCTTTAAGGGCTGTAAAAGTTTTGTAAAATCTCTGAAAACCTCAAAACTAGTCGAATCGGCCTAAATATTTTCCTATTTGAAGAACATACCATTAGGTATCGAATGAGCCCTTCCCCACGTCCGTTGGTCAGACCATTCCCGATGTATGGCCCGATTTATGGTGCCAACATTTGCGTTTTTTCGTTTATTATTGTTTGTTTGTAACCTAATGTCCGGCCGATAGCGTCGAGTTGTAGTGAATGTGGATACTGGAGTGATAGCCGATGTGAATACTTGTAGTGTAGTTAGTAGCCGATACACGGGTTGAAGCATTCTGATAATATATAGGTAAATATTATTCAATATTATTACTGGGGTTTATTATTCAATATTATTACTGGGGTTTATTATTCAATATTATTACTGGGGTAAATAAGTATTCTTTCACTGGAGTTTATTATTCAATTGGCTTGCGTTCATGATTTGAATCTTACTAAGCTTCGGAGTGTGCGTGTTTTACAGGTGATAGAGCGATTATTGAATTTCAGGAGATATGCATAGACCACGTAAATCGGTTCTCATCCAAAACACCTATTTGGATTGATCAGTTGATGATATTTGTGTGCCCCCTCTACATCTGTCTACCTTTGGCTACATCGTTTAAATTTGGATTTGGGGAAGTTTTAACGCAATACGAGTGCCAAAGGACTTGATAAATTATAGATGTTTTTATTGTAGGGGAGGTATTGAGGTTCAATAAAAAAACGCATCATGATATGTATGAAACGCTGATAATATGCGTTTATTATTCAATTGGCTTGCGTTCATGATTTGAAGTACACGGATATCAATAAAAAAAAACGCTGCAAATTTTTTCACTGGGGTTTATTATTCAATTGGCTTGCGTTCATGATTTGAATTTTTACTAAGCTTTGGAGTCTGTTTCACAGGATAGGGCGATTATTGATTTTCAGGAGGCACACAAATATGATCAACTGATCAATCCAAATAGGTATTTTGGTCGCAAACAGATTCACGTGCTCCATGTATATCTCCTGAAATTCAATAATCGCCCTATCGTGAAACACGCACACTCCAAAGCTTAGTAGAAATTCAAATCATGAACGCAAGCCGATTGAATAATAAACCCCAGTGAAAGAATTAGCAGCGTTTTTTAATCAATGGTAGGGGGACTGTGGGTTCCGATTTCAGGACCCCTTCATTTCAGCCCAAACGATTTACTGTGGATGCCGCAGTAGATGATTCGGAGTACGCCACCTTGGATCAGGATACAACGCATCACTTCCAATGACATTGTATAGTATACATTATAATCGATTATAATCGATGATTATATTATAATCGACCAATAGCGTCTCAGTAGCACACGATTTGTTCGGCAACCACTGTTTTCGTTCCACAGAAGTGACAGATTTTCGCTATTACTATCCAAATTTTCTTCAACTGATATCGGACAGGGCTATGGCAAGTTATTAGGCCTACAAGTATTCTGACGACTAATTCAATCGCATTACTTGCTGAGAACTTCAGAAAAAGTTTATCCTGTCTTAGTCCAGTGTGGCTAAAGATTTCTTTCTTGTTTTTAAGTCTTGTTCTTGTTTTCTTTCTCCCAGTTGTAAGCCATGTTCTGGAAGCTTCAATAGCCATAGGTGGCTCCAAATATCGGTTCTGGTCCTGTAAGGCAAGGACTGAGATCCTCTTTTAGCAAGACAGTCAGCAGCTTCATTGCCCTCATGCCACGAATCCACAGGAGAGTGGCCTGATTTCTCTGGGCCACTCTCTCGAGGGTAGTCAGACATACTCAGACCAGCTTGGGGCTTAAAGTGAGGGAAGCAATGGCCTCTAGGGCAGCCTGACTGGCACATAAAATATATACTTTAGCACTGTTGCAATGCTTACTGAGCATCTCTTCAGCACACAGTTGCACGGCATGGATCTTTGCATGTAAAATCGTGGTATTTGTTTCAAGAGGCTTTATGTTGGAGGTTATGGAAATGACAATCCCCATAAACGATCTTCCACGCATCACTGATCCATCTGGGCCATTTGGCGCGAAGAGGAAACATGCTCCTCCTCCCATCTTTCCAACAGTCTCTGTCGTTTATGTAACTTATGAAAAGGTATTTCCAAGTTTTGTTGTTCTGTCAATGGGTTGGTGACTGTCAGTGCTATTTCACTAATCACTATTTTCTAGGACTCACTGAAAGCTGACTGTCGTACGAATCCCAGTCGCAGCAGCCCCCAATAAGGCTACCAGAAGATCATCCCCACTCTCCTCAACGTTGCGATTCCCTACGCTAATGGAATCAAATACCAAGGCATGCCAAGACTGAGCTCGCATTGAAACTTGTAAAGAAGTACTGGCTAATCGGCCTACGATCTCCTCCATAACCATTGATAACAAGCTGCTTCTTTACAATCAAGTACTGAAGACAGTTAGGATGTAGGGAGCGCAGTTTTGGGTCTGGACAGCTCCAACCAATAGACAGATTATTCAACGTTTCCAGGAATGAGGCAATCCACCGTGAAATTTAAATGGACGATGTGAATGAGGTGATTAAAAAGCGATCAAGGCACATTTCGTCAGACTAATGGGTCACGTGAACTAGGAAGATATTGAGCTCCGTGGTGTGTAAGAGTAAACTCTACGCCTTAAGCGTTTGAAACCGCTTGAGATTCTGTACGAAGTGAATGTTATAACTACATTCGAGAGAGTTAGGACAAAGTCATGTATCTCTTAGTCTTGAATTATTTGTTTTAGTAATATAAGTCAGATTTACATTGTTAATTGGGTTGCACGGTGCAATAATAGCTTTGAACAAAATCAGTTATAATTCGATTGTTACATGTTTTAGAATAGATCACAAGTTAACTGTCGATCTATCTATTTATGGGGTATTATCATATACCCCAGACTACAGCTATTAATTATCATTATCATGGCGGTACCCTTATGGAGGGAAGACAAGAATTTTTCATTTAGGGAATATCTCGAGAAGCCTCCTGGAGGGGTCAGCTATTTTTGGGATAGCGCGAGGCAGGACGTCTCGAAAGGGGGCGCGTATTTATGTGGTCAGGCTCCTCCTTTTCCAGTCCTTTTCTGAGCTATTCGTCTCTCCCTTAACCCTTTCCTCTGAAAGTTGCCCTCCCAGTTCTCCCCGCCACTGCCTCCATCGCTCTCTATGAATGTGAAAAAGAAAAAGTTTTCCCATGTGCCGTAAAAGGGAGCGAATGATACTCGTACCGCTTCTCAGCCTGGGAAAAAAGGGGGCGAACACGTAGCGATGCCCCCTCGTGTAAGACAGAGAATAAGCAAAGTTAGGAGCGGAGCTTCACATAAATACCTCCCCTCCATAAATACTCCACCACTCCTTTCCTTTCCTCTCCACTTTTGGTTCCTCGCTACTTTTCAAAATGACCCTTCTTCGGTGCTGTGGGCTTGAACCGGCTTCCATCGGCCCGCATGTTTCCTCCCACGCAAGTTTAATTCCCTTCTGCGTACATTTACGGAAATTTACCTCCTTCGCGTTGCCCGCCAGCTCGTTCGACCCACTCGTCGACTTTCAACCCACTTCAGTTCCTGTTTTAGTATCCTGGAGTTTTCTTTCTTTTTTCATCTTCCTCCAACAGGAATGAAGTTATGTAAAGACTATAAATAAATCAATCCAACCGTTTCGGTTGTGGTAAAGCTAGTCTAAGATCCAACGTCACGCAAGTTCCAAGCCCTGGGAGTAGTTCCAGTCCAAATACAATTGAAGTGTGTGATGGATATGGTTAGTTTGTCTTCCCGATTTTTGAATCCATCGCCTCGGGAGATACACCTTACGCCTTCCAGCGTCTGGGACATCCTCTGAGCGTTGCGAGCAATATACCGCATTCACCTCTTGGAAGGGGACCCTATAGCATTACATCGTCTCCTCAAGTTACAAGTGGCATTGGAACATCTTCATAGAGCTCCATGAAGAACCTCCTACGTGGAACCATCCACGGAGATTAAATCGTGCCTCCCTCATGAGTTGCCGTGAATCAGACATCACTGTTTCAAGTTCAGTCTCTTTCCTCATTGAAAAGACTAAATATCGACATAAAATTACGATTAACGTCCGAGCTCTATTTGCACAAAAATCAGCAGTTCAATCAAGAGGGTTGTAAATTGTGGCAGCTACTTAAGTAAGTCATCTTCATCATGAGCATTTAGCTGTAAGCGCATGAGCTTCACTGGGCCAAGAAGGTCTGATCGGACTCCATTGTTGAATTGGATTAACCCCTTATGAGAGGCGCCACCTTTTCATTCGAATGTGGGAAGAGGTCCAAGAATTTCACGCCACATCATTGGTGGAGAAAACAAAATAAACTACTGCTCTCGGGCTGGATTCTCCCCCAACTTCAGTGGAAATCCAATTTGGGAAAAGGGCGAAGGTGGAAGTCGAGGCGCAGAGAGGGAGGATCTCCCGGCCGAAGAGACCAAACGAAGCGAGAGATTTCGGGATACTACTCTCCACACCCGAGTAAACATTCAGGTATCGATTAGTTCGGCGAAATGACTTGTCGTGGATATGATTCCTTGGACCTCTCTCTTCGTCCTTCTAGCCTTCGCCGGAAAAATCCTTCAACTTTCCGCACGGCTTCACCTTTCAACGGGGGTTTTCCTCGAACGAGGTATCCTCCGCGTGACGTTTTTCCGAAGGGGTTTCTTGGCGGAGATTTCGCTCGGGTTATCTCTGATGGGTGTAACGGTGTAGGTTACAATGTCAGGGAGTGTTATAGGGACATACTTAGCGGTTGGACTCGAATGTCGGAAGCAATCAATTTCGTAGCTCAGTTAGTGTGTTATGGCTCGAATGTCTCCAATCCAGTTAACTTGACTGAACACAATCGATAATATCAACAATATTACACAGTTCTCAGGTTTGCCAGGAGGAGAGATATCTAGGGCATGTATACTTGAATTATGTGAGTTTAATGGTTCTGATCTTTTCAAATAACTACTGGATACTTAGGTATTTGGACCTGAAGGTCTAGGATTTGGAAAACAGAACATAACGCTGTAATTTACAGCAGAAAGGATCATTATTTCTGTACTGAACAGCTTTTGGGGTCTATTGATAACACAGGTCTGCAAAAAAAATTTGTTGATCAGCTGCATGGAATATTTTAGCTAAATTTCATGTTTTTTGGTGTGCTGAATCCAAAAATGACCGCTATTTTTCTCCATCAAGTACAGTTTTCTTGCAAATTAGGGGAGAGGGGGACTTAAAAAATGAAAACGTAGATACAATAATTTGTATTGTCTATAAACTCAAAATAAAAGAAAGTATTTGTTTACTATCCAGTACGAAATGCTCAAAAACTTCATTCAGTTTGCTCGTGGAACCTTTTTTTTTTCTTTGATACTTCGTCGCACACGTTTTCGTGCTCCATCATTGTCCGTATCCCTCTTGAGCATCCAACAATAGTCAGCTAGCATATTGACGTTCCATCGTCCTTGGTAGCGTTTTTCCATATCCCGAATGTCTTGGTGAAATCTTTCTCCTCGCTCTTCACTAAACGCTCCCAGGTTTTCTGGAAAGTATTCAGACATGGGAGTGTAGGAAATGAACTTTTAGGCTCATGTTGCATCCTTGAGCTTTGTAGGCAGCCAACATGCGATTCACAATTGTTTTGTAGTTAGGGTCTTTCGTATTCCCATGACTGAATATGAGAGTGAACAAATTCATGCAATTCATAAAATTGACAACTTGGAAGCAACTACCAAATTGAGGCTTAACGCTGAATAACACCGTATGTGGTATTCAAAAAACCAGTTTTGCGAGAAAACTAGACGTGATGGAATTTTTTGATTACTTTTTCGGTTTTAGCATGCAAAAATCCATGGGAAACAGTAAAAAAATCGTATGCAGTTTTTGGTTGCAGACCTGTGTAATTATTGAACCTGGTTATGGAACTATCCTCGTATGATTCCATATTGTCCACGAATAACACAAGATAAAGGAAGACGAAATTCAATAAACTTTTCTTTAGCACTTGTATCGCTTATAGGTGCAGAGGTAGCCTTTTGTGTAACATTAATCTTGTTAATATCTGTTTTGAATTTGAATTACTTAAATAGGCAATAAACTAATGATAAACTTTTTTTTCCAATACAAAGGCTTACTCTTGAAAATAAAAATTCCAAAGCAAACTGGATTTTATTCGTGCTTGTGAAACGATTGTCTCCTTCACTTATAGCTTCATTAGACTGAGAAGGGTCACACGGTCCGAATTTTTTTCTTCATTAAATCATAATCCAAACTTTTCTATTATATGGCAGAGATTCTCCTAGTGAACTACAGAATCCAACATAAAAATTCTGCATTAAAATATAACAGAACTCTAAGAAATAAGGAATTTTAAGAGTGTGTGGCCCACTTCCTGAGAAGAGGTCGATTTTAAAATAACACGTTTATTCCATTTACGTTATAGAACAATACTTTTATTTTATACTCGAACTTTTTTTTCTGAAACTTTTCTCGAATCATCCAACGCTCTTTGGAAATTGTGTTTCAAAAGAAACGCTTTTCCAAAGAAAAGCTTTCCCATTACCGGAGTTGAGTTTTCTTGCGAAATGCTTCCTTGGTTGATTACAAAGGTTCATTATTGAAAATAATAAATCAACGTTATCACAATGAGATTTATTTTTTCTGTGTTGGAGCAACTCTATTTAAATCACCGATCTATGTATATTGGGCGTAGTTATTGGTACATTATCTAAATAAGTACGAAATATTGGCCACTGTGCATCGGTAGGGAAGTAAAAGTTTACGACGAAAGAGTAAACATAGAAGCCTGTGATAGCCTATAACCATCCCTGGAACTTCATCGTCAATTCTCTCCCACCGGCGCGCAGTGTGGAAATCGGTGAAGTAGTTTTTGAAAATATTTCCCCGACACAAACACTTATTTGAATGTATTATGTTACGAGTTTCTTCGAGGACTAAGTCACTCGCGACGAAGTTGTGGAAACCCATTTCAATAAAAACGGAGTAAGATAGATCGTTGTCTATATTTCCACGAAAGTAAAGAGTTACACAGTTGAATCGATTTCGACGGTTAAGTCATCATCAATAACAAACTGTTACACCTAAAAGAGTGGTTTTTCGTTTAAACCAGGGGTCTCCAAACTACGGCCCGCGGAAGGATTTGGTCCGGCCCTCCGCCTGCGGAAAAAATGTATTGATGGAAAAAATTAGGCTACCGCCAGAAGGTGATGATGAAGGTGGTGAAGGGAATCAAGAGTTTTCCCAGACAAATGAGAACAATTTTTTATTCAACGTATGTTTGCGAACAAACCTTTTCAAAAATGACACATGTCAAATCCAAACATCGAGCGATACTTTCAGAAGAACACTTAACAAAATTAAATTTGCTTATGATTGGAACAACAAACTTTGATCCTTCGTGGAAAGACATTGTAAGCAAAAAACAATTGTACACATCACATTAGATAGTTTTTCCAAAAATACTTTTCTGAATATAATAATTTTAAATAAATAAATACAAAGTATATTTCTCCTAAATGATTTGTTTTTATATTCCTGAAAATGAAATTGTTATTATTTCTTATTAAACGATGAAAAACTAATATTTAATCAATAAAACCAAGTTTTGGTTCCTATATTAGGCCTGATTTTGAATCTGTCAAATTCGTCTAGGAGTGTTTAAAATCCCTGTTTTCAAGTGTCTGACTTTCAAAATTTTCCATTCCTGAAAATTCAAGTGTCAATATTTTTTATTGAACAACGAAAAAGTAATTATGGAATTTAAAAAAAATACAATCACTAAAAACTACTTTTTTGTACCTATTCTAGTCCTAATTTTGAATTTGTCAAACTCGTCTAGGATTGTTTAAGAACAATGTTTTCAATTGTCTAATTTACAAAATTTTCCGGGGGAGGGGTGGGGGCCTACCCCTACTGTTGGCACGCACCACCACCTGACATTATGATACGGCCCTTGGGGCAAATAGTTTGGGGACCCCTGGTCTAAACGAATCTGACGTACTTGCCCAAGGGCTAGCTGAAATTGAAAGAGTTCTTATGTGTTTGAGCGAATCCTATAGCCAGGCTTCACCTGAAGGCGTCTGGAGAACGATTAGTGCTCAGGGCTTAAATAGGGTTCCCCTCCTCGTCCCCTGTCTGACCAGGAAAGGGAGCCGGTCTTCCCCGTTCAATGAACCTGAGCCCTGGGTTTTATTGGCTGTTTTTTCGTTTCGTCGTTTTGTTTATTGCGACTGACTGTATGATACATCATCTTGCAATATTTCATCTCATAAATGGACACGGTATACGGGGTGGGACTTCAGCAAACCTACCCCTCAGAATAGGACTGCTACAACTAGCTTGCACTATAACTTGCACAGCACAATCTGGTCCAGTGGCTTGTTTCGCTTGAGGCGCCGCAGTTCTCCTTCGTTGAGCAAAACGTTGAGCATCTCCGGGTTCTCGTGCTGGTGGAGGCGTTTTCTGTGCTTCTGAGCATAGGTATGTTATGATGATTTCGTTGACTGTCCATCCTCAGGTCTCGATGAAGATCATCATTTCGCATAAACCAGTGGGCACCAACCATATCTCTCAGGATTTCGTTCTGAAAAGTTTGTATTTTCTTTACGTTAGACTTTTTGACACAGCCCCAGAGTTGACTGGCTGTTAATTGATTTTATCATATGATACGTGACATTTTTCAATACATGATAATGATGAAAATCGTTACGTATGAGATTTATTTAAATTCATAATTTTTATTTTCCAAAATTATTATTTGTACCCGAATTCCCGTGGAAAGTTGATTTGGATTCCTGGACTGTATTCATTCAGTCTTCCTCGCAGAAAATAGAAGATTGAACTGGTTTGACTATGTATTTTACAACTCAACTTTGCGAAGTCCATTGTTGCTTTTGAGGTTGGAAAAACCGTGGGCACAACGAACTTCAACTTTCGGGTTTTTTTCTTCCTCGGGGTGGTTTCAACTTTTTGGTCTGAACTTTTCTTTCGCTTAATTAAAAACTTCAGTTTTTCCTCGGGCTACGTAACTTTCGTGACAGTTTTCGCATCACCAACAATGAAATATATTTCCTTCACTACCTTTTCCTGTTATCTTCAGTTGAGCAGGTATTGTTCTAGGCGGCCATTAGCGATTCAATCTCTGAGGATATCAACATTTTAAGAGGAAGAGAGGGAGGAACGGAACAATTTGCACAGATTTTCAGATTTCAGGCGGTGAATAGGCCGCAGAAAGCTTATCTACTCGTTCTCCCTTTTCCTGCCTTCCTCCGTGAAACGAAATGAGCTGCAACTCGCTTACATACAATAACTGAACACGCGATACGAAACTCGGTTCGTTTTAAAAGGCAAGCAACAGACTACGCCACACTAGGGTTCGCCGTCGAAGGAGTTAATCAGATTACCGAGCCGCTAACCTGGTGGGAATCGCCCAGTTACCCCTCTGCCATTGTAAATGACTGTCCGATGGTATGAGGTGGAGCCCCCATCCTCTCCACTGCTCCTTCCACTGTCACCAGTGTTCACCTGATAAGGCTGCCCCGTCCTGCCCTACCTCCTATAACAGTTCATAATTAACTTCCTCGCTTTGCCTTCGTTAGTTTACAGCAGTCGGCCTCGAGGTTATTTATTGTTCCGCCCCATCTCACGAAACTCCCTTTGCTGATTCCAACGGTTTAATAAAACAGCTACAAATCAAAATTACGAGTATTTCCAGCGCTTGTTTTTTTTTTTTTTTTTTCTGAATAGAAACGGAATGTGGGGCTTTGTAAGTATTCCATGTAACGGACTAGTAGGTTTTTATCAAACAAGGTTTTTTGTGCGTGTGATGAAAACTAATAAACTTTCGTGTAGTAAACATGAGGCAAATATTCCGTCACCGTCATACTACCTTTTGGTTTATTATTCAATAATAAACCATTGTAATCGCTCTTGAAAAAAAAATTCTAACCCCCCCTGAAAATTTCATGGTTTACGTTTCAAAGGGTGTAGAATCCAAATCTACAATAAAAATGTTTCCGTCCGTCCGCCGTACGCCGTACTCACGATTTCTCCCAAACGGTTGGAGCAAAAAATCTGAAATTTTCAGGAAAAATCAATATGGGTCCGACAATGCTCTAATTCTTTAGCCAGCACTCTCAATTAATTTAAAGTGCCCTCCAAGGGTTGTCAAAGTTTTGTAAAATCCCTTAAAACGTCAAGAAGAGTCAAGGCGGCCTCAATTTCCACTTTTTTGAAGAACTTTCCATGAGGAATCGAATGAGCCCCTCCCCAGGTCCGTAGCTCAAACCGTTTCCGATGTATGGCCCGATTTATGGTGCCAACGTTTGCGTTATTTTGGTTTATTATTGTTTTTGTTTTGATTACAGTAACCTAGTGATGTAGTGAACATGGATACTGGAGTGAACTCGTAAAAGGGTTTATAGCCGATACACGGGTTGAAGCAATCTGATATGCACGCTCCGTTTTGCGAAATTTAAAATTTTCAAATAGAATATTTTTCCATTGTAATCGCTCTTGAAAAAAACGCTGCAAATTCTTTCGCTGGGTTTATTATTCAATGATTCATGATTTGAATTTCTACTAATCTTTGGAGTGTGCGTGTTTCGCAAGTGATAGAGCGATTATTGAATTTCAGGAGGCACAAACATATGATCAACCGATCAATCCAAATAGGTATTTTGGTTGAGAACAGATTTACGTGCTCCATGCATATCTCCTGAAATTCAATAATCGCTTTATCACCTGTGAAACACGCACCCTCCAAAGCTTAGTGGAAATTCAAATCATGAACGCAAGACAATTGAATAATAAACCCTAGTGAAAGAATTTGCAGCGTTTTTTACACAAAAACCCACGTTTCTCCACTTTAAAATAATTTTTTTCTACTTGTGACCACATTTTTGGATTCAGCGTAAAATTCCCTTTACGACCAATGCATATTCATAATCATAAACGAACCTCTAAGAACCGCAATAGCAGTACAAACATTGAAAATTCAAAAAAAAATTGCTAGTTTCTGAATTACTTTTATTTTTACTGCACTTCCAAAAACGTGCTTGAACTTGTCAAACCTCTGGTAAACTTGCAAATTTAATCAGCTTTCTAATGGTATGGTCAACTTTGCGATTCCTCGTCGATCTCATGGAGAAATTCCAGTTTGAAGGCGAAAAAACGTTAGGCACCTTCCGGTCTTGAATGGAGGATATTCATGTTTTCTCCATGAGTCTGTAAGTGAAGTACCATTCGCAAGCCAATGGTTCAAGACTAGTTCAAGCGTGAAAGCGAGTTGAGTTGACAAAACGTCATGAAAGTGTTCGGTTACGTTAAAATCATGGCTGGCATCACAAATGAGGAACTTACGCGGACATTATCCTCATTTATGGAGGGGACAGGTTGTCCGAGCGAGCTAAGGCATCAGTCCTTTGGCTGTTTACTTTCAGTGGGAGCACTGATTAGCCCGGTTCGAATCCGACAGGCACCAATGATTAGGCACAAAATCCTATCAAGTGTTGTATACCTGTCCTGTCGTTAGACAGTTCACCTCTGATCTCGATATCACCTGAATCCAAATCGCTCCCAACCCAGGGGAGTGAGGCAATGGGAAGCCACGAGCGAAATCGTCAGACCTCGTTCCGATCCTCTCTGGAGGACGGCTGGCGACTTCCGCGACACCTCCGGGTACAAAAAAAATCCAAGGTGAAATTCCTTGTTTACTTTACTTTACTTTACCTTTTACCTCATTTATGGATTTTGTAATGGGAATGCGCTCGCTTCCCGTCGCGGATATGCTAATCGCGTGTTTTCAGTAGTGCATTTCAGCGGTTAACAGAAACAGGTTCACTTCTGTGAAGGAAAAGGGGAGTCGCACAACAAATCCGAGAAGTTGGAGTGGAGGCGTTAATTCTTACGCATGTAGATGAAGACCCCCAGATCAGCATTTGAAAATTACCGCAAGAATTGGAAGTTCTAAGGTCAGTTGTCCACCGAGTCAAGATCGTCGTCACAAGATGATTTTCTTGGTTTTATTGCAATAGTGAAGTCTCCTTATTTCTCATTCTCAACGTCAGCATGATTACTCGGAGAATTCTCCCTCCCGACATCGCTGATTCTGACTTCTCATTTGGATTAACCAACTAGCGTCGGCGTTATGAAGAACTCATCATGTCAGTGGGATATTCCGCACTGCGGTGGCCTCACCCCGTTTCCCCATTACGGTATTGAGGATTCCCCTACAACATACTTATCGGGAATTGGCCTAATTCCGGGGAACCGCGTTCGCGGAACGATCCTCCCCGCTAACGGAGCTAACCTGCCTCCGGGCCGACATAAAGGGCGACCTCTCCCACTCGTTTCAATAGCTCCCGGCTGCAATGCGTCAAACGGCTTCGCCTCAATTGATTCCCATCGCAATTGCACCTTCTGCGAGGTCGTCCTTCCAAGTGTCGCGGTTGGAGGTTGGCTGCCGCCTTCAAAGGGCCCGACACAGGTCTCCAAAATGCCGGCCAATGAGTTGAGTGGGCAGCGGCGAGAGATGAGATCAAACGCATTCCTTCTTACCGTCGCCTCCAGCTACCCAGAAAATTATCTGCTCCTTGCAGCTCAGGAAACCACCCCTGAAGTTCTAGCTTCTACGTCGTCCAATTCAATATTGTCGAACCAGAAATGAGATACTTGTCCTATTTGGACATTCCAGGAAGAGTAAATCGGGCACTTGAATCTCTGCCAGATACATCTCGAAATCTCCCATTGACGAATTGGTGTAAAGCAACAGTTCTCAGATCAAGAAACGCCACCCTCAAGGCTCAGGGCAGAGATGGCCCTGTTAATAATCATGGATATGAATGAAATCATAATTTGGAATTTTGTGATTATGATTATGAATACGGTCATGAACGTGATCGTGAGTATGATTTTCAACATTTATTGTGCTTTTCCAAGAAAATCTAAGTTTTTTAACTCCTTCCTGTCAAAATTTCCATTGTTTTATGGTTTTAGCCCCAAGTACCATCCCATCCGCGCTGTTTGCACTCAAAATCACAAGTTGGTCGTGTGTATTTTGACCAAAATCGGCTGATTTATGTGATTTTACCAAATCATCGAATTTCCTGCTCAAATACATTTTTAATTCTGAAATCCAGCCCAACGTCGAGCAGTTAGGGTCCAACATGTGCAACCTTAATGCTACGGAGTGGTTTACAGGCTATCCGTGATCCTGAATTGGAAACTCGATGATTCAGTAAAAAATCACATAAACAAGCTTTTTTGTCTACAATCATTTTAAAAGAAGTAAGATTATAATGAATACTTTATGAATTTTATAAATTTAGTACAGGGTGTCTGCAAAACAATATTAGAACTTTATAATTCTTTATTCAAAGACATATTTAACTTGGAAAAATGAAAAGAAAACTGGAAATGAAAAGTTAGGTTCTTTTTTGGTATTCATAGATGTTCGATATGTCCACCACTGGAAGCATTAATCACGTCGACACGATAACTCGGTTCATCCCACAGTCTTGTTAACTTGTCGGGGGTCACGCTCTCCACTGCGGCTACTATACGGGTTTGGAGGCCAACCAAATTCTTGGGTAGAGGTGGTACGAAAACCGTGTCTTTTATGTATCCCCATAAGGAGAAATCGCAAGGCGTCATATCAGGGGAGGAGGCCATGGGTGAAGAACCAAATCTTCCGCAGAACTTCGACCTATCCATCGGTGCGGGTGAAATTAATTTAAGAACTCGCGTACCTGTAGAGAACAATGAGTGCTCCGTCTTGTTGGAATATCAAGTTTTCAAGGTTGCCCTGCTCTTCAAATTGAGGGAGGGAGCCATGTTTGCAGCATATTGATATAGCTATCCCCATTGATTGACAACCCATCAAAAACGCTGCAAGTTCTTTCACTGGGGTTCATTATTCAATTGGCTTGCGTTCATGATTTGAATTTCTACTAAGCTTTGGAGTGTGCGTGTTTCACAGGTGATAGAGCGATTATTGAATTTCAGGAGATATGCCTAGAGCACGTAAATCTGTTCTCAACCAAAATACCTATTTGGATTGATCAGTTGATCATATTTGTGTGTCTCCTGAAACTTCACATTACTTTTCGAGTCACTTTCAACAAGCCCTTCCATTTGAATCCCATATTGTAAAAATGCATTAAAAACGACTGTTCCGCCATCTTGGATCGTCCGCCATATTGAATTTAGAATGACGTCACACAACTAATCGTGTATTGTCGTCCAATCCAAACGTTTATACAAAATTTCAGCTTAATCTGTTGAGAGCATCTGCTTCAAAATCGGGTCGCAAGATTCCACCCGAACATCCTTACATAATATGTATTATATTGCAAGTTAAATAAAAGCTTTTAAAAATACTGCATCTTCGTCATTTTTGGAGCTACATAGATGCTTTTGGTCTTACATTGTTCAGAAATCTCCACAGATTGATCAATAATTCAATTTCGTCGACAAGAAGTCCTTTTTCGCTTCCCGCTGTACAGATTTCGTGCGAAGCTCGTGTTTTTCGGTAGTACTACGTAAATAACGGTAAATAATTGGTAAAAAATCTAATATCATTTCATCGTTGGCTAAATCCCTACAATAGATATTCCAAACAACTATTTTATTTACTGATCAATAAAGTCTTCAAACTCGATGCCATGGATAAGTCAAAATTATTTAATAATGTACTTTCAAAGAATACTTGAGAATCTGATAAACTGACTTCTTACTTTATCCTGTCCGACTTTATGAATAATAAAGAGGCATCACGCGAAATTAAGATGCAGAATTATGAAAGAACGAAAAAAAAAATGACAGCGCCGTCCGACTGTAGGGAGAATTCAATCAGAAAAAAATAGAGCCTCCGGGACAACGCTCGGGTTTCCGGCAACGAAAAGAAACTTTTTGCATAATCTTAATTTAATTTAAAACTTCGGGTGAGTCCGGGCCGGCTCGGGGGTAATCGCATCAGCGCCTCATCAAGTGAGGGAAGCGGAGTGGAGTGGAGAGGACGAGAAAGGGGGGGTCATTACGTCATACTTTCCTCAGAACCCCCTGAAGGGGAAAATATAATTCCGCCCTTTTGAATTATTACGGTCCGACGAGCCTGAAGATCGAATGAAGAACTGCAGGTGGCCCGAGCTGACTCAGGAACTGCGTTTAATTCGAGTTGAACCAATTTTGGTGGGGGGGATGAGCTCCGGTTGGTGATTTATGAGGGAAACCAGAGGCGGGCCGAAGGAAAGAGAGTTTCGAAGTTGACTTTGCTTGAGGGAGGAAAGAAAGTTGACCTTGAAGAGTGTAAAACTCGATGTAAGAAATCGATTAAAATCAACCGCAATATGAAATATGTAGTACGATTTTAGCTCGAAACTTGCTCTACCTATGAACCAACTAATGTTTATGGGTGATTCCTATCTTACGGGACATCGCTGTCTTTCATTGATAATAATTTTCTGTTCAACTTTTTCCAAAAATTATTTTTATATATATATATAGAGAGAGAGAGAGTTAAAGCATATTTATTCAAACGAAAGTCATAACAAGGATTTAATAGCATTACATCTGTATGTTTCTTTACTTATCTTATCATAGATTCTATCCTATTTTCTGTTCTCGCTTATACTGCTGGATGCAATCCGTCGCAGGGGGTCTTCGCTGTTTTTTTTTTTTTTTTTTTTACAATATTTTTTTAAAATAAGTATTTAATTATATATCTATACTAGTTTAATGGCCCTTACGCAGGTTAAAAAGAAATAGGTGAATAACACAATTTTTTTTCGTGATTTATCAATTGCGATGAAAAATCAAATACATTTATCTACAATTTTACATATCAATATCCAAGAGGGTAGGTTTAGCAAAATCTAGCCCTTTATTATATAGTGAGTTCGATTACTTCTATTCACGCAGCACAACTTCCAGTGGTTTGTTTCGCTTGAACGTCGGATTTCACCTTCGTTGTCCAAAACGTAGAGCATCGGGTTCGTGTTTGTGGAGGAGATGTTCATGCTTCCTTGCGTATTTTGCTATAATTTCATAGACTGTCTCCATCCTCAAATCTCGATGAATATCATCGTTTCGCATGTACCAAGGGGCTCCAACTATACTTCTCAGTATTTTATTCTGAAAGGTTTGGATTTTCTTAATATTTGATTTCTTGGCACAGCCCCAGATCTGTATCCCATAGGTCCAAATTACTAAGGATCTGCTTATATATAAGCAGTTTGTTGTGAAGAGAGAGATGGGAATTCCTTCCCATTAGCCAATACATCCTTCTTTTCTTGATTTTAAGTTCTTCTTTCTTCTTTTCTATGTGTTTATTCCAGTTTAATTTGGAGTCAAGTGTCAAACCCAAGTACTAACTTCAGTATGCGGTATTTTATTCGAATTGATCTCAACATCCAAGATTGGGACTTTTCGGTTAGTGAAGTTGATGTGGGCTGATTTTGATTCGTTCAGCTTCATTCTCCACATCTTGGTCCATTTACAAACCTCAGTAGTAGACGTCTGTATTTTTGCGTGTTCAAGCTTCTATATCATCTCCAACAGAGATTCATCTGCAAAGGTGGCAACAGTTGTGCCTTCTTGTTGGGGTAAGTCCCGTGTGTACAGGAGGTAGAGTGCTAAACAACTTCATCTTGAGGAAAGTATAATAACAATATTAAAAGTCAAAAAATTCCCAAATCCCCGAGGAGAGGACCACGTCGCTTTGGGAGACGCGATTTTTGGGGCCCTCTTAAAGGGGAGAGCAGGTCGGTTGCCCTGGGAGACGGGGGCGAGGATTACTCCGCCCAGCATTACCACCCCTGAAACGTCGATATACTCTGATAAGCTGGTTTTTATATAGTGTGCTGATATACATGTTCATCTATATACTTTTTATTTGCGTGATTTATTTTTATTTGTTTTTGGACTCAAAACATCAACTTATTAGTAGTAGTAGTAAATGGAGTTTATTTACATGCTATTAACTTGTACTTATCTGTCATGCAAAGTGTCTTCTATCAGATTATGTGTAATTGAAATTGCTAACCATAAATTTTCTGTATTTTCCTGCTTCTCTAATGAATTTCACCAGGTTGCCCAAATTTCCTTTACCATTTAGCAGATCTATAAGTTCCCCTTCCGAACCATGCCACCCTAAACTCTCTCAAAACCGGGCATGTGGCCAGGAAATGAAACGACGTTTCGTTCTCTTGAAGGTTGCACATTGAGCATTTGTTCACCAGTCCTTCCCTCCACCACCTGAAGTTCACAGCGAGCATTTCTGTTCGCGCTCTCGCTATCATTCTGATGTTATATAAATCGTCAAGATTCCTGTATGCCAGTCCTTCATTCGGTTTCCTGTCTAGTTTTCCATAAAGCTGGTGGTGCTCTGAATGGTTCGCCTCGTTTTCCAATTCCCCCCTCCACTTCGTTCTTGATTTCTCTATCACTTCGCTCATGATCTTCCTCCACTCACTGCTTTCCATCGTCATGCCCACCTATCCAGCCAATTGCTCGTAATCTCTGTACCATGCTACCCTTTCTTTGATCACATTATTTTTATTTAATTATTTTTATAGATTTTGTGTGGTAACCAGGCCTACTCATGACTGTCATAAAGTTCGGCCACTCTTCACTTTACATGCCGGTAATTGATCGAAATGTACCTCTAATCTCATTGTCATGGTCTGTCCGTGAGTCAGAATTTGATCTTAATCCTAAATTTTATCCGCTCAAAGTACGTTTTACCGGAAATATTTCAACTAGTATTTTTTTAGAATTAGTTACTGGAGTTTAGTGCGCTGACAAGTGGGACTACATTTTACAGAGTCGGTACGAATCAAATGCTCAAAGTATGTCCGGAAACTTCTGTCTCATTGTCATGGGTTTGAAGGAAATCATCGTAGTATTTCCATCGTTGATAACCCTGCCCTTTGAGGAAACACCATGCTTCCGCCATTTCTATACAGTTGGGGCACAAAAATGAAGTTAGCCATTTCTAAAATGGGTATGTGCGTTTCATACTTCTCATTGTTACGGGTTCGAGAATCACTCTTAATCTGTCTCTAATTTTGAGATAGAGATGTAAAAACTCTATTTAATGCAAGTTTCAATTTCTATAAGTGTTCATTAGACTCCTAATTGCAGAAGGTTAATGTTGATTTCTCATTATCGTGGCGATTTTAAACTTCATTGTTGTGGCTACCACAAAAACCGTCATGGCTGTTTGAAAAAAAAAATAAAAAAAATTCAAGTTTGGTATTTGATACTAAATAAATACCAATAATAAAATGTGATAGGTACTTGTTCTAACACAAAGTCAGGAAAAACTGAAATCAGATGCCCGCCCACCTACACTTTTGTGAACCGTGATTATTTTGATACTTTTAATGTTGGGTGATAGTAACTAACTGAATAAATCATCTTGCTTCGACTAGGAATTAAAATATTTTTAAATGTTTTGTTTCGTTGTTTTGTTTATCTGTCATTCAACCTTCAACCTTACCTACACATCGTTTACATAATTCTATCGTTATTTGGTTGACAAAGCTCATTGTCATGGATACATATCATTGTCGTGTCCCATAAGATTTTAAAACCTGAATTTTGAGGAAACAAACAAAAATCATGCGTGCTTGTGTGTACATCACTAGTTCATCAACATCTAGAGTAACATCTAGATTGTATAATTTTAAAAATCATAGTTTTAGGAGAACAAAATTTTTTAGTCAGAATCAAAACCTCAATTGTCCCGTAGAATGAGGATCACCCTTATGACAGAGAACTAATGCAATCAATTCTTGACACATTATGTCTAAGTCAATCATGTAAAGTACTAGCAAAGAATAAAACAATTTTCACTCGTGCAATCATTCCGCCTATCTCGTTTCCTTGGTTACTCATCTGTTCCAACATAAACAATCTAACTGTAGTAGGCCTCTACCCATCTCCCCCTCCAGAGATAAAACTTCACACTCTCAGGTGTGGAGGTGCGAGATGTACCTGGAGATCTGTCGAGTTTGTGATTCTTCATTATTTTGTATTCGAGGACTTTTGCTGTTTTTCTTGGGGTTGATTAGGGGAGTAACATGGTTCGATTTCTCCTAAATATCTCCCCTTCCGTAACAATAGCATAAGACCTAGGAGCAACTTTCCGTTCTACTAACCTCGTCTTTCCTGTTGGGAATGTATACGAATGAACCAGTAAATGGTAATTAGGTTTCAGAGAGCGTTCAATGTCTCTGGTTGTAATATTCAGCTTGTTTTAGACGGTAGTATGAACTAATTTCCGGAATTCAGCGTGATCAATCGGCCTGCCCTGATACGAGTCTGCACCTCTCAAAGCGCTTGAACCATTTTTCCCTGAGCTCCGGTTTCTTGAAATTAAACGGAGATGGCGGCATAAAAACGAATGATGTAGATTCATGAGGTCTGCTTGCCAGTGGCATCGAAGGCGAATCTTCGTCATCCCGTTGTTTCTTGAGACCCATTGTAGATCGGTTACTTACAAGCTAAACACCCGCGAAAACACACGAAACACCGCTGTCACCATGTAATGTTTATGACAAAAAAACAGAACGTAATGAACTCTTGCCACATTAAATTGCAGTCAATCATAAAGAACTAGCAAAGAATAGAACAGTTTTCACGCTTACTCTCGTTTCCTTGGTTACTCATAAGTTCCAACATTAATCATCTAACTGTGGTGGGCCCCTGCATACTAACCACCAAAAAACGTTCGGAAAAAATGGCACACCAACACGACCCTATTGTAGCAGGTGACGTCATTTCAATGACAAAATGTTATTTTTGTGGATTACACTCCCCAAATAAGAGTTTAAAGTAATGTCAACTGACGAGGGCTTTCATGTAAATATTTAGACTGATTATGAATGTAGAGAGTATTAGCGGCGAGTATCTCAATGCTACTCAAACGGCAGCAGTGACATCATTTCAATGAAATCGTTTTGGCTTCATTCATCTGGCTCGATTCAAGTGTCCATTTTCTATCCAACCAGAATTAAAATGAATGTCCACTGACAAACGTTTCCCGGTGAACATTGAGACTGATTGTGAACTCAAAGTTTATTAGTGGTGAGTTTTACAATGGCACATAAAATTAACGAGTAACGTCATTTAGTGACATCATTTTGATGTCATGTTATTATGGCGGATTTTAAGTTCTCAACAGAGTGTAAAGTAATGTCTATTTTCTTTACAAACAGAATGGAAATGAATGTCTACTGACAAGCGTTCTCAGGTGAAAATTTATGACATTATTCTGGCGTCGTGTTATTTTTGGCGACTTTTACTTCTCGAAAGAGTAGAAAATCATGTCTGTTTTACATTCCCGACAGAGTGAAAAGTAATGTCAACTGACGAGCGTTTTCAGGTAAATATTGAGACTGATTATGAACGTAGAGAGTATTATTATCATAGAGTATCACATTGCGATTTTAAAGAAACGAGTGATGTCATTTTAATATACATCTTTTTTGGAGGATTTTACTTTTCAAACAGAGTGGAAAGTAATGTCCTTACTTATTATTCCCAATAGAGCATTTTCCGGTAAACATTGAGACTGATTATGAGGATATAGCCTATTACTACCAAATTGCAATAGGAATATTACTACCAAATTTCAATAGGCTCCAGATCAGCTGAATGGCTCCTAAATCTGGTTTTACACTACTTACACTTTCAAGCTGCAATTCAGTACGTAGATTCCTTAGAATTTTTTTCTGACGATGTCTCTGGTTCAGCTGTGTGGCTCCTAAAGCTAATATCTACGGTTTTTAAAGTGTCAAGCTGCTATTTAATTCGCAAATTCCCCAGGACTCTTACTTGACGATGTATCGCATGGTCGTTACATTCAATGCTTACATTACGAAGTGAAAAAACATGATACGTGTTTGGATTGTATTATTGGTTGTAATGGGGAATCGCCCGAAATTTCTTAAATAATTTTTTTTCTTATTTTTATAAATTCACTAATGATTACCAAGAAGTTTAACGAGTACTTGAGCATCAAAACCTAAACTCTCTACCGCCGACAGAAATTATATCACCATGAACATCTACAGATGGTTCCCAATGAACTGGATCGCTCCCGGTCCACAGGCGCAAACAATCGGTATCTATTTCTCAATATCTAATTTACCAATTTTGACATTTTACTCTCCGTCTTGTCATCCATTTCCTCTCAAACTAAAGAAATCCCCACGGAATCTTCTTGGATTATTTCAAACAGTGCGAGAATCTTGAGGGTCGTCTATCTAATACGAGAGAAAGACATTTGCCACACCCAACTTGACAGAAACTTTAATTTTATATATAATATAATCGGAGGTATATAATCGGGTGGTTCTGATAATGTCAGATTACAAATACCCAGACAGGCCACCGCTCTTCTTCCATTTCTGCGGACTCAGACTCAGAACTCTAAAGCGACGCGTGGAAAATAACCGTAAAACGTAGCGATAAGGCGAGGTTTTTTTGTGAGGATGTAGGCGTCTAAGAGTTACCCAAGGTTCGGTAATAGGTCCTCTACTTTCTTTATTCCCCGCTATTCGCTCTTTCTCCCTTCACGGCTCATTCCCCGCGGATCTAGTGTGACCAGCCATCCAGAAGTGGTAATGTATGTCGATGTTTTGACTCGCTTTCCACTCGTTCCATTCTGCCTTCCCTTATCTGAGGACTTTTAAGGGATTCTTTAGAGCTCGAGGGTGAGATTAATGACGCAGTTCTGTTTGCCCTAGAAGTGTGGGGTCTAACTAAATCTTTATTCACTATTATAACTATACGTTGAAAAACGACATCTAAGTTGGTTGGGCTGTATACGTTCCTCACTAATTGCATACTCCAAGGCTGCAGAGCACGGCAGAATACTTGAGTACATATAACCAACTCCAAAAATTATTGTTTCACCTCTGCTTACCTAGATCTTTGTTCCTATATCGTTAGTAGTCCTCTATATCGTTAGTAGTCACCCTGACGAATCTGGATGGAATCAGTACGTATAAAGGATGTGCTCAAAGTTGTCTCGACCTACAAACTCTGTGCAGAACGTGGATCCTGAATCCGCCTTTGTAAGTGATTGCGCTCAGCGAAAATAGAGAAGATATATTTTAAATTGAGGACTGTCAAAATTCAACTCCTCAATCCGTCACGTATTTTGGGAGTCCGCAAAAGTGATTCCACTACCGAATTGAATCGGTCATTAACCTGCATACCTACAAGAGTAGATTGCGAAATGGAAGATAAACAAACCCACTCGGTGCATGTCGATTACGCCAACAAATGAATCGGCTATATCCTCGTCCAAGCTAACGAAGCCGAATACCTCAGATGGGGGTGGCAAGCAAGCGCAAGCTATCAACCCAGAACTAGCTCACTCTATACAATCACGTTCCTAAGCCAGATTGGACTTTTAAACTTAGCTCAGCCAAACCGAGACATCGTCCAAATACTTCAAAACAACGTGCTGAGCAATATTGTCTAAGCAAAGTAGGTAAAATTGACAACCATTCCAGGTTGGGGCTTTACGTCCGGCTGCCACAGGATTCGGGACGTCATCAGCTGTCCTGAAGGAGCATCACGATATCTGTTGATTTTGCTTAAATCTACACCTTGAGTGGAGGGAGGTTTTCCGTACAGAAGCGTGAGAACTACTTATAAAGCAGACCGCTACCTTACCTCAGATTCAGACCAAATCAAGTGGTTTGATCAGAACCAACAAAACCTTGCCATGTATCTTACTTTTGAATATTTATCCCTATTTCCAAAATAATTTAGTAATTCCAACCTGTTCGATTCGTCTACGTTATTGTACTGAATTTCTTTTCGTAATTGTTGCAGGTTTCTGTCAGTCAAAAAGTGGCTGCTGAGGAAGAAACATCAAATCGAATTGGCGCGGAAGAGGGGTTGGAAAGGCTACTGGGTTTGCCTCAAAGGGACGACGCTCCTCTTCTACCCCTGCGACTCCCGGGAGGGCAGGACGGTGGAGGCGGCGCCCAAACATCTCATCATCGTCGACGGCGCCATAATGCAGCCCATCCCCGAACACCCCAAGAGGGACTACATTTTCTGCCTCAGCACAGCTTTTGGGGACGCGTACCTCTTTCAGGTAAGTTGAACCGAGATACTCCAGTTTTACACGTATTAACTAATCAATCCGTTTAGCCAGTACACTCTGATACAGGGTGTCTAATGAGGTGAGAATGGATGTGTGCCTGATTGGTGTGAGGAAATCCACTGTGGTGTCAGTATAAGTTCAGTGAGATATCAGAATGAAATCCCAGATATTTAGGTGGGTATGGATGTGTCAGAATGTCAATGTTGGGACCCTGTCGCTCCATGGAGGAGGGGTTATTCATAATCTCTATGATTTTTTGTGTTTGTCTTTCTATTGATTTCACATTCTCTTAATTTCCACGTGTGTAAGCCTTCTTTGGTGTTGAAACACCCTTAAGATAGGGAAAGGGTACCGAGGAGGGCCTAGATGCCATTAACTCCTGTCCCTAATAAATACTGCTTCCTATGAAAACCCGGTACCTCCATGTAGTTCGTCCCAGGCCCACTCCTAGAGGCCCTGCTGTATCATCAAGAAAGAGTGAGGCAAACCCTCAAGTCCTGCCAGATTGTATTGGGCCAGAATTGCCCCAGACACAATCTGTCCCACTCTGATACAGATATAGGGTGTCCCGCAACAAGTTTATCGAACTTCAAGGGTCGATTCTACAGCTCGTTTTCAACAAAATGTCCAATAGACTTTTCTTATTACAGGCTTCCTTTCCGAGTTATTCAATTTATAAGAAAATTTTCTTCTTTCCTACCTCTAGTCACTAAAATGGCCATCACTTCCTCACTCCATAAATATGGAATTTTTAGGCCGCTTACCCCGTTCGGAAGGGCTGAATCACAGCCCACTCTGGTTCTGAGCAAATACTACCTTATTAATTGAAATTTTTAAATTTAGATTGATTTCTTATTTATTGAGTAAGAAGGCTCGAAAGAGTCACCACCCAATTTAGTGGAAAAAGACAAATGAAATTTAAAAATAAAGAAAAGACACACGTTTTTAAGCATTCAAACGTTGTTTTCTTTAATAAATTTCACGTGGAAAAATGTTTTTTGTATACCGTTGAGATTCTGAGGTTTTTTTCTGGGGAGTTGCTTTTTATCATGATCAAGAGAAAACGTGAAAAACTATTTTCGTCAATTTTCCAAATTAAGTCTTCGAACTCATATGTCACATTTTGAGTCACGTTGTAATATCTTATTTTGCCCTGAAGTAATTCAATGCTGTTTCCAATGGTGCAGTCAAAATTGATTTTAGAGAGTAGTTCGGGGAGTTGTGGCCATTTTAGGGCTTTAAGAACGGAAACACGAAAAAATCTAAAACGTTAACTAACTTGAAAACGAAGTCTCTACAAGAAAAAGTCTATGAGGTATTTTTTGTTGGAAATAAGCTGTGAAATCGACCCTTGAAGTTTGATAAACTTGAAGTCGGAAACCCTGCATACAGGGTGTTTCATCAAAGTTACCAACACTGGGCCAGATACCGATTTTAGAATCCATTCATCGTCGATGTTCTCTTGTAGCATTTTTTTATATCTCACACAGGTTTCAGGTTTACATAAAGTACATTACATTACATTAAGTTACATTAGTTTTGTGTTTCCGACTTTATTTCATTAAAACGATAATAACTCCCTCGAGTGAAGGAGAGACTTCAAATTTGATCAAACCGTTTGACGGAGCATTACATTTCGTACATCATTAATGAAAAATCAAAGTTGTTTGGATGGGCGAAAACAGTGAAAAACGCACTTGAAGATTAATGTATTGACCTCGGTGATCCACAGTGTGAATGTCTGCCTGTGAGCCAACAGTGGCAGCAAAATGTATGTACTGACTTTATTTCATTAAAACGATGATAACTCCCTCTAGTGACTTCAAATTTGATCAAACCGTTTGACAGAGCATTTAATTTCGTACATCCCTAATGAAAAACCACAGTTGTTAGGATGTGCAAAAACCGTAAAAAACGCACATTATGATTAATGTATTGACCTCGGTGAATCATAGTGTTAATTTCTGCCTGTGAAAATGAATGATTTTAATCATAAATGGGCTCTAATCAGTACTTGGGTGGTGTCATTCACTTCAGTGAAACACCATGTAAAATTAAGTAAAACTTTTGAATCAATAGCTAAACATGTTAATTGATAAGATGCTATTCAGTCAGAACTACGACCAGAGGATAATGCCTGAAAATGCCCAAGAGGGTCACCATTCGATTTAGCAAAAAATATACATATGTGTACGATTTTCTTCGTAATAGGTGTAGAACACATTCATTTGATGTAAAACACACAGCACGAAAATTCAGCGCTATCGAATTTCCAGCTAAAGTTAAACTACAACTAAACTGTTGGTCAATGCGTTAGTGAACTTCTTATACACCTCGCAGCAGAATAGATTATTCAAGTACATATTAAACACGACTGAACACTTGAGAAAATCACTTGGGTTCCAAACAAAACCCACGGCGTTGTATTAAGTAACAAAAACAACCGTCATTAAAAGCCTCTCTTGTTAGTTGACAACTTCCGTCGCTAATGGTGCACTATGGGCACCTGTCTCCTGAGCGCCCTGGCCGGCTCAATTCAATTTAAAATATCTCCGTTCAATTATCGATGGATCGACAAGTATACGATCCAATGCCAAACTCTTTTTCTTATAAAATCGACTTTGAATGAAAAACGTTTGTTCAGCCGCACCGTATGTACCTACCTACCTACCTAGCTTCACGCACCGTATTCGTGGCCTCATTCGTCCTGCCTTACCTCAGCTCAATCGTATCCTATATCCTTTAGTTTTCCCTATATTATCATTCCGGTTTTATTCACTGATTCTTAATCATTCTAGATGAATATAGTTTCATCATATTTTGTAACTCAGCAGTGTAGGTTCTTGTCCATTAGTGCAACGTTTATGTCCCGCGATGTTGGTGCGACTCTGTTAGAAGAAGGGGACGTTTGAGTGTAATCGCGCGACCTCTTTCGTAACGTATCAAACGCTTGACGTTTCTATTCTTGCTTTGTATTCTTTATTCTATTCTAGCTTCTACTCAAGTGATATAGTCTTGATAATTCACAGTGTTAATAAACGGAGTTAACATCCAGCCTATATCAACAATTTTTTCCCGGCGATTCAACGTGCATCCACAAACGCCTATTTTTAGCATCCAAACGTCAACTTCTCCAGTAACTTTCTTCGTAAAACATTTTGTTACCTTACCGTTGAAAAGCTGACATTTTGGTGCGACTTGAAGATTTACCGAAGAAAATTCGTCTCAAAATCAAAAGTGGTGTTTGGTGGAAAATATTTTTTTTTTTAATTTGTTTTATTGCACCAAGTTATAAACTTATAAGCAAAATTATTCTAATTTATAGTTGGCGTACATTAAGAAATCTAAGATACATCACTTAGTCCTTATTGTCCTGATATTTCCACTTTATGATGCTCACACCAAGTGAATTGAATCGTGTGGCTTCAGTCTTCTAAGCAGATCCTCTGTGTTGAGATGCTGGACGACATCCTCGTTTACATGATCTTGTAGCCTTAAGAGGTGATGCATGGCTTGAATTCGAATGACCACATTGACAGATTCAATCTGCAGCTCGTAGTGAAGTCTGTCATTTCTAAAATGCATCTACGCAATTTCGTAGGATATTGTTCTGAAAGCGCGGAATAATGTCACGGTTGCTCTGGGCCGTGCACCCCCACAGTTGCGCCCCATAAGTCCAGACAGGCTTTAGGACTTGCTTGTACAGTATCAACTTATTGTGGTATTGGTTTTGACCGTCGGCCCATCAGCCAGTACATTTTTCTGAATTTGATCACAAGCTCAGCTTTTTTTTCTTGACGTGGGACTTCCACCTTAGTTTGGCATCCAGTGTCATTCCAAGGTATTTTGCTTCATTAGCATGTGGAAAACATGATCGAAAAAGCTTTAGACGTAACGAAAATTTATTTCATGAATCACCCACTACAGGATGCTCCTAAACCGATTTAAACGAAGGAAGATTCTCGAAAGTTGCAGTTTAAACAATTTCGAAGTCCTTACGATTTGTTAATTGTATACACAAATTCTGTAGATCTATAGAAGTGGGGGAAAAGGTGTGAGGCGTTGAACCAGACGTTTCATCACGACTCATCCTTGTTGTTTATTCGATTTCCAGGAGTCCTGTGGGTTGGTTTTAAATCATTGTCTTTTGAATATCCATCTCATTGATTCACAGTTTCCTATCGAACGCATAGAGATTGTCATGGATTTTTCATTCATTCTACTCGGACATTCAAAGATCACGTTCCCAACGTGACGACGTTCTCATTGTTTCTTTCTCAACTTAAATCCTATAGTGTTACAATATTTTGAGATCGTAAGTTAGTGAGTAGTATTTGATTAGTACCCAAGCCGTCACCTCACATCCAATTAATACTGTAATTTGAGGACTATTCCCAGACGCAGAACGTGCCTCAGAAGTCAAATACTGCCCTTGGGATCCCAATCAGGACGAGTCAATATCGATCTGGCTGCAACTTGCTCTGATTAATGTTAACATCCACCTCTGATAGTTCGAGGATGTTGGGGAAGGAGGAAATACAAACCCACCTATGTCACTTCAAATCATTACACTTCCTGTTCACTGATTGGTTGAGTGCCGAAGAATAAGTGGTCACAATAAGCTGTCAAACTAGTAGGCGCTTTAGGATAGATGCTAGTCTGTCATTCAAGTTGGTGATTTGAGAAAATGTTTCTCAATATCTCAATTTTTTCATAAAATATTGGTGAAACAACGCATTCTAGGTTTGTTAGTAACAAATGAACGAAAAAGAGGGTTTTATACTTCGATCATTCTTTATAAATCTCAGTCTGCTTTTGAATAACTACTTTGTATTCGACTATTCCACATAATCAACTTTCAACAGGTCAGCACATAAATTTTGTGCTGAGCGGTTGTTCGGTAACCACTTTCCAATTGGGGTTTCTATACCTACCACTCACCTGTTTGTCTTCCATGTTAACGGGTATTATTTTTTCGTGGCTTTGTACATCGATGATACTGATTTTTTTTTTCAAGTGTAATGTTACCTCATCCTTGAGGGGAGGAAGGGATAGTTTTATTGGAGGTTTGCCCATCCGGTCTAGTACCTCATCACTTTTAATATCGATTTTGAGTGGAAACTGTCGTCGGTAGTTGTATGGGTACCGCTAGAAATGTTCCCTTTGGAATGGGTTGAAGTATTTGTGCAATATAGATGGTATGCAGAAGAAACGGTTTACGTTCTCTCTGTTTTGGTTTAAGATTTGCGTGTAAGAAGGCCTCGAAGATTTGCGACGCGTCGGATACTCAGAATGGAAAGGGTTTAGCGAGAAACGCAGGGCTGGGGCAGACGGCCGCCATTCATGACGGCACCCGAGAGGAAAAGAAGGGATATATCTCTGGAAAAGTCCTTTTCCGCCTTCGTCCTCGTAACAATCCGCGCTTATTTATGCTAAGCGCCTCTGGCCCGAGCTGCCGATGTCTCCTACAGGTCCCATTTTATCTGCAAACGTCGTCCCCATCAGGTCTTCAGGCCGTTAAACCCCCCATCCCCTCATCCGCCACCAAGATGACAGTAGTTTGCGTTGGAGGTCGCCCGTGGTGCTCGAATGGAAAAGTCCTACTTGTCGACACGAATTCCGACGTCGTCAAGCTTTACTGAGATATCAACTATGCAGAAGCCTTGGGTATCCAGCATAGCCTTCACTTGGGTGTTATTTATTTACATTTCGACTGTTCTGCACTTGGGTATGCTGGCACATCGCGCGACTTTGTGATGTACCTGCTATTAATAAATATTCTGGGTAACTTACTAACAGTCGGAGTGAGGATTCACCATATTAAAAAGGTCAATAAGCGGATTTCAAACAGTGAAATTTTAGAAACCACTCAAAACGTTGACTTTGACTTCCTTTTGTAGCTGTTGGACCTGCTTAAAAATTCTTGTTGCAGCTTCAGGGAGATAAGGAAATTAACGGTCTTTCCTACGATCAAATTTTGATTTACACATTAAATGAAGGAGTTCTGACCATTTGAGTGAGATAAGGTCAAAAACTCGAGAAATAAATTATGTTCGAAACGGAGATTCTAAAATAAACACTCCATGATGTTCTTTTTATTGTAAATTAGTGGTAGAATCAGTCCGCTAAGGTTAAATCGAGTAGGTGAATAACGCTGCAATAGTGTCTCGCGACAATGTTTTCACATTTCAGTCGTAACCATTTTACTATCAATAAAGGTACACTCCAAAATAGGTTTACAGAAAACTAGCCCTTTATTAAATAGCTCAATAAATTAGCACTGAGTTTCGATTGCACTTCTATTCACGCAGACAACTAAATCCAGTTCGCTTGAGAAACCTTCGTTTCCAAAACGTAGAATCTGTTCGATGTTCATGCTTCCTTGCGAGCAATAATTTCAAATAATAATATCGGACTGTTCAGTTTGATGGTAGCTACCCAAATAACGAAGGATCTGCTTATATATCCACAGTTCGTGTGAAGAGAGAGATGGGAATTTTATAATACATCCTTCTGTACTTGATTTTTAAGTCCTTCTTTCTTCTTTTCTATGTGTTTATTGCAATCAAACCCAAGAGATGGATATTCGAATTACTTTTTTAAACGTTGATATTTTGAGCTTCATTTTGTCAGTAGTAGACGTCTGTTTTGCGTGTTGCAGCTTCTATATCATCTCAGAGAGATAGCCGTATCATTTACATACTAAACAACACTGTCAAAAAATGACCACGTCGAGAAAAAATTGAAACCTCGTGATAAGCTGGTTTTTATATTGTGATTAGTGGTAGAATCAGTCCCTAAGGTTTTCCCGATCGAGTCTGATACGCGCTGCAATAGTGTCTCGAGAGCAATGTTTTCACACTTGGAGTCGTAACCTTCTTCGCTTAAAGTTACATCCCTGAAATGCGCGTGTTACTTGAATAACGTGTTCTGTATTTATTAAACCACAAAGTTTCTAATTGACACCTCAGAAGTGTAACGAAGTTTCACTTTGACATCACTGAAACACTGAAATATTCAAAGAAAAGTTGGAGGGTTACTTTGGTAGTTACTAGTTTGTTAATAACGGAAGTCTAGAAGGCTAGTTTCAAGAGAAAGATCTTCCACGGTCTCGAAGTTTCGGATGGTAGAGACCATAGAAAATACTTCTCCCGAGTTAGATGTTACCCGAATTAATAACGGATTGTTCCACATTCGTTAAAGAGAGGGGATTTATAATACAAGCAAGGGCAGCTCCAGATAGGAGAATAGGCTCATATGCACCCCCATTCAATAAACCAACAACATAAAAACTAGGGATGGATATTGATTATTAGGAATAATCAATTTTTTTCCTCTAAACCTCATAATCTTTTAATACGTTGGCTGCCATAGCTACGTCAGGCCAAAAAATGTTTCTTGAGAATTCTTGAAGGTACACCTCTAAAAAATGACCTTTTGACGAAATTATGGTCTCAGGGACCCAAAAATTCTGAGTATCACTTTGGTATTCACTGGCCCAGGAATGAACATTTTGCTGAGTACCAATTTGGTATTTTCTCATAAAAAACGGTAAAAAATACGTTGTAATGATTATCAGTCAACGCTAACATCTTGCACAAAACTATTTATTCAAAAAAATGGCCGAACCCTGTCTCAAATCAGAAGGTAGGTAAGTAACTTAATCATCGGTTTTTCAAAACGAAAATGGAAAATATTCCTAAAAGTAAATTCGAATTGACATGATTACAAAAAAAAGAAAACGTAAAAACACAAAATTCTGAAAATTACTCAATGGATGATAAGGATCCGTCCAAAAACTCACAAGGAGCTATGTGTAAGTATAGCAAAATCAAATCTCAGTTCAAAGTAGGATATTTTTGGAAATGAAATGCCATACGGAAAAGTACGATGCTAAGCAATGTACATGGATGCCAACACACCTCTTAGAAGATGTACACAGCGTGCTAGTTCCGAAAACACTTCGTAGAGTGTCAAGAGTCGATGACGTCAGGATCGTAGGTGAGTACCAATTTGGTACACATGGCCTGTGGGCAACGGGTAACAAATTTATTAGCTGTCGCTCGAACTAACTACACATTGGATGTAAATATTCTTATAGTCGAAACGTAATTAACAGCTAATTATCTGGTATTTCGTGTCACCGTAAAGCGGTTCCTTGACAACATACCCTTTTTCGTTCCTGGACAAAAACCGGGTTTCGTACGGGTTTGTCGCTAACCAGTCTACTACACATGGATGTCATAATGTTTTTTCGAATCGAATTGTACTGTTTTCGTTCCCAAACGTATAAATGGACATACCCTTTTTCGTTGGCCACAAAATCGAATCTTGCCAGCAATTTCGGTAAATTTTATTGAAACCATTGTGGTACGACGTCTTTTGTTAGATAGGTCGCAAAAACTAGTGGAGCCTTCTCAAAGATGTAATATTTTACAATTGTTCTCGTGAAAACCATTTCGTTCCATAAGCCTTTACTAGTTCCTGGATACATATCCGGGTTTCGTACGGGTTCGTCGCTGAAAGATTACAAAACACATGGATGTGAATATTCTTTGTTTATTGGTACGCGTCACCGTTTTGTTCCTGGAAATACCCTTTTTCGTTTTTGTCAAAATTTTCGGCTAGTTAGTCCATGGCTTAAGCGTATTCTACGCTAAAATTCTGAAAATTACTCAGTGGATGATAAGGATCCGTCCAAAAACTCGAATGGGGCTCCTTCAAAGTAGGATATTTATGGAAATGAAATGCCAGACGGTAAACTACGATACTAAGCAATGTACATGGATGCCAACACACCTCTTAGAAGATGTACCCAGCGTGCTAGTTCAAAAAACACTTCATGGAGTGTCAAGAGTCGATGACGTCAGGATCGTAGGTGAGTACCAATTTGGTACACATGGCCTGTGGGTAACCCTCTCTGAGTACCAAATCGGTACTTACTGGCAGTCAACGTGTTAATCTATGTTACTCTGACTTGATTAATCACTAAAAATAATCGATTAAATGGGTTCGATTCATCGGGCTCGAACAATTAAGCGTCCGTGTTTTCTCCCATACATTTTACTGTTTACAGAAAGTTCTTATAGGAGCGGGATGTCATTCACCAATTAGTGACCCATTAGGTCTATCTGATCCAAGTGAATGAGTACGGGGGAAACCTTGGAGTTTGAACAACACTATTATTGTTATTACTATTATATAGTTATTTGTTATTCGCACTCAACTAGGACTATGGAAAAAAACATTCTGTCGAAAAATTCCTTTTTTTTCATTATTTAAAGATGAATAAGATTAATCTAGACCACAGTTGTCCAGATAACGGGTGAGAATTTGTATTTATGCTAATTTGCCTTTACCAAACGTAGAACTAACAATGAGGAAATTTCGCGTTGTCAAGATATGTGGAGGTATGGTAGTCATTGTTGTGGGAACGTATTGTGTGTGGAAACATTTCCATCTTCTAATGTTGAGACCTGGTGGTTTATAGGCTCTCAAAACACTACTGTGAGCGTTCTCAAAGAGCATGAACTACGATTTATTTTCCTCTGGCTTCACAGTTCTTAACTTTCATCGAATGAAGAGTTACGGGAGATTCCATGATGGCCAACCACAACTGAATGTCTGTGACTGTTGATCCTCAAATTCAGTTTAGTCTCTGATTTGCGAACGCTGAGCAATTTTTGCTGAGCAGCTCGACAGACACATTGCAGTTTGGCAGTCAGCAGAGCCGTTGTTGTCTATATGCGTGTGCTTGTTCCATTTTAGACGATAACTGTCCTTAGAATTGAGATTAAAACTGAGTTCTTTCGCTAAAACATCAAACATTCCAACAACAAAAATAAACGAGTTGGTTTCACAGCACTGATTCTGACACATGGAATTGGCCACGTTGAAAAAAGTTGCGAAACAAATCACTAAAAGTTCCAAAAATAGGGCTGAAAATTGTTACATTCTTGATTTAACGGAGTATATTACTCCAAATAAATTTTGCAAACAATGAACCAGTACTTTGAAAAGTTAAACTCAACCTCAATTCTGAAAACAATTATTGAATTTCACTATAATTTGGAAAAAAATAAAAATGTAAAAAAAAAAAAACTAAATACGAATAGCAAGTTATTCAGGAGGAGCTTTTTTTGTCTTAAAATTGGTGATTAACAATCTCTTTACTCAAAAAGTGCTCATTTGATGATTGATGAAAATTTTCGCATACTATAGTGCTGCATGACTGGGTTTTTTTTGCCGATTAATCGATAAATTGACTATCTAAGCCTTAATTAAACGGTAAATTGGTTAATTAGTTAATATCATTAATAGATTTTTTGTCGTCAATATGCATCTCTAATAAAAACTTCTAGAACGCGTAAGAGTTTGAACCAATATTTATTTATTTATTTATATGGATGGCGAACCCAAATACAAGAAAATAGAGACATGAAATACGTTTAAAGTCACTGGTAACAATAATGTAACTATGGTAAGGATGTGAAGCTAGATGTGAGATAATAACTAAAAAAGAAACTCAAAAGGTTAGGAAGGTCAGAATTAAATACTTCAAAAATCTTATGGAACAGTTGAAAAAGTCCAATTCAGGATGAAGATGAACAGGGCAGTTGACTAAACGAAGAATGCGGCACAACGGGCGATCTTGAAGGTAATTTGTGGGAGCTAAACTCACGTGGAACGGAGGAGAGCTGTGAGGGGGAAAGACGAAGCACAAGGAGGCCTATCTCTCCGAGTAGTTCTGGCCAGAGTATTCAATAATTTGCCACACAACGTCGGCTGTCCAAAGGCAGAAGGGTGACACACCCCCATCAGAGCAGCATAATCAACTTCATCCTGAGGAATCCTAAGCTTATAAGCAATATAGCGGAGAAATTTGTGCTGGACCCGTTCAATAGTGTGATTGTGGACTGCGTACGATTGTCACCATATGGGGGAGGCATACTCCAATAGTGGCAGGCCCAGTGTCTTATGAAGAACAGAGATGTCCTGAATTCGTTGAACTCCCGCGTGTTCCACTTAACGAAGCCCATTGCTCTACCAGATGCACCAATATTGTGGCGTGGAAAGGAAAGCTGATGATCAAGCAGCACCCCAAGGTCAACAATTGCCTCTACCCTTGAGATCCGGTTACCTCAGGGCACACATTCATAGAGGAGGGGACGGGAAGAGCAGTAGAACGTCATCGCAGAACACTTGGAGGAGTTCAAGAAAAGGCAATTATTGAGGCATCTCAATAACAATCAACCACTCTGTTGATTATGTCAGTCGGACTATGACTGCATATGACGAAGCAGCTTCAAGTCATCCGCAAAGAGCAGAGGAAGGCTAAGGTGGCTTCCCTGTGGAATGCATGAAGAGGCGGTAAAAGGAGCAGAAACGGTAACTGCAACTCGAACCAGTAACTCATGGCCCACAAGATAGCTTGATAACCACTGGAGAAATGAGCCAAAGATGCCCAGAGTGAAGCAGTGAAAGCAGATGGTTGTGGCAAATCTCATCAAAGGTCTTTCGTAGTCCGTAGATATGATGTCAGTCAATATGAGGGAATAGAACCTATCGTAGTTCCGTCTAATGAAAAGCCACGGGGTGCAGATTTCATATGTGCTCCAACGTCATAGCTGATGAGGTGGAATTTCCGTTTCAATTGAGACGAGCTTACGAAATTGTGCAATCAGAGAGCTCGGAAAACACGGGTTGGGGGAAAGTTTTATGTGCTGACCCCTACGATCGCTTGTTTTCGTTTTGGTTATTAGAGTACTGCAGATCAGTTTGAAATCGATGGTAACCATGTGAACTTCGGTTTTAATGGAGACCACGCACAGCCAAACAAACAAGGGAAGTGGTTGATTGTTGGGGCTAAGTTACTAATCAGTTGGTTCGAGTTTTCTGTTAAACCGCGACTGTTCCCGACGGATGAACCGGGGTTGCATCGTACGCAAATACGGGCACGCAGAAAGGTTTTGTTGTTCCTGCAATTCCGGTTACTGCGGCCCGTTAGGTAGGCGGAAACATAACGAACGAGTCCCACAGCTTGACACCACTACAATGACTTCTGTCACCCACTGACGACACCTACTCGGGAGATCCCACACACACGGTCGGGGGAATTTCTCCCTAATTCCACCGGGCCGCCCTGATGACACGTCAGAAAGATAAACATAGGACTACGACCCTCCCACGCCCCGCTGCATTCACGGGGCCCTCGTGCAAATAGTTCGAACACGAGTTATAACATGTTCTGTTCGGTTCGATCCTTTCATTGGAACTAGCTCGTGATCCCAGCAAAACTTCTGTTTGATCGGTATCGATTATTATATATAGGATATTATATAATACAGCGGTTCTCAACCGGTGGTACGAAGGGACATTTCAGGTGGTACGCAGTCATATATTAATAATAACAATAAACATGTTGAATAAATACAGAAACCGCATTAGTGTTGTAGTGGACTTAAGAATCAAGTTCAATTGAACCAGATTTAGAAAATTTGTTGGTTTGTACTGTGAAATCGATGTTTATTGCCCAAATTCAACTTGAAAAAAAATTATCGCATTTTATCAATCTAGTTTAATGGCCCTGCTTTACTTTTTTTTCCAAATCAATTTCGACTGAAAAATCAAATACATTTCATCTAGCAATTTTACATATCAATAAAGGTACACTCCAAGAGGGTAGGTTTACAGCAAAATCTAGCGCTTTATTATATAGCTCAATTAATTAGCACTGAGTTCGATTGCACTTCTATTCACGCAGCACAACTAAATCCAGTGGTTTGTTTCGCTTGAGACGTCGGATTTCACCTTCGTTGTCCAAAACGTAGAGCATCTCCGGGTTCACGTGTTTGTGGAGGCGATGTTCATGCTTCCTTGCGTATTTTGCAATAATTTCATAGACTTTCTCCATCCTCAAATCTCGATGAATATCATCGTTTCGCATGTACCAAGGGGCTCCAACTATACTTCTCAGTATTTTATTCTGAAAGGTTTGGATTTTCTTAATATTTGATTTCTTGGCACAGCCCCAGATCTGCATCCCATAGGTCCAAATAGGGCGAAGGATCTGCTTATATATAAGCAGTTTGTTGTGAAGAGAGAGAGAATTCCTTCCCATTAGCCAATACATCCTTCTGTACTTGATTTTAAGTTCTTCTTTCTTCTTTTCTCTGTGTTTATTCCAGTTTAATTTGAAGTCAAGTGTCAAACCCAAGTATTTAACTGCTTCAGTAAGCGGTATTTTATTCGAATTGATCTCAACAAAAGTCTTGGATTGCCTTAAAAAAGATTGGGACTTTTCGGTTAGTGAAGTTGATGTGGGCTGATTTTGAACTTCATTCTCCACATCTTGGTCCATTTACAAACCTCAGTAGTAGACGTCTGTAGTTTGCGTGTTGCAGCTTCTATATCATCTCCAACAAGAGGATAGCCGTATCATCTGCAAAGGTGGCAACAGTTTGCCTTCTTGTTGGGGTAAGTCCCGTGTGTACAGGAGGTAGAGTACTAAACAACACAATGAGGGAGTATAATAACAATATTAAAAGTCAAAAAATCGTATATCTCAAATCCCCGAGGAGAGGACCACGTCGCTTGCCCTGGGAGACGCTTCCCCCCGCTTGGGCCCTCCTTCCTTCACTGGCGGGGTCGGGGGGGGGGGGAGCAGGTCGGTTGCCCTGGGAGACGGGGGCGAGAATTCGTTCTGAAACGTCGATATACTTGATAAGCTGGTTTTTATATAGTGATGATTATATAATACAGCGGTTCCCAACCGGTGGTACGAAGGCACATTTCAGGTGGTACGCAGTCATATATTAATAATAACAATAAACATGTTGAATAAATACAGAAACCGCATTAGTGTTGTAGTGGACTTAAGAATCAAGTTCAATTGACCCAGATTTAGAAAATTTGTTGGTTTGTACTGTGAAATCGATGTTTATTGCCCAAATTCAACTTGAAAAAAAATTATCGCATTTTATCAATAATTTTTCGAATAATCGGATGGTGACTCTCTCCAACAAATGAAGGATTTTCGGGCCCTTTCGTCGAATTAGAAAAGGCTGAACTACAGGTCAAGTTCTGAACGAATATTATCCAATTAATTGAAATCTTCAACTGTTGATTCAGCCCTCTGAAATTGCTGATCTTAGAATTGTGGTATATTTGTATTGGGCCTTTAATTTTGGAAGATTTGGGAATATATAATCGTCAATTATCATTATTCAATGTTCTTCTTTCCTTATAGGAGAGCGAACGAATGAACGTACCACAACTCGGGTAGACTCATCGACTTGGTTTCTTTTGAGGAATTGATTTCTACCCGTTTCGTTTCAAAAGTTTTCAAGAGTTTTTCCATGTTTTATATATCAACTATTGATTATTTTGTTGATTCTAAACGACGCTGAGATAACTGGAATATCTCCGGTTGTTGGATGATATTAGTGTCAAATTTTGTAAGCTTTCATCCATTAATTTTGGAGAATAGCTATCGAGCTCTATTTAAGGCAATCGCATGCAGATTTTATTAGGGAATAACTCGGATTACAACATGGTTCTCCCATTGATGGGTTTAATAGCTACGACTTGTTGCTATCTAAATAGCAATTTAAGGTATAAAAACCGTCTTGAAACTCTTCAAACAAGTAACAGGTACAAAAGTTGTAAGAGAAACTATAAACAAACGTTAACTCTCTCATTTTCCTGTCGTGCATCTTGTACAAAGTTTGTACTACAAGAACAACAAGCAAAATTAGGCGGATATCTATTGTTCTGATAGTAACCGATCGATCCCATACAAGCCTTGAGAGTGCCTATTACCCTATTAATGGCAAAGCAATGTAATCGAGGGATTATCAGACCAGACGTACAACAATAGTCTTACGAAGGTCGGAGGGAAGGGGGCAAACACTGATGAGAGAGCTTTTCACTAAATCTTTTAATTGGATACGACCACCAGAAATTCATATATCTATTTATTAATTAATTAGGCGATTATCGGTATTTTTAAAGATTTGGAGAGAGTAGATTACTTTGCTACTCTGCGACCTATAAGAATTACAAGTCCTACGAGTACCTCACGTCATTTAAGAAAACCGGTAGGCATATGTACCTGATATTATTTCCGATTATTATTTTTTAATTTTGCGGTAAAAAACTGTTCAGAAAAATGTGGTTTTTTGGCAAAGGCAATTAAGGATTCATTTTCTAGTAATTTTGAACTAAACATTGAATGGGGTGGATTTCAGATCTTTGGAAATTCACAAAAAGCAAATAATCGTAATTTCTGAATCTAAAAGTGACCCCACAAACCATGCAATGACACAAACAATTTCGCAATATTCAAAAAATAGTAAACTTGCGTTAAAATTGGCAGCGTTTTTAAATCGAAATGTGATGGGTTAACTTTCAGTTTCTTTCGGCTGGATTCATTTTAAACGTGCGCACCACGAAATGTGTTACCATATGATTTTTACTCACAATATACACCAAATTTGTTCCACCACGACTTCCCTTTTGCCACTAATGTGACTGGTACTTAGTCTGTTGTATCACGTGATTAAATACTTATTGTACCTGCTTCACCGTTTTGAGGTTCAGGTATTTGGGAGTTCGGTATTGACTAAACTAAAACGAAGCTTTCATTGAAAGAATTCACAACCTTGCTCGACAAAATATCAGATCATCTGGATAAGTATCAACACAACCTAAACCGCTTTTTCATCATTGTCAGGAGGGAAAAAACTGTTGTATACGAAACCTGCTTCCTTTTTTTCCTATATAAGTCCACTTATGTACTCCTGAAGGTTTCCCTTGATTCTACAAACATAATTGGATATGAAATTTCCTAAAATAAGAAACAAATCTGGTTGAAGTGGTGTTGTTTGAAATTGTAGGGTTCGGTTGAGTTGCAAGCATCTTTTGATCTTTTATCTGCATATAATGGCCTCTTTGAAGGTAATGTAAACGCAATTACTTACCCACTTGGTTCAAAAATGTATTATATTACTGAAGACAACGAGAAGAAAACAATGAGGTGATAGGAACATGAAAACCACTTTACTACTCGTGTCATGAATCATTGATACACGAATTAAAATTAATGTAAACAATTGAATATAGTGTTAATAGGTGTACTCTCGTGGCGTAGGTGCGTACCTCACAATGTTTGAACAATGATTGTCTTTGTACAGTACCTCAGTCCTCCTGGAAATAGGTGGAATATCCCCTTAGGGTCTCGGACCACCCCTCAAACCGTCCCTGCCCTCCTGTTAGTTGAATAATGATTGTGATTGGAAGTCACCTCACACTTGGATTGGGCACATTAATTATACCATGAATGCTTTAAGCTTTATTGCTCTAACATTATGTGAATTGTACGACTTCCTTCATGAGGAGGTCTCTAACGATGAAGAGTACGTTGGTCTGTGATCTATGTGATATCATTGAGTGAGCCCTGTAATACTTGAAAGGAATTGTTATATCGATTCTACCTTTTCTTGATTACGATTTCTTTATATTATTCCCTTTTTTGACCTTATTAATTATTAGGGGTATTATATATACAGATATACAGGGTGTCCCAGGAGTTATGCACAATCCGACTCCTACGTGTTCTACAACTCATTTCCGACCTAAAATTCCTCTTAGCTATTTTTTGCCAGAGGCCTCGTTTCCGAGCTATTCGCGATTTAAGATTTTTTTCGTGTTTTCGTCGTGTTTAGTCGTTTTGGTTTTTAAAAATATTTTTAGTTAAGGAAATGGTGTTTAACTGCAGAAAAACAAGTGTTTTCTGTTAAAATTGAGGTTTTTCCAAAAGTCTCGACGAAAAAAGGTTGGTGGCGGGATATACGTAACTTTTCTCGACAAAAAACAATTAGTAGTTAAAAAACAGTTCACTAGATAAAGAAGGATCAGTGACATAAACAATATTTTCTCCTCATACAATCCGACGTGTTCGCTAGAGTGTGAGCTGTACACAGGAGGAGTGTGACTCCCTTGCTGCTTCAGAAGCATTACCATTGGCAAAACCGTACACAAAAATCATGTCAACATACTCACTTGTGGTATAGCTACTCAACTGCAAGCAAATCATCGCAATCAATCGTAAATGAACACAAACAATAGCTGTCTCTCGGATCTTCGATTATCCTGACTTTGGCTGGACAGCTTGGAAATGCCGTAGACGCTGATCACAAACGAACATTTTCATTCATTAAATTCATTTTCATTTTTCATAAAAAAAAATTTTTTTTTTAAATTTAAATCTTAACAATCTTGTTTAAACTCTACCTCTTCGTATGAACTCTATTTAAACCTCAATATCTTACCATTGTCCGACAGCTGGATAACGTGTTCGAGTCAATAAACATTTTACTAAAACTTAATTCGGTTAGAAACAACAAATTATCAACATTGCAACGCCCAATGCTACGGCCGAATCAGATTGGGGTTGATAATACACGGCGCACAAAGCAACCCCTCCTTCAAGACCGGGGGGTCGTGAAGGTCATTGCATATCCTGCCCCTGACCAAGACGATGTCTCCTCCGTAGCTTTCCCAATTTTCAAACATTAGGTCTTTTTTAGTGATACAGGGTGTCCCAGGACTTATACACAATCCGACTCCTACGTGTTCTACAACTCATTTCCGACTGCGATGAATTGCATTCATCTTAGAGACTTTTATAAAAACCTCAATTCTAACAGAAAACACTTGTTTTTCTGCAGTTAAACACCATTTCCTTAACTAAAAATATTTTTTAAAACCAAAACGACTACACCGTTGGAAAGCTGACATTTTTGTGCACGTTTTACCAGGCCTGCACAGTTCTTGTCAAGCATTAATGGGGTTTCTAGGCGAGAGGAAAAACTGGCGATTTTAAGATTTTGACAAAACTGCCATTTCGCTGCAGCAATCGCACATCTTCAATGCAATTTCAAAAAAGTTTTTTGACATCAAATAGGTAGAAAATTCAACGCTCTTTCCAACGGTGTCATCAAAATTGAGCAATCTCCACAATTGAGGAAGTTATGACAGTTTTAATGACAAGATCGAAAACACGAAAAAAATCTTAAATCGCGAATAGCTCGGAAACGAGGCCTCTGGCAAAAAATTGCTAGGAGGCATTTTTGGTAGGAAATGAGTTGTAGAACACGTAGGAGTCGGATTGTGCATAACTCCTGGGACACCCTGTATAAGGTTCAAAAAATGATTATACACAATGTTTTGGTAACAAATTGACTTATTTATTCAATAATTGTATTTATTGCTCCAAGAAAAACTACGGGGCTCCTATTAACCCCGAGGTGGAAACGATTTAAGTATTTCTTTACTATCGTTTATCTTTATTAAATTGCACCGCAGGGATATTAGGTAAGGAGTTCAGTTAATTGGATGGATACTGGATATTGATATCAATTTGATTTAAATACAATGATAATTGAAGAACGGGTTACCTTGTCGGATGAGAGCTGGGTAGAAAGTGGCGGAGAGGAGAATCGCGGTAGGTAGTTGATCGCTTCGTTATCTCTCCTTCCTCCCCGCCATGTGTTCCGTTGATAGCCGATAGGTGGTGTCGGCTATCACAGCCCTGAGCTCTGATCTATGTGAGATCATACAGCTGAGCTATTTTTTTATTGTGAAACCTAAGTGTAGAGACAATGGGCTCTCATATTCGTCCAGACCTGAAGAAGAAGAAGTCGTAACATTCGTGATGGAAAGACTTACGTGACTATGTGAGATCGTGAATTGAACCTCGAGCTCCCATCTATGTGAGATTATACTACTGAGCTTAGTGCAATATCTGAGTACTGTATTTACTATAAGTAATCCTGGTGGGAGATGGTCTCTGTTTTTGCGTTGATAACTTTTCCAAGTGCATACTGAAATTTGATTGAACTGTTTTACGGACAACTGAAATTGAAAGGAATATGATAATCTGAACATGCGGAATGATGTGTCTGTCAGTACGAATACGAATCACCCCTCAATCTGGAGACGCTCACTTACACAGTAAAAAGGACTTGCATAAACTATCACCCCAAGCAAGGGATAATAGTGATATTCCCACTCTCTATTAATGCCTGCCGTTTTCTCTTTGATATCAACTAAAACCTCATCGCCCTGTCAACAACTCGCACCCAAAAGGGCTCGTGGTTATGTAACTATTGAAATCACTATGTTGCTTTCAATTATAATGGAATACTAATCCAGTTTAAACATAGTCTCCTTTGTCAATCAAAATTATGAATTATTCCTTACTGTCTCATCGATTAAAAAGAGCATTCAAATTTTAACTTCTTGCAAGTTGAAAGAGTGTGGCTTGTCACCTTAAGTCGGTATTCTCGACGAACCTTTACTGTGTGCATATTCGACTTGTTTTTTAAGTGGTTCTTGTTCATTAAGTGGTACCCCCAGATGAGATGGTACTCACTGAATGTGCACAGAGCAAACTTGTTCATTCCTTATGAGCACAACTTGGAAACAACGTTCTTCACATTTTTTGGACACAACTTGGAAACAACTTCTTTCACATTTTTTTTACCCGCCATGGATGATGGACAGGGTCTTCTTCAAATTTCAACGTCTTGACCACAGTCATGCCAGACATAAGTAACGTGTATGGGGAGATAATAGTTGATTTAGATTAGTAAAAACTGTTGGTCATTAGATTGTCATAAGCAGTGATGAGTGTTCTTGATTCTTGAGGTATTTTAACTTCTTGCTCCTTTTCCATTTTTGTTGTTGGCATGTCAAAAATTCCCTTGACCGATCCTCAAAATTTTGAATCGATTCTTCGATACTTAGAGGGGGGGGGGGGGGGGGAAGAATCTAAAAGTGTCGTGAGATCCAGATTCTGTTGCGTGTCACAGCTTGCATAAGTTACTGAAAATTCAATTTCAAGAAAATTATGGAGTTGCAACGGACAAAACTTCGATGCCCTAGAAAAAATTCGCAATGCCCTTTCCAACAAGAAATATGGTGTACGGTGTTGACAGATACCGTAGGAATTACTGGTCCCAACTAGTTTTTTGTTAGCAATGAACTTTTTCCCCTGGCGTGCTAACTCCACTATTTCATGGTTTCAGGCTCCCTGCCAGGTCGAGCTGGAGAACTGGGTCAACAGCATCCACAGCGCGTGCGCAGCCGCGTTCGCGCGCCACCGCGGCAAAACCGGCACCCTCCACCTCCTCCAGGAAGAGATATTCCGCCTGGAAAAGGCCATCGAGTCGGTAAGTCGACCTGCTTCTTGTCCCGAGAGGACTCGAAACCAGAATACCTTTGTTGCAAAAGAGAAAGTCCTAACCTATAAAAGAGAATTTATCGGCAGTAAATTATACACGAACGGCATCCTTCTTCTGGCCCCTGCTCTTAGTCTTCTTTTCGGAAGCCCTTCAGCTTGTTCAAGGTTGAACGAGTTAGCTAAGACATACATTTAGGAATAGGCTTTATTTGACAGAAAACGATCCTTAAAACCTACGACGTCTCGCACAAGAACTTTCAACCGGAACGGGCCATTAATTCTTTCCCTCGAAAAAAATATCGTTTAAGCGAATTCTCCAAGAAAATCATGCTATCGGCCATGACTCCAAAAATGTTGAAATACTCATTTGTACCAAAACTTTCTTTGTCAAACGATATTCTAAAACTTCATTTTGTGGAAGTTTTCATCAATAATTTGGAAAGTTGATCGTTTTTCTTAAAACTTTGCTGAATCTAACGTTTTCATGAAGAGCTCGCTATTCCGAATAATTTCACATGAAATTCAAAATTTTCGACGTTTCGAGATCTCCCTTTTTTGGTGTTTTTATTAAAAAATTAACCGACTCAAAGTTTTTAAGAAAACATCACAGATTTAATCGTTATCTTCGAAAAAGTTGTATTAACTATTGGATTTAATATCGATGGTTTCATAAAAATAAAAAAACGCTGCAAATTCTTTCACTGGGGTTTATTATTCAATTGGCTTGCGTTCATGATTTGAATTTCTACTAAGCTTTGGAGTGTCCCTGTTTCACAGGTGATAGGGCGATTATTGAATTTCAGGAGCATAGAGCACGTAAATCGGTTCTCAACCAAAATACCTATTTGGATTGATTAGTTGATCATATTTGTGTTCCTCCTGAAATTCAATAATCGCTCTATCACCTGTGAAACACGCGCACTCCAAAGCTTAGTAGAAATTCAAATCATGAATACAAGCCAAATGAATGAAATTGAATAATGAACCCCAGTGAAAGAATTTGCGGCGTTTTTCGATACCACAGCTTGCATATCACTTGAAAAAAAAACTAGATTCAAGGGTAGGTACCTACTCAAATTTTGTTTACTAAGGTAAGGTCACATTATGTTGTCAAAATGTCAATAGCAAACTGTGAAGCACATTGTGGAAAGCAAACTCCTTTAAAACTGGTACTTACATTAACAGAAGTTATAATCATTTTAGTTATTTTTCTTTCCTTTTCAAGATTCAACAAAGAAGAGTTTCGGTTTAAGAAAATGAGCATGTCGTCGTGTTTTGGGTCAAGGCGATTTCGTCTTTCTTGAACAATGTAACCAGCAGCACTGAAAACTCGTTCTGCTAGTGTGGACGTTGCTGGGGTAGACAAATGTTGACATGCGACATCACCCAAAGCTTCCCAGCGTGCTTGTTTTCCTTTCCAAATCTGGAGAGGGTTCTCAAGTTCAGCCAAAAGAACTATCGATAGTTTAACTTTTGATAGTATCGAAACTATTTATAATCCTAACTATCGGAGTTTCCCATCTTTAAAACACGATCACATATCAATTGATGGAAACCTAGAAACATTCTCGCATTTCAATAATTCATCTCCAGGGTGAGGAATCTTTAGTCCCTACTGAGAAATAAAGAGATACCTTCAGCGAATCCCCGAGCTGTGAACTTTGAAGAAATTACTTCAGAAAGGGGAAAGAGGGAAAGCTCCTGGCTCCTTCAATATCCACTCAAAGATATTTCGAGAGGAGCCTGACAACTCGAGGAAGGAGAGGTCCAGAAAACTCAGGTTCCCCTTTTTCCGTCCCACCGAAAACGTCATTCGTCCTTTTAGGAATTAATTGCCTTCGTTTAAAAGCCCTTGGTCCCCTCTCTCCAGCCTGTCTCACCTTTCGGAATCGAATTTGCTCTGTTGATTTCCGGACCTTCCGAATATTTCAAAGATTGAACAAACCCTTTTCCCACCAGCCAGTGAGCGGGTGAGCACAGAAACTTGGGCTGTGACGGTTGGGATTGGACGGTTTTTCTTGAATATTCAGCGATTTTCGGAATGAGGGGTCACTTCTGATTTAAACCCCTAAGAGGGGTCCAGACATCGACTTGCCCTTTATTGACCGAACGGCATCCATATAAGTTTGCTCTCCGATTGAATGTCAAACTCCATTATCCAGTCAAATTTTAAATCATTATTTCAATGGTCAACATTCTTCGTAGACCCAGAATAGAACTTAACACGAATCAAATCAAATCCTTTATTTGGTAACCAAATGAAATATTACAAGATAATTATTGAAAATCTTCTATGGATACAAGTTGGCCCCCAAGGAATAAGTTTTAAAAACTTGTGCTCCTAGGGGGAGTTCAAAATCACAAACCTAGTTACAAAAATAGCTGAAAGGAAATGTAAAGAATATGAAGTGAACACAGTAAGACTAACTTTGTGAATTGGAAAGATTAAATCAAATGACACAGTTGTAATGGGTGCCGAACGAAACAACTGATGTCATTTCAAGCAATCGACATTTGCGATTTTTCGGCAATTATAAATTTATAAATAATTGCAAAGTAGTTGTTTGAATTTATAACGTTAGTTTTCAGTTCGTTACAGTAACGTAAAACCTTTCCTAATCGACTTTTCTTTTTTTTTTTTTGTCAATATTTTTATTTGGCATTATACATGGTATATACAGCCATACAATTGAATTATTAAATTAATCAATACTCTAAACTTATTATCTAATAGTTAAATGGTTTTGTTCATTTTGTAACAAATTCATATAGTCGGTGGAATGATGTTGGGTATTTCAGTAAGTCCTTATAATAGAAAGATAAATATAGTTTTGGACTTATATCGTCGAAACATGTGCAGGTCATAAATATGTGCTCGAGAGTTCCATCTTCCAGCTGACAGTCGTGACACACTGCTGACTCTTCTCCTAGAAATCGGTTCTTGTAAAAATCGCTTAGTCCATGATTGCTCCTGATTCGGCATACAGGAGAAATTTCTCGACGGTTAGACATTGTGCCCAGAAACCAGGGTCCTATTAATTAATCGACATTTTAATTAGTACGAATTTCAAAATGAAGCTCATTTTCCAGTATCTAGAATACAACCAGAAAGGATGGAAATCGCTCAGTTGTGGGATCCTCGTGGTTCATTTCTTGCGTACTAAAATTTGAAATGGATCTTCTTTGCCACACCGAAGGCAATAATTGCCTTATAACTTATCATTATTATAAGTTACGGAAACACACTGATCAGCTGAAGAACCCTCGTGGATCATTTTTACCCTGATCGGTCTACGGTGCTGTCATTTGAAATGGAGGAATTTTAAAGGCATCTAGAGCTCAAATTTTTAGGGTAGGGCATATAGAACTATAGAGTCAGCGTTCACTCGTTATTGATTATGCATAAGTACATATTTAAGCACTCCGACCCCTAGCACAAGTTTTTTCTTAGAGGGGGTCGTAGCATTGACGACTTGTGAACCTTATATGCATATATTGTAATAATCTAATAATGTATAATTAAAATTAAAAAAAAAAATACCTGGAATAAGGCAGGATGCGTCGAGTTAATATAATTTAGCGTTGACTTCGTCTAAAAAATGGACCAAATAAACTAAGTAGAATGGCTATCTAATATAGAAATGATGAACCTTTGTGAAATATTTTCCTGCTCACCCATGAACGCAACTTGACAAAGCAACAAATTTTGTATTAGTGAGTTAGAGCTCAGAAATAATGTGGAGTTTTACGTGATAAGACGCTTATGTGAAATTTAAGTTACGGAGTGTTGCCACTCGGAACCAAGATGAAGAACCCACACTGTCATAAGCCTCATAATATTGTAATTAACCAACAAAAAATTTAGTTTTCCAACCCCCCACCCTTAAATTAGTTGGTTTATGTTTAAAGATAGTAGATTTCCAGAATCGAATTCGAAATTCAGACTGCTGCAAATTTATGGTACAGTTTGGATGATTTTTGGTGAATGTTAGTTAACGAAACATACCAAAAAGCATCCATCGAATGCAGATTTATGGGCTTGGTATGTTTTCAGTTTCCAGGGCCGTTTGAATTATTTCCTTCTGTCATACCAATTGAAATGTTTTCTTTCGTTCTTCCAGGACCACAAGTTGAAGCATATGGCTGAACTGCAACAGAGTGTAGTGTCAGACCCCGAGACGAAAAGCCAAATATCGCAGCAAATCCTCCAGTGGGAAGAAAACTTGGAGCGTCTCCACTGCGAGCAATTCCGACTGAGGTGCTACACTGCTAGCCTTCAGTGTGGTGAACTTCCTAACCCCAAGGTCAGTTGCAAATGTGATACAATGACGAAGAGTACGTTCATTTGTCGGCCTGTTTTTTCATCTTTAAATGAAAATGTCCATGAGGCATTTTTTATTCGAGATGATGGTATGGTTGCCCCTTCCAATGAGGTGAATGCGGTAATGTCCACCACGCTCAGAGGATTCATACCAGCGTCTGGTATCTCCCGAGGCGGCGGATTCAAGGATTGGGAAGGGCAAACTAACCATATCCATCACAAATGGAAACTTGAAATTTGATGGACTTGTGGGGTGACACCCTGTTTATGACTTTAGTATTATCATATCTTGACTTCTACAAATGAAAACCTCTGATTCTGACATATTTACTGATGTGGCAGAGCCTCCTGACTCATGTGTCCCGAGCGACCAAGTCGACGCTGAACAAACTGGGCGTGTTCACTGTGAGCTCCTTCCACGCCTTCATCTGCGCCCGGTCTCCGAGTCTCCTCAACAACCTGCTGGCGGGTCGTGGGGCGACCAAGCGACGGCCGCCGATGCTCTCCCGCTCCAACTCCGGCTCTTCGCGGAGATCGCTCCAGATCTCGAGGGACGAGCCGGACAAATCCGTCAAAGTCTGCTTGCCGGACAATCAAGTGAGTTCGCCTAAATGTGTGGAAACTGTCTGCTCTTGTGTGCATATCAGAAAGTCTAGAGCCCTACTAGACCTATCAGCCGAATCTTTGCTTGGTACTATCAAAACGGTCTAAGTCTGGTGCTGAAGAATGAGGTGAATTCTGTTGAAATGAAGTGAAATGTATTCTTCATATACGCTTACAAAAATTGGAAAAAACCTAAATTTATAAAGAATTAGTCCCCTATCGGGCAAAGCCCGTGTTAGGGAGAAGAGTTGTCATAGAGTACCTACATAACACAACAGATCGTTGGTGACTTGTCACGTTAATTTGTTATTGCGTATAGTCCACAAATAAGTATAAACATTTCTTTTTAATTACCTAAAGTTAAGTAATTCATCACCAGGCAAAGCAAATAATGACAAGTATAACCTATTCTTCTGAAATCTGCGGAAAATGTTTTTTCAAGACAGTATTCACTTTGTCAAGCTGGTAGAGTAAATCCAACTTTTTCCGTCGCAGTGCCGGTGGGAGGGTATTAAATTAGGGTATTGTCCTGACACCTTTTGAAAAATAGGCATTCATGGCTGCCAATATGTGAAATAGAGCCAAAGACATACATTTCTGAATCTTAAACCGAGTTACTACATCTCGGGGAGGAAAGCAAAACTGCTCCTTCAAAACTAGTTCGTCTTTATTCATTTCAATTAGTCATGGAAGTTTAAGAATGTGAACTTTTTAAAATAGGGCCCGTATGCTCTAGGACCTTACTTTTAGGGATAATACGCAATAGCATCATAAATTTTGGATTATAAATATCGGCTGGATTGCAGTGGGATAAGCCCCACCCCATGCCGGCAAGCCGTACAAAATTATCGATTGGGCCAGGGAGAAGTGCAGTATTCTCATTACAGCGGGGGTAGCTATTTTATTCAAACGTGAGAAAACGTATATTAACTTCCTCAATCTCTTTTCAACTACCTCAATTAGCTACAACCATTTCATATTGCACTCAAAATAGATTCCTAAGTATTTTACTTGACTTTTGGTTTATATTCGATAATAAACCATTGTAATCGCTCTTGAAAAAAAAAAATTCTAACCTCGCCAGAAAATTTCATGGTTAACGTTTCAAAGGGTGTAGAATCCAAATGTGCAATAAAAAATTGTCCGTGCGTCCGCCGTACGTCGTACGCGTGCACGATATCTCCCAAACTTCTGGAGCAAAACAGGTGATAGAGCGATTATTAAATTTCAGGAGGCACACAAATATGATCAACTGATCAATCCAAATAGGTATTTTAGTTGAGAACCGATTTAGGTGCTCTATGCATATCTCCTGAAATTCAATAATCGCTCTATCACCTGTGAAACACGCACACTCCAAAGCTTAGTAGAAATTCAAATCATGAATCATTGAATAATAAACCCCAGTGAAAGAATTTGCAGCGTTTTCTCAGTATTAACCCCGACACAATCACAGTCATGTAAAATTCTGATTAGTAAGTCAGGCTACCCTCTCCAGTTTGTACATAACACGGCCAGATATCTACCAATGCTAATATGATCAATCTGACACATCTACTAAGCAGGTACTGATAATGATAAAATCAGCCGAATCAGCATTTGGTTTTTCGAAAACTAACTGAATCTACTCGCCGGAAGAGTCGGTGTTTTCTAGTACAGTTTGGCCGTGTTGGCAGTTAGTTAGTTATCTGTATAACGAATCCGGCACATTGGTCCCCACTTGCCGAGTACTAGTGCTAATGTGCCCAGTCCGTTACATCTATTAAGCAGGTACTGGTAATCCGTTTCTATCTGCTTGCCTGAACAGTTGGTGTGTTCTAGTGCGGTTGTGTAAAACTACCTTCTCCAATATGCACGTTTCACCCTATTACACTTGCCGAGTACTAAGGTCTATGAAGTATTAACGATTATGATAAACATTTTGCTTTCTGAAATCCGTCTAAATCTGCTTGCTAGAAGAGTTGGTTTGTTCTTGTACAGTATGGTAACACCACCTTCTCCAGTCTACGTATCTGGCCCTGTAACACTTGCCCAGTATTAGTGATAATGTAATCAGTCTGTTACGTCCATGAAGTATGCTCTGATCAGCCCAGTCAGCTTTGTGAAATATGTCTATATAGGGCTTCTTGCTCGGTGTATTCTACACAGTTTGATACCTTTACCATAATGGAGATAAGGTAGACTTAAATTTCTTGAACACTAATTTATTTTCCTTTCGATCCCGTTTCAGATGGTGAGCGTCTACTTGAGGGAGGGGATGACCGTGGAAGAGTTTCTCGCCGGTGCATGCGCGCGAAAGAATCTGAACGCTATGGAGCATTTCGTCAGGGTCAAGAAGAGGAGAGACATGGAGGACCACAACTATTTCGTGCCTCATAGATCCGACCTGATCGAAAACTACGTAAGTGTAAAACTTCCCACCATTGATGATGCGTTAGTATATTCACTAGTTAAATAAAGCAATTTTACCTCCTAACAGAAAGAATTCATTAAGAATTGCTTAGGAGGGTTTGTTAATGACAAGCATTATTTGGTTACTGTTCGACGCAGATGATGGCTTAACCTCAACTTTATTGGCAAATAGACAGTTTTTCGCTTCGAACAAAAATTAGGTAAACCAAAAAAGAGGAATTTTGGTACACAAATGAAACCTATGCTGCACCGTTAACAATTCGTCAAAACAACTCACGAAACTTCTCCCATTCCCCAACAAACCGTAACTTGACCCACAAAATGATGAATTTTCAAGGTGTTGTTCATTAACGAATTTTCAATTCGTTCTTTCCTACGGCAGTTGACACTACTCGATCATATCAATACCACAAAACATTCATCATTTCTTATTAAGGAATGTCTGAGGCGTTTGGGATGAAAACCAGACAACTCAAAAGTTTCTTAAACTGATTTTTTCACGTTGTTTGCAAGTTCGTACTGGCATTTTTATGCTCTCAAAAGATTGGGTCCATAACTCGACTAAAACTGTAAGAAATAACAAGGCAAACTTTTGTTTTGGTTTCAAAAGCGGGCAACTTCATGTTCATCTTAAAGCCGCAAGTTTTGCCACTATCGCGCTCCCAGGCGTTATTTCGTCTTACTGTACTACAAGATGGGTGTTTGATGGCCAAATTTTTGCACCTAATGATGATACCAATGATAGCGCTGAACATGAAAACGCCACAGAAGAATTTTCGCTATACATCTGATTTTACAAAATCATTTTTCTCGCGTTTAAATATTCTGGTTTACCAATCTTTCAACTTTCCCTCTTGTAATTTTATAATTTAGGGCCATTATCTCTAAAATTTTAAAATTAGTTATATCTTGTTAGAAAAAAGTGTCTATAGACTCCCATTTGTTTCAGCTTTTGCTAATTTAGAATTTTGAAAATGTTGAAATTAAGACTGATATTTTAACTCCGGAAATATAATGGAGACTAACCATTGGTATTTAAAGAAAATATGGTTTTTGAGCCGCTTTTTGTTTTTTGTTTTTCCAATAATCTAAGTGCCATTATTTTAGAAACACACCTTGTGATATCAAGAGTAAAACCAGTTCTTCTTCGTAGTTGAAAAAAGTTGTATTTTTTACCGTAGCTATGTCAGCATGTTTGGTAACAATGAAGACTGACATTTTTTATTAAGATTTCATAAATTGAGAATTTCGAAAACGATATAATGAGGACTGAAATCTTTTTATACTTATCCTGTTTTTTGTTCTCTAAGGAAAGGATACAATAACTTTTTGGGGGAACTTGCATGTGAAATTTTATAATTATGGTAGGGTTGGTTTCAAAAACGGACTTACGCCAATTTCAGTTTCAAAACCAGAGATTTTTTTTTTTTTTCAAATCTCTTTAAAAATAAGTATAATTGGACAGAAATCTGGGGAATGAGTTAGAAGCGCTCCTAGTAAGAATAGCAATAATTAAGAGAATACAAAAATTGCAGTTGACAATCTGGACAAACGCGTTTATCACTTTATTCGACAATGAATATTTCTGATGGTCAATTTTTCATGACAGTTGCAAACCCACGAGGTGACGGAGGTGTGTGCCAAGATCCTCTACCAAGTGGAACTACAGAGGTCGACCTTGGAGCAGATGTGGGGCTTCTCCGTGGAGGCGGAACTCATCGAGAACGCCGACCGCCAGGACGAGCTCTGCTGTTACGTCTCCAGGGTCGAAGACAAAAGCGTCGCTATGCACAACGGTGAGTTGCATCTTATTTATTTATTTACGCAACACCCAGAGAATATCTGAGACGCTGGAAGGCGCCTGGTAAATGCCCAGAGGCGGCGGATTCGAGTATCGGGAAGGGTGAGCTATCCACATCTATCACAGTTTTCCTAGCTATCTTAGCGCTTTTGGTACCCCAATGAAGTACATTCGGAGTCCTTATCACAAATTGTGTACCTCTTCTCTGTGCAACTGTACTCCTACTATTTCGAAAATGAAATCTACTCTCATTGTATAACAAAAGTCGATCATATTGAAAATTTTTACCGCTTCCACAGAAAAAAATCATGACATGGAAATGGCTCTTGAATTCTAAATTCATATTTCAACGCACGATCGTGCTGTAAAACCAATTGTCATCTCAATCCCGACCATAAGCTCAGCTACAGTCAGATGAGAGATATGGTCATGTGGAATTTCCACTAAATCCTTGTTATAATCCTTGCGATTTACTCAGAATATCATCCTCAAAATAGCCCTTCGGGAAAGTTCGCGATACCCTACTACTCTGCTTCTTCATGAGTTAGGTGTGCCCAATTTAAGACAAATTTTGTGTAGGCTCGTATTCAAAATTGGTATTAAGCCCGAGCATGGATGCAGTGTCACCCATACTCGTACAGCAAACTCGTCAAATATTCAGTTGCCTAAATTTTGTAATGAACCTGCAAAAAATATTGCTTATGATAAAGTTCTCCAGTTTCTTTACACTCATAAAGTTAACCTTGACACTTTCAACAACGTTGCCCATTTTAGAAGGAATATTTTGAGTAAAATCAAGGAAACTGACCTGTAGAGAGTTTTTTTTAAATTTATGTATGAAGATTTTTGTTTATTGCTAGAAGAATGACCGAAACTACCTCCATCCTTGGAAGGGGGAACTACGCCATACCATTCTGCTCCTTGTTACGAAATGTATGTCCCAGATTCGGGATTCTAAGTACTGAAGAGTTAATAAATTATTCATGCCAGGTGTCTTCCAGTGTCTTAGATAGGCTGTGGATGTTGTGGGCATTGCTCGCCACAGCTATCATACCATAGCAATGAGAGATGTCGTGGACCAGATCCGGTCATTCCGTTGAACGATTCAGATCCTTGGATTCGCTCCAGGAACGATTTCATTGATTCGAGTGCCTATTTCGGTTTTGATCCCGAACGCTCAAATATTCTATTGTTTCGTTGAATCCAGGTATCATCAAGGGTGACGAAATCATGGTGATAAACGGGGCGATCGTCTCGGACCTGGACATGATGTACCTGGAGTCGGTACTGCAGGAGGAGCTGTCGCTCTGTATGATGATGAGGAGCTCGCGGACGGAACCGCCGGAGATGTCGCCGACGACGCCGCTTCTCCGCCCGGACGTGGACATCGAGTCGCTCGTCTGCCCGCCGCCTCCCTCCGAGCCGCCCGTCATCTCGGAAGAGATGATCTCCGGCCTCATCGTCCCAGCGCCGGGATGGAGTGAGTACCCGCTTTCAACTTATTATTTAGAATAGAATAGAATAGAAAATATATTTATTAACAGGAAGAAACTGATATAATGGCGCAATAGCCCGAACAATACAAAACTCCTTCTGTCCACCAACCAAATAAGTTCTTAAGAACTTGTGGCGGCTGGTGGAGCAGGTTGCTATATAAACTTACAGACTATTGAACATAATATCTAATTAAATAATAGAAATAGGGCCACTCTCTACAGATCCGAGTCCCGTATTACCGCCAATATCTTTCTCTTAAAAACTCCAAAGCGATACATATTAAGGCTAATTTTCTTTTTATACAGAAACTGCAGCACTTTATAATATGCGTTTCTTTTCGCACGCTCTGTCCTGAGTTTCGGCAATTGAATTTTAGACGTAACAGCAGTGCGCGTGTGCAAAGCAACACTCAAGTGCTCAGAATGGATACCTATTTTATATAAAAGTAAACAAGATTGAAAAAGAAATAACTGCTTTACGGTAAGCACATCGAACTCTCTGAGCAACAAACGAGTGGGGTATCGCGGACTTCTATGGAGGGCTATTTTGATAATAATGTTCTGAGTAACCTGAACAGTTCGTAACAATGAATTGACAGCACTACCCCATACAACAATTAAACTTTAATAAAGAAAAAGCCAGTCCAAAATAAATCGATCTTAACTGAGCAACAGACAAAAAATTTCGTACTTCCCTGAAAACAAAAAACAATTTTCGCAATTTCGCAACCAATGAATCAATGTGGAATTTGAATTTCAGATTATTATCAAAAATAACTCCTAGGTACTTACATTTCGTAGCCAAAGGTAAAGAAGTACAACTACACACGCTATTTATTAGCGACATAGGCAAATACAATGTATAAAGATACATTATACATTCAATACCGTGCTGGTGCTTTTCTTCTTGTATATTAATGAACTTGTGGACTTATGAAGCACAAGTCAACTCTTCGGTTTTGCAGATGATACAGCGATCGTTTTTTGGAATGAGTCGTACGATGACTTGGTAGCTAGTTCTAGTTTGGGTCTTCAAATACTAAAACATGATTTGATATGAATTATTTAAGTCTCAATGTAAATAAGACATCGATAATGCGATTTGCTGCTTCTGAAAGACGATTTGTCTCCGACCATACAATGAAACTACATGAGTCGTCAGCAACTGCTAGGAACCACCTCACACAAAATCGAATAATTCTTGTTCACTATTCAGCCGCTTCAGTATTATTCTTCGTTAAAAGGGGTTTTGAGAGGGAATTTACTTCGCATTTATCCAGAAAAACCAAAAGTTCGTCATGGAGCACCATTGTTTGAACAGATTTCCGTAAATTATTATATTACGAATACGTTAAATTAGGTTTCCACGACCGATCATGTTTAATAAATTCGCCCGATTAAAACTTTCGAATATAATAACCCACGTAAAACGTTTGATTCCCAGGTAAGGACATGTACTCGGACGACGTGCGAGGCTCCCAAGACGGCGAAACTGGTCAGACGAAACAAACCTCGAGGGCCAACTCCTTTGAGATAGAAAATCTTCTCAAGGCAAGCACACTTGTACGAGCGACTTTCGTTAGACATTTAGACTACCTTCATTTTTCCTTTATTTTTTCTTAAAAATTGTTGTGTTCTCTCGTGTACGTTCAAGACTCCTTTTTATCTCGATTTTTCTCCAAGATAAGCCACTTAATTTTTCTCATTTATCACAGCCCTCTTATTCTATATAATTTTGAGTGTTTTAATGAAACTTTCGCAACTCCTTCTTACTCTATCTTAATTGTTCGCCACGATTCAAAACCTTTCTGGTTCATACATTTATTCATTCTCTATTAACACCTTACTAACCCATTTCCCATTCATCTCTCTCTCTCGATCCTACATTTTAACTTCATTTTTCCGAATCTCTTAATTTGGAGCGTTATATTTGTTTATTCACGTCAGAAACGTTTCGTCCCGCAGCGGGGACTTCCTCAGTCTATACCTAATCATAAAAGTCATTCTTTAGTATAATTTACATATTGTGTATATACACATATGGTCAATTGATCATATTTCTTTCTATAAGGGACTTATTCAGCTTATATACCAAAACAACTTAATTAATAATATTGCTTACCTAACTATGTATAACTTGAGGCATTGACATGGTGGTGGCCTCAAGTATGCTAGTAGTTATACATAGTTAGGTAAGCAATATTATTAATTAATTGACATAAGTAATGCATACTTACTTACTATGTCAATGCCTAAAGTAGTAGTAAGCAATATTATTAATTAAGTTGTTTTGGTATATAAGCTGAATAAGTCATGTTATGCATACTTACTTACTATGTCAATGCCTAAAGTATGCCAGTAGTTATGACATAGTTAGGTAAGCAATATTATTAATTAAGTTGTTTTGGTATATAAGCTGAATAAGTCCCTTATAGAAAGAAATATGATCAATTGACCATATGTGTGTATACACAATATGTAAATTATACTAAAGAATGACTTTTATGATTAGGTATAGACTGAGGAAGTCCCCGCTGCGGGACGAAACGTTTCTGACGTGAATAAACAAATATAACGCTCCAAATTAAGAGATTCGGAATGAATGTGGTCACTCCACTACCCACACCCACTATTAACTTCATTTTTAATATTCCACGTTCCCTAAATTGCCATCATGTTCTGATCTTTTAATTTTAATCATCATTTTCATTCAAACAGGTCGGGAAACATCGTATATAATGTCAGCGCAAGACTACACATTCTCATTATATTTATGTATCACGGTAATCAGGAAACACATTATTTCATCTTCCTTGGATTACTTCATTACCAAGGCATCCCATCATTTTATAATGTATGTTACATTAGTATAAGTAATTTTATCAATATCGCTCAAGTTTCTATGATCACATAACATTTTTGTTGAATGCAACGTTCTTTCTAACCAGTTTATTTGCATGTTGGGATACACTTTTATCTTGTTCAATGAATACCATCCACCGTATGCATACCATCCATTCATCATATACTCGTACCAACTAGGACAAGTTTCCAACAAGAATTGCCCAGGCTTTATGCAGGTTGCCAGTTTAACCCTGCAGTTAAGAAAAGTAACAGCTTTATCACAGTGTTGGGTAGTGACCAATTTTCTGCCTGACCCAAGGCACACACCTGAACCACATCCAGTTGAAAGATCAATGTCGTTAAGTCTCAGCTAACACAACATATCACTGATATTTGAGGAAAACCTAGTTTTTCTTCGTTTCAACGGTTTTTCCTAAGTTATCCCTTGAAATGAGGCCAAAACTTTGGGGCGGAATACTAGTGGTAGCAGAGCAAAGAGAACACATACCTGACTGTTTTGCTAACTTTGATTCCCTGTGGATCATCGAAAACGTGACGACGAATCACGTAATATGAATGTAATCATGTAGCTAAAATTGTTTATATTTTATTCAAATTTTGATTCCAAATCTGTAATGTCCGTCGTCCGTAAGAGGTCTTGCAATCGGTGCAAAAACAAAATTCATTCTTTAACACATAGACTCCACTTGTGGTCTAGTTGATCCTAACTTCAAGCCAATCCGATCTCCTCAAATGCACAAATTCTGAGGGCTAGAAATTGGTCAAAAACGTGTTTTTTTCTCCTAGGTTTTTGCTGACATAGGCAACTGGGGAGTCATTTCCCTGTAATCTTGGACGCAAAAACGACTGGAATAGTTTTCAGATCCTTAGAAATTCGTTCAAAGCGAATAATCGCAATTTTTGAACTAAAAAGTGACGTCCAAAACCTAACAATGTCAAGATAAATCACGTTATGAATTATTATTCAAAAAATGAACGCTTGTGTTAAAGATGGGGTCGTTTTATCTTTCAAGTTCAACCTTTCCTGTGAAAGGTCCCTCAAGAAGTGAGAGGGTGCGGAATCTTATTTTATATCTATTTCATCTTTACCATTATTTAGATTTTATTATCTTTTTTTAATTTATTTTTCACCCTTTTGAATTCATCATTATTTGTCATCACCTCTTATAATTCATTTATTCAAGGGCCAATGCAGCCCTTCAAACACATAATATTGACTGAATCAAAACAATCTGATAGTGGAGTTGTTAATTTACAAGAAATCAAATGCAGAAACGGAAATTCTGTGACCTAAGGGGAGCCTTGAGTTGCAAAGAAATGTTCCGAGCATTTTTCACTTGGAGTGTTGATTTTCAAGTACTCGTACTTGGTTCATGATTTTTCTTTTTCAAACGTCAGGAATTGTTCATTAAAATATAGCGTAACGCATCAGCCTGTTATATAAAATATCATCGGAGAACTTAACACACCCGCTGTATGCATACTTTAAACGAATAAATTCCGGAAAATTCGTAACGTTAGAACTCACGAATGGGTGGTAACTACGCAGGAATCAGACAGTGTAAAAACAGATTTCAGTAGATTTATTTTTTGGTGAGGATGAGGAAAGAGCAAGTGATATGATGAAATGAAATACAATTGTATTTGAAATTTGACTTTAGTTGTACTTAAGGGTTGGCAATTAAAATTATTTCCAAGATAAAATACAACAAACACTTGATTAAAACAAGCACTTCCGAGGTTATGTAAGTTTCTGTAGGACTCACGGTTTATGAACTGTAGGAGAACAATTTGAAAGAAAAAAACGGATTTTAGCTGCCTTCTAAGAACAAAGTAATAGTAGATGCAAAGTGATAATATAAAATGTAGTGGATTGAGAATGACTTGATAATTATCTTTACTGCAACACCAAACGTCTGGGTTTCTTACAAAAAAACGCTCCAAATTCTTTCACTGGGGTTTATTATTCAATTGGATTGCGTTCATGATTTGAATTTCTACTAAGCGTGTGCGTGTTTCACAGGTGATAGAGCGATTGATATGCATGGAGCACTTGAATCGGTTCTCAACCAAAATACCTATTTGGATTGATCAGTTGATCATAGTTTTTGTGTTCGGAGGAAGAAGGTGCCCCTGAAATTCAATAATCGCTCTATTACCTGTGAAACACGGACACTCCAAAGCTTAGTAGAAATTCAAATCAAGAAATCATTGAATAATAAACCCCAGTGAAAGAACTTGCAGCGTTTTTAGCTATTGCGAAAAGTCTAAGTAGGAACTGACCCCAGTTGTTCATCGTAAAAGACATTCTACATAATTACATTAATTTGTGCGATAAGATGCTAGCGGGATAGGTAGTTGTAACATGGTGATGAAATAAGGTTAGAATAGGCTAGCAATAATGAGGACAGGGGTTATATTAAATATTATTTAACGGCATTTGGCCTATTGGGAGCAACGCAAGGGCATGGGGGCCCATTACGATGGCAGAGAGGCTCCTGGGTAGTCAATAACAGAATATTCTGTGGTTTACAACCACGTTCATGCTAAGTTGTAAGATGGGGAGGCGAAGGAATGGTATAGTTGCCCCTTCCAACGGCTCTGTGGCGGCTGGTAGACGTGTAGTATATCTCCTGCAGCGGCGAATTCAAGAATCGAAATGGGGGAACTAACCGTATCTATCACAGAGTCTTCTTCGTAAACTGGGGCAGTTGCAACTAGGGCAGTTGACCCCCTGATTGAACCCCTTGAGTATACCTCTTCGTTATCAACATCCAAACAACATATTGTTATCATACTTGATTTGTGGAGAAGAGTTCTGAGGGAACAAACACCTCACAATAATGAAGAACTCGTATGACCTAAATACCACAATGTTTCTTCACCTATACACCTTCACGTATTCAAGTTCAACCGAACACATCTACTCGTAAATATGCAGAGGTTGTTAGTACCTCACAAGTCACAATACACTTGGTTTGTTCTTTAGTAGTACCCATTTTCTTACTATTGTGGTTGCAGAGTGCAGAGCAGGTGACGGGTTTCTGTCGATCGCCGGTCGAAACCCGCAAGTCCAGTCCGACGGGGAGCGTCGTCTCCGGCTCCGCTGGCCTAACGCCGAGCCGACAGCTCACCGACGCCGAGAAGATCCGCAAAGTTGTTCTCGAGCTTATAGAAACTGAACGGACCTACGTGAAGGTGATTTATTCATTTATTAAAGTTTACACGGGCATGTAGCCAAATTACAAGAAAAGTACATAGAATAGGTAATAATGCAATAGATGATGGAATTAAGAAGAATAAAAAAAGAATATGATATGCCATGTTATCAGTATGAAAATGTAAGTTTTAATTAATGTTGGTTAACGGAAGTAGCTTTTTAGGGTTTGTTTCATCCGCCTCAAGGAATTTAAGAAATGAATCAATTTCTTTGTTGGATGCCACAAGATTTAAAGATCGAATGGCGCAAAGAAGGGGATTGTTGAATAAATAATTATTAGGGGTTGTCTTTACATAAAAGGGGTTTGAGGAGCGAGTGCGAAAATGAGGAGCCTGCATGTCAATTCGTTGTAGTAGGGCAGGACAATCGATTACAGACCTAAGAAGGCCGATATCAAAGGTGCAATCCGCTGCACGGTGACGCTGACTTAGAGAAGCCAATTTACAGAAAGCCAACGTATCATCAAGATCAAAATCAGCCCAGCACACACCCTGACCATAGGCGACAAAACGAAGGCTCTTCGCTCATTTCCTCGAATGTTTCTAACAGAACTTGTGGCATGACTAAATGGGGCACATCATGTCTTAAGCCTTGATAGAGTGAACTTACAGTTGGGTCTACATACTTAAACCATGTGTATTAACAGGCATGCACGAGCCAGTTTGTGCAAATCAACGATGATGTGATTGAATATTCTAGTGACCCCTTAAAAGGGCTGAGACGATTAGCCTACAACATCCAGAGTGTTGCACAGGCGTGGTAGTTTCATGGATTGAGAAGGAGGCACTGTCCATATCCATCCATATCACTGGGCTTTTAAAAAAAGGGAGAGAGTTATGGGGGAGGGCTTGAATGGGGGAAATTATTCACACCAGAACATCCAGTGGAGTGTTCCAGCGACCATGCTCACAACTTGGCCAGGGAGAGCCTTATGGAGAAAATCTTATCTGAGGAACCTATCAAAGAACAGTAATCTTTGATTTCACCTCTTGTAAACTCTGCGCATTTCGTTATATATTAAAGATCCCTGCATCTAGAATCGTCCACCCTTTGGCTGGTATTTCTCCAAGTATCAGTGAGTACTTCCCTCCATCTCAATATTGTTTTGAGGCCACCGAGCAACACGTGCTCGCGGCTTGTGCCAGTTTCCTTATGGAAGATTCTATTGTTTCCAGCTACCACCGAATCGTGTACTCTCACTCCTCCTTTTCTGCTGCCTTATTCGCTGTTTGTCGTATTCTAGTCGTCCCACATCCAACGAGGACCTAAACTTGATCTTTTCCAGATCGCAGTTGGAGACTTGGCACCCGGGTGGGTCAGAATATTATTTTCAGTCTTAAAAGCTTTTGAGCAACGTTTCTTCATTTTTTTCATTGAATATTTTCAGTGAACGCCTTCAATTTATGGTTATAAATCAGCGTATTAGGTGTTTGACTGCGAAAGGTGGTCACTTTTTTATTCACGGTAGTTCCTTTTCCACGTTTTGGTCAAGTTATTTGGCTTTTGGGGCAGCGCGAGGAACAGTGGCGTCAGATCAGTCAATATTTGTGGCGAGGTGTGGTTTGAAACGAGGGTTTGCATACAGAAGACAGAAAAGAACCTGGATGGTGTAGTTGACCCCTTGCAGTGGATGAGACGTTTAGCCTGCGAAACACAGAGGATACCCGTGACTTTAAAGATGTCCATGTGTACCTTTAGGTGTGTGTAGGAGTAGCAGTTTCAAGTAGGGAAAAGGAGAGATTCCGTATCCGTCCCTCAATTTTCTGTAAGAGACAGATTTTACTCAAGCAAACTGTCTTTGCATACTTCGTTTCCACTCGCCCACATATATGCTCAAACTGGTTTGGTGCAAGCCAGTTAGTGTAATATATAATCTATAATTTCCCTTTAAATCAGCTTGAACTTTATTACCATCAAAGTGCACGTTGAAAACATCAGATGAAAATCAACTCTTTCGACTATGTCTAATTGCCGTTACAAGCCCTACGAATCTGGATTCTGCATTTCTGTTGAGTTTTTTCTTTAAATAACAGAGAGCAATCTCTGGGTGCATTCGGCATTGTCGAAATGCTCAAAGTGTGTTCTCCACAAGCCTCAAATTCAATACATTCATATGGCCTGGATCCGCGAAGTAGTACTCAAATTGGAATCAAAATATTGATTGAACAATGATAAAATCGTAAGAACCATGTTTCTGGTGCAAAATTTTAATGTAGGTTATTCACTTCCTGAGCGTACCAGTTGAACAGAAATAGATAAGCATGACGGAGGTCTTGAAGTACTTTCCTGCTTAGTTGCAAATAAGATGTTGTGAAAAGCCCGCTTAAGCCATTTCCTCCCGCTGTTCACAGCATTTGAATAGTTTGCTGGAAAACTACTTGGAGCCGCTTAAAAGAGAGACGTTTCTCTCGCAAGCCGAGATCGGGGCCCTGTTTGGAAACATCCAAGAAATCGTTTCGTTCCAGAGGCAATTCCTTCAGAATCTGGAGGAAGCCTTGGAAATGGAGCCAGATTTCAACAAATTCGAACACCCTAGTCAGTTTAAGGTACGTCTGTTTTCAGATATTTTTATCAGCATTTGAAATAGATGGGATTATTTGTTTTTTTAATTCCATCCAAAATTTGAGTTCGTGTGAAAAATCTTCTTTTTCTTCAATTACCGATAGGAGTTATATTGCTAATCAAATCGTGATTTAATCAACACTGATGAAATTTTCAAATCAGATAAGAATCATTATTTCAATGTAATTAATTGCGAATCCTGACTATTCATTGAACTGTTTTTCAAAAAAATTGAACCCCTTGAGTTGTTATCAAGTTTGTGTACACCTGGATTAGAAAATTCTGCCACACTTTGAGTTCTTCTGATAACTACCCGTCTCGCTTGCAAATTTTTCTGTAAGTTTTTATTGCATTGTCAATATTATTTTTTGTTTAAATGAACATCATCTTCAAGCTTCAAGAATAACTTGAAGTTCTTGGTATATTTTGAAGTGTTTTTAATCCTAATAACCAGGCAGTTATATACGACGAGAATTTATTAGCCTAAACAAACCATATTCTAAATCATGAATCCACCTGTTTTAAAAAATAATCCACATATTTTTGTTTTCACAGGAAACATTATGTTCCTACAGCGTTTTTATTGCAATTTGTTTGATTCCTATGTGCAGAACGTGCTGTTCTCTGTCGGAAGTGCCTTCCTGTACTACGTTAACCATTTCAAGCTGTATAGTTCCTTCTGTGCCAGCCATTCCAAGGCTCAAAAAGTCCTGCACCCTAGTAAGTTTCTCATCTATTCATTATTAATTAGATTACGATTAATTAGACCACAACTTTCTATTGCGCGACAAAATATCGAAGATTAATTTTGACCAATTAATCGATCAACTATAGCTAAGATAATCAGCGAACCGAATAATCGGGAATAAATTTCAGCATGATCGCACAAGAAAATTTTCCTAAATGAACATCCTAAATTTTGTATATAATATTTATGTTTAATATAGACATATTTGAAAATCTAAACCCAGTACATGGACAACAGTCCAGGCACTGAATGAATACCATGAATTGAAAATCTACAAAAAAACGAACTTTCCCAAAAGAGCGCCCACTACTATCCCTTACTTTAATTGCGCGTAAATAACAAATAATGATAACAGTAGTAGTGTTATTCTTGATCTAGGGCTCCCCCATTTTGATGGGAAATAGCTAATTAGCCACTAATTTTTTGAATGACATCCTCTCGTCCCATAATAGACTTTTTTCCAAGAGTAAAATGTATGGAAAAAAACATTTTACCGGTGCTTTACATTTTTCATGTATTAAGGATAAATTTCTTTTTTTTTATGAACAATATTAATTTAAAATCCAAGACATTGTTATAGATATAGCAACTCCTGAATTTTCGAATCGATATCTTTAGTAGATTCTGAGAAAATTGACCATCAATTACTCATGATTCCAAACGACTGCATTGAACACGAGTTCTATTGAGGTTTAATTCAATATAATGGAGTAGATATCGTTAATTATTAACCAAAAACAAGAAATGGATTACATAATTTAACACTCAGTGAACAATATATTACTTACTGAATGATATAGTACCTGTTCAGGTAAGATTACGTGAATGGTGATTTCAAACGATTCCATTGAACATGAGTTCTATTGAGGTTCATTGCAGTTTACTACGAATGGTGCAGAATGAAATCAACTATTAACCAAAAATAAGGGATGCATTACAAAACGTAGTCTTCCGTGTAATCAATCTCAATCTGATAACGAATATAATATTATTATAACGAGATTTCTAATTCCAGACGAGGGCAACCAGGCTCTTCAAGAGTTCCTCATGGCCAGAAACCCCCGGCAACAGCACTCGTCGACGCTGGAGTCGTATCTCATAAAACCCATTCAGAGGATACTCAAGTACCCGCTCCTCCTCCAACAACTCCGAAACCTGACTGACCCTCAGTCTGATCAACACTTACATCTCGTTGGTAAGCCTATCTCTACGCATTTTAACTCATTAGGTACCGTCCAGTGGGGTGGAGTTCCCCAATCACGCTGAGCGTTCCTAGATGTGTTAGCGCGTTCAAATTGTCACCTATGGATAGCTCATTGACTGTACCTACCTCAGAATCACCGTGATTTACAGGAAAATTATCTCCTCATTGAACTATAGCTATTATCAATGTTTTTATCAGCTTTGACATTTTTTGTCGTCAAAACCCCAGCGCTAAGAATACGTTCCTTACGCCATGTGCTACATGAGCAGGAATTAAGGCTCCGTCCTATGAGAAATTGGCCAGGCGATCGCAGCGTTACTGGCGATTCGGGCAATTTACGCGAGTACAATCATTGACACCGGAAAACGCCACTGGTGACCTATGTTCGGGCACTGCCGCGAATGAAGGAGAGTGCGTTTTAGTTTGGTCAGTTTCGTACCCACCAAGTCAATCAATACGATCAGTATTTTTTATGAATTTATTTCGCAGTGACGATTTGTTGGCCACAAATAATCCAGCTCTGCTCATCCACATTTCCAATAGACGTTTGCAGAGGCAAACGTCTCATTAAATTCATCAATCGAGGACCGAATTCGGGGAATTCATTACTCTTCAGCGTACTCTTGAAGTGCGAATTTTTTATCTGCAAGAAGAAGAAGAAATAATTTTCTTATTTCATTGACAGGTAGCTACAGAATCATTCTGACCAACCTTGCAAACCCTCGAGAAACGATTTAGATTCCATCAGATTTCGACAACTCCAATAACCTTGACAACAGATGTAAACAACCGCGCGTTTGTAGCGTGAAAAAATCAAACCGATTTGATTTCGAGCCGCGTGTATTGTATGTGACAGCTATTTGCGATAGAGTGTCTGCTCGCAGGACGCACAACTCAGACTCGACGGTGGGTCTACACAATTAGGAATGAGGCTCGATTTAGGTGTTACACGGAGGTCAGTGTTTTGTTTAGTTTGGACGTCTTGATACTACGCTTAAATCTCAAAAGTAAGGAGGAAAAAATATAATAAATGAATAGTTTTAGTAACATACACATCAGTTGTACAAATAGATCGAAACCAGTGATAAAACTATCGCGGTGAAAAACTAGTGGCCTCTGTGTTAACATCTAATACGTCGCGGCCTCCGTTTAATACCCAATGCAAAATGGAAATTGAGCTATGCGCTTGCGATTATTGTGTGTACCCACCGTCGAGTACAACTCAGTTGTCATGGTTTGATCGGAAAATCGCTCGCCCCGCAATAAACGCTGAACCCGCCGGACCCGCCGCGGCGGTACCAGTTAGTTCCCGCTCACGTAGGACACAGCATATCAACGTTACCACGCAGCCCTTCTACAGAAATTTTTGTTGTACTCACCTCACCTTTAGGCAAGAGGTTTCAAAGGTTTCCTTTTGTTATCGACAAGGGACAGAGCCCCTCGGTATCATCCATTTCCACCCAACAGTAATTCAGCCTTTGTCATCAACTCCTTCATGTTGGAACAGCTGTTGACAAGTTCTTTGGAAGGGTTGGCTTGTTGGAGAAGCATTTAACATTACCTGTCATAAATGACATAAAACTATCAGGTCAAGTGGGCTTCCCCCTTCCCAACTGCATTCCCAGCAGTGCCCATGGAGGTATATTTTGTGCGTTGATTCAACTAGTGTAATCCTGTCTTCTGTGACTATCCAATCTACTCTTGAAATAAGGAAGAAGTGATGTTGAAACATTTTTTTTGCATTAGTTTATTTTCTTATTTTTTCATTTATTGGCGATTGATATGTGTATAAAGTATTCACGTGATCTTGGGACTTTTTTAAACCCTATATCACTTAATGATATTGATTTATTGATATTTACAATGCCTACATGAAAACCCCACCAAAAAATAATGAGCTGATTTGTACGCAAGTGTAGAGCAAATTAATTTTTCGTTTTGTTTATTATTTTCAATGAACCTTCGAATGAATAATCGACCAAGAAAAAAAATATTGAACACACCCTCAAAAGTTCTTGATTTACGTTTCAAGACGGTTAGAATTCAAAAATCTAATTAAAAAAAATTAATCCGTCCTTAAAAAAAGTCCATCTGCCATACCTACACTCTGAACATGAAAGATATTATATGGTATACTATCCATAACGCTATCCCCCAAGCTTCAATTCAGTCGAGTATCACGTCGAGGAAAAGCAAAACCTTTATTTTATTTTTTATTTCTTATTTTTTTTTTATCTCTCGTTAATATTAGTTATTCTATTAGTGGGTTTTTACGTGTGTTTCTGGGTGTATCCAGGAAGCATTGTATGTGGGTTGTACCGTCTAGTTCTAATACTCTTTATCGAATACAAACAAAATAAACTATTATTTAATAATTGACATCGTTTTTTGCTCTCTTCACAAGTTGTTACACTTCTAAAAGAATAAATCCATCAATTCCCGTACAATTTTTCTGAAGTGGATCTCGGACACTTAAAAATTCGTATAGAAGATTTTTTTTTTGAATCGATTTTTGGATTTTGCTCATCTAGAAATGTTAATCAACAAATTTTATTTGCTCGAATACTAAGGATCATTATTGAAAATAATAAATCAAAATGTTCTAAAATCGTATTCCTGGAAATCCAGTTTGAGACTTACTGAATTACATGAGGTATCCGGTTTTTTATTTTGATTCTATGCAATTCGTACCTAAGTAAACAAAGAATTGAAATCCCATCTTATTTCCACTTTTCAGAGGCGCTCAAAGGCATGGAAAAAGTCGCTGAACATATAAATGAAATGCAGCGAATACATGAAGAGTACGGAGCAATATTTGACCATCTGTACCGCCAACACCAAAAATCCTGTAAACAGGTAATTCTTGAGTTTCTTCTCAATGTTAACTACCTATATACAGAAAATATGTTCATTTCCAATAGAAAAATAGTTAATATCTCGATGATACATGAGTTTTGAATTCGTTTGAAATAAAAGCCATCCACGAAGAACTAAATAGAATATTCCAAGTTGAAGTTAAAGCAAAAGTGATACACCTTCCAATCTGTTCCTAGTGTCTTGCCATTCAGCTAGACTTGAATGACGGATAGTCCAGTGATGTACAGTTGTACTGTTCTAAATTTCAGCCCATCGACCTGAGTCCGGGAGATTTGCTGTACTATGGCGGCGTCGAGTGGCTCAACATATCAGACTTTCTCGGGAAAATCAAGAAGGGTCTCGAGCTTCACGCTATGTGCTTCGTCTTCAAGTCTGCTGTTGTCTTCCTGTGCAAGGAGAGAGTTCGACAGAAGAAGAAACTTATGGTAGGTCGACGTCCCATGTCAGTTGAAAGCTTTTACTGAAATTATTGTGTATGCTCTTGTGTTTAGGCCCAAAAATATTGATACCTCTGAGTTCAAACTTGTGTTTTTAGTATTAGGGGGAAATTTCTCTTTTAACAGGAGAAACCCTTTCAAGCTAACAAGTAGAGGCAAATTTTATCAAACATCTTCGCCCTAAACATAATATTTCCCCGGAGTCAAATACCATTGTAAGCCTTTACTGCCTCTGGGAGCTCTAGAACTATGCGTTCTCTGAGGCGTTTCAAAACAAAAGTTAACTAGTGTGGTAGCGGGCGACCAGAACAGTCCAAACAGCTCCTGAATGGGTTACGAATAGTTCATTAGGCTGCAAGGGAATTCAGGGTTATAGATGAAGCTCGTAGGGGGAACGCTTACTCTTGTTCCTGTAATTTATTTCATAGTAACTTTCACAGATACAAATGCAAATACAAAAATTAAATAATACAACAGAAGATAATCTCGTATAAGAACTTACACCCTGAAAAATTGTAGGAACTAATGACTTCAATCGGGTTCTATACTCCGGATCCATAAACTTAGGATTAAGGACAAAATGCTGTTATGTGCTTCCAAAAGGGATGTTTCCAAAAGAACTATTGAGTTCAGTTCAAATTCAAACGAGGAGGCGGGTGGGGGAAGCTTACACTCCCTTGTACTAATTACCCAAAAACTGTTATTTGGGAGTAGAACGCAAAATTATCACACGGGCCACCAGGGGAATTTTTTTCTTTTGTTTGCGCTTTTATAGCACCAAGTAATAACTCATTAACAATATTAATCTGACTTAAATTCTCTACATAATTATTGGGACTCAAGATCCACTACTTTAGTCCATGTTCTTCTGAGGTTTGGCACATTAATTCCTACTCAAGTTCGTGGTTTTGTGCGCTTAAGGCTCCTAGTTAGGTCTAGCACATCAAGTAGCTTCACAGCTTCTTCATTGACATGACCTCGTAGTCTGGCTAGATGAGCGGTAGCCCTCTGTTTGATTGTTTCGTCTATGCTGTCCACTTCCAGTTCACAGTGAAGAGCATCGTTTTGAAAGTACCACGGCGCGTCAGTGATGCACCGCAGTACGGTATTCTGAAAACGCTGAATGATCAGTCTATTGTTAGGAGCTGTACAGCCCCACAACTGTGCTCCATACGTCCAAACTGGCTCAAGTACTTGATTATACAGAAAGCAGCTTGTTACCAATGGTCATAGAGGATTGCCTGCCAATAAGCCAGTACATTTTTCCAAGTTTTATCACCAGTTCGGCCTTCTTGGCTTCATTAGTAGGGAATTGCTACGTTGTTGAGGTATAGTGGCATGTAGTTGATTTTCTGGTTGGTGAAATCAACATGCGCCGACTTTACCTCATTTAACCTTATCCTCCAACCAGGGGAATGAGCAGTATTCACAAGACTGTCAAGGGGGGGAGGGGTGGTTCCCGTTTATAAGGTAGCTGCATGTTCCGTGTTTCTCAAATTTCAGTGGAAGAGCAAAGGCATCTGGGGGTCTTTGGGGTTTGCTCCTTCCAAAGGTCCAAGTTGTTGATTTAGGATATTCATTGATTTTGATGCTGGATGATGTAAATGGTTATTCTTTAACACTTTTACTTCACTTACTAACGTTGTTTCTTAAACTGTTCCACTGTTTTATTCTCCACAGAGTGTAGCGAGTAAAGGCAAAGAAAACGAAGTAGAAATCATCAGGTACCAAGTGCTGATACCCGTCACAGAAGTTCAAGTCAGAGCTAGTTCAGCGAAAGACATGGAATCCCATTTCCTCTGGGAGCTCATCCATTTGCGCAACCAGCTTCAAAGGCGGTCAGAAAAGGTTTACGTCTTGTCCAACAGCACAGGGGATTTCAGGAATGCCTTTCTCAAAACGATTCGGCAAATCATTCGAGAGAGCGTGCGAAACATGTCAATTCCGGCGACAAAACCAGCGATGGGCCCAGGCCAGAGCATGAGCACGTCGTCAACACTTGGACGGTGTCAAGGTAAATTTTCAGTATTTTGAGTATGTTGGTACTTTTTATGTCGATTGATGCTTTCATTGTGATAATACTCATGTCATAGTTTGGTAAGATCAAATCGTGTGATTAAAACTCCATTCAAAACTTATTCAGGGGCTAAAAACAGCACTAGCAGCGAAGCTCAAAGTGGGTGTGAGGGAGTAGGTACGACCAAGAGCGGCGCCGTCGTGATGGGCTCACAGACGTTGGGGAAAAGCAAAAAACCACCCAAGGGACCACAACGACACTCGGCGGGCAACATCGACTATGACAACTTGGGCAGCGGTGGCGACAGCCGAGAGAGCAGCCTGGAGGGCCCTCAACCGCCCCAGCACCACCAGCACTTCAGGACCCGAAGTAAAACCGTCTCCGACGCTGTAGGTGAGGATTCACGAGAGAATCACACGTATTCATGACGTATAGGAAAAACTCACTAACAAGGGGACCTGACAATCGTGGGGTCCAGGTTTGCTCTCAAATTTTTCTTGAATTCAATTCACCAAAATAGTGAATACGTGTCCGACCTTTCTTCAGAATGGGCCTTAGGCATAGGCGGCTAGGGGGGGGGGGGGGGGGGGGGGCTTAGATTTGTAGACAACCTAAAGTTTATATAGCCTACCTAATCCAAGTAATAACCTTGATTTTTTTAGTTAAAAAGCTACATATTTTTTAATTGAATCCGATTAAACATAGTGTCAGTTAAACAAAGATTAAATAATAATTGTAAAATTAACTATTAGTTTAAATTATGGCAATTACATATTTAAAAGATCATTTAATAATTGTGTGCGAGTAAAATAACTAAGATAGACCCATTTGGTAACAACTGATTCAAATCAATATTATGTTTACTTGCAGCCGTAGTTAGGAATGTTTGATAGACAAATAATAACAATAACACATGAGACATGTTTGTTTATATCAGCGAAATTACTTTACAATAGTAAACATTGTTTTACTGTAGTAAACAATGTAATGATGGATTTTCTCAGGTGATAAACACGTATAGAAAACAGGTAATTACACAGTAGTGTGGCAAAAAATATATGTTATGTACCTATATATTAAAATATAACATTTATCTAGATATTTTAATATATAACGGGCGCTATAGCCCGTTTGTCCCCCCCCCCCCCCCCCCCCCAGAAAAATCAGTCTAGAGCCACCTATGGCCTTAGGAAGCCTCAAAATTAAATAAACCGTGTTCAAATTTGGGTTCTGTTGACGAATTCTCCTTGTCTTTCCTAATCAACTTTTTTCGACGTTCGGAAATTGAAATGTATTGTTTTTTGCGTAAGTTATCGAATAAAATACTCACAACCCTAGGAAACGACAACTCACATCAATAACAAACATGTTTGGGGTAAAAATTGCCATTTTTTTTGCCACCACCCCATCAAATTTACCTTATCAGTATGTAGAAGTGAAATTAATTTTTCTCTTTTTTTCAAATCGGCCTTAATAACAAGATAATATATAAAATAATAACTAAAAAGTTATTATAATAAAATGAATAAAATCATAAAATATTTGTATCTCTTATGTCAGTACTACACAACCCTATTGAACCCCAGAACCTGGGAAGCAGAACAGCACAATCGATCTAGTAGCTTGGTACCTACAATAGGAGTAGCTTCTGGTCATGTCTTCAAAAATAAAAACTCTATTATAACTAACTAACTCTATTATAACTCTAAAATAAAAACATTGATCCCACTCAAAATCTTTCTCTTAATATGTACAAAACTATTGAAAGTGTCAGGATTAATTTTACTAGCATAAAATGACCGTAATATGCATAATTTTTTGATCATTCAATACTAAATTTAGGTAACGTATAGTTAAGCAGTGCCACTCTTCGTCCTCAATACAAATTTTATAAACCAGGAAGCCGATTGAAATGAAAACAATCGTCTTCATTGAGTACATCTAATTCGCGATGTAGGACTTCTTCCAATGGACTATTTTAAGTATTTAAGTATAATATTCTGAGCTACTTGCAAGGATATTAGCAATGACTACAAGCACCTCTCCAAATGAAAACACGAAAAGAAAAATCACAAAGGAAAAGCAAAGGCAAAATTAAATTGTTCTTGATTGCTCTGCAGACAGAAATTTCGAGCTTCCTTAGAAATATACAATAATTTTCTCAATTTAAAAACTAAACCCTCAATAAGGAGATGGAATTTCAAGTTATGGTGATAACAAAATATCAAAATATCTAGAAATGTCTACTTGTGATTTCAACAGATGGCGCAGAGAGACGAGGGCACGATATGGACCCAGGGACCAAATCTGAGGGAGAGGAGGAGGCGGTGTCCAAGGGGCGGGGCCTCGGGCGGACGCCCAATCATCTGACTTTGTCGACGACCTCAACGCTCTCTGCCGGCTCCACAGGATCCCAAGCTCGCCTGATTCAGAGCTCCCAACAGCCTATTCACTACCAACCCCCACCTGCATCCGATCTGGGTAAGTCAAGCGAAATACTGGTCTATAGGTTGGCATGGGGAACGATATCCAATAGAACAACTAACTTCAGTTTTTATTTGATATATATGACAATAAAATGCATCCCTCATGAAACCTCAGCACATTCTGAATCATTTTTTAAAACTTATTCACCATGAAATTTTTGGAAGACAACCAAATTCACAAGTTCTTCACCTTCTTAACTACACACCTCAAAAGAATTAAGGGAACCCTTCTTCCTTGCAGGAGTCCAATACCTCAGACCAATCATTCAAATTTGACATTATACGTCATGATTAGGTACTTGATAGAAATGTGATGGCCCTTGTTTACTTGTTTGTATTTCAAGCTATAACTGGGGCTAAAACAATGAAGTCTGATCATTTTCCTCAAAAACCTACTGTTTTCACAAGGTGTCGTGTGTCGTACTCTTCTTCTCATTCATGTTGTGGCCCATGGAAGTTGGGTGTCTTGTGGGCTCTTTCTTAGGTGTCTTGCCAGCTATTTCCCCAATGGAAGAACAAATATTGTTCAGCCTCAAGATGTCGCTCTTAGTTCTGATTTCATCTCTATACAGGATGAAGTCCAATGGCATACAGCTAGAGTGGTGAGGGAGTACCAAAATCAGCACAATATTCACGTTATGGACTGGACTGCTATTAGTCTCAATCCCAAAAATCACATTTGGGACCGGCTAAGAAGTCGTCCAAATCAGTCAACAACTTTGGAGAAGCTTAAACAAGCAATGATAGAATGATTATCACGCAAAAACTGTTGCAAACATGTTCAGAACTTGCTTCGTCTTTTACAATCTGTTTCATGCTTCATAGTAAAAGCGGCGAAGTTGGAAAAAATAGCTTGTTGGACATTTTTGTTTGGGAAGTTTGGGTGTTGACCCTTTTCGTGTTTAACCAGTCCAACATTGACCCTACAACATTCTCAGTACAATACTGTTCAGCTCCAAGATGCCGCTCTTAGTTCTGATTTCATCTCTATGCATGATAAAGCCTGACTACATACAGCTAGAGTGGTGAGGGAGTACCGAAATCAGCACAATATTCACGTTATGGACTGGGCTGCTAGTAGTCTCAATCCCAAAAATCACATTTGGGACCGGCTAATAAAGGCCATTTGAGGTTGTCCAAATCAGTCACTTTGGAGAAGCTTAAACAAGCAATGATAGAATGATTACCACTAGAAAACTTACGCCAACATGCCTCTTCTTTTACAGGCTGTCTCATGCTTGGTAGTAAAAGCGACGAAGTTGAAGAAAATAGCTTGTTGGACATTTTTGTTCAGGAAGTTTTCCTTGTTTTCCATCCCTGTTTTGACCAACATTTACTCTACACTTTGGGAGATTGTCTCATTCCAAACATATGTTTCTCGGAACATAAATAAAATTTAAAAGTTATGGAACAAGTCGGAAATAGAACCATTTAACTCATTCAATTCGGCATGACGCACTCTCGAGTCATCATACTCCCTCTATTAAATACAGCACTGAAAAATAGGGCGGCTGGGTTGTCTCCCAGCTTCCAAAGAACTTTCCTTGGATGGGCATCGTTCATAGAGCTAAGTTTGTTCTTTAGTTCTCCCAAATATGTTTTTGAGTTATCGTAACCTGCTGTCAAACCCCCTCACGTGTTTGGAACGAGAGTTTGTTGGTTCGAAAAAGTGAGAAAGTATACAATTTATTATCGCTTCGATTGTATAAGCCAGCCCAGTTCCTCAAGTTCTTCAGGTCCCGCATCAATATGAGATTTTCCAAGCTCCAACCCGTTAGTGTGTTGCAAGTAAAGGGAAAGCCCCTTAGTAGTAGGGGTACGAGTTCAAACCCAAGTGCAGGTGTCGATATTTTGGGTCTGTAAGAGTTGGCGCAGTCAGTAATACCCAAAATAATTAATATTATTACATTTTAATTATTAAGTATCTCAAAGACCGGAGATATAAACCAATCATTACTATTGGGCTGTAACAATACTTCTTTCTTTTAAATATTAGGACAAATAATTTACTTGCAATGGATTGAAACACCCATTTTCTCACATTTTACACGGTCTCTCTCACAAAAAATTGAAAAAAGTCAATTTGTTTTTCTTATAACTTTCTGGGTCCAAACCTCCACGTTGATTGTGTTATAAAACCTTATCAGCAATCCTTTAATTCTTTCGAGGTGTACACATTGGTTTGCCAAAGTAATTAGAAAAGTGATTTGCTAGCAAAGAAGAACAAGCGAACGTCCTGCCAAAATAGAGCTAAAAGCCTTTCCACCTTAGTTTGCTGCTGAAAATTCTGCAGGATTTAGATTCATGTAACGTACACAAAAATTGTGTTGTCTAGATGTATTAATATCGTTGAAATGCCAAGCTATAGAAGGCCTTATAATCAGGCTGTCACAGTTATTAGCAGTCTGTACATTATTTTCATCATATCTGTACCACTGGTGTCCATCACCTTCATCTCTCACGCCTCTTGCATCCATTTCATCTTCGGTATGTTGAATGCTGGGAACTGTACATTTTGAACAAAAGCCTATTTTTTCATGGCAATATGAAAGAATTAAGGTTTTTATAACTGTAGCTTACACTTTGTTAAACTGAAGTTAAATACCGCGTTCTACTCATTCAACATGCCTAAACTCTTCACCATTTGTAAATTCGGGAAAACCTCTGAGAATGTAGAAGAAAATAGATCCAATTACATTTTTTTAACTGTACAGAGTAGAGTTTGTATTAGTGCGTAGTGTAGTAGATGACACATGGAACTTGTTCATGCTCACATTCATGGAAAATTCAGGTTTGTTATTGTGATATTGCCAATATGAAACCGAAAATGGCACAAATCAAAACTTGCCACAAAAATGGGAGTCCTTAGTTGCAATTAGTTACTACCTAGCTTTTCAAGGTCTATCTTGCCTATTCATTTTTCACTTTCATCTTTCACTCTCTTTCGACTCTGAAATGTGCATTTTATTCTTCCCAATCCCTGGTTTTGCATTTTCACGTAATAGCATCGAATACAGCTAGTTTTCCTCAACTTGAAAAGTATTTTATTTGTTCATTCAGTATTCGTATCGATCCAGCGATTCTTTTGTCACATTGAACCAGAACATAGTTTACTTTTCTTAAACTTCCAAGAGTTTGCCATCAAACTAAATTTTGTATTCATCCAGATTATTCAATTATTAATATCGAAAAAAGGATAGATAGGTACCAAACAATTTTAATGACAATACCTATAATGAAGTGTTAGGTTTCAACCGAAAATAAGTAACACGTTGGTGAATACCTACCATTCCTAGCAAATCAAGTTTTTAACGCTAGCGCATAAAAAGGTAGGGCTGTAGTTCATAAAAATTGTTGATCGAAACTTCTGTCAAAAAGTCGGTTGTTTGCCGCACTTTAAAGACTATATGGCACAGTGTTTCTTTGAAAGTTTTGGTGGTAAAACTCCAAAATCACGAAAATCAATACGAATATCGCGGTTTTATCGATACATTCCCCAGTGGAAACAGGTAGAAATCAAATTATTGAAAATAAATGAAGCTATCATAGTATAAATGACATTATTTAAATTGACCTTTGAGTTTCCCGGCAATTTTTAAAATAAAAACTTGTAAATTAACCCTGAAATGGAAGTGACTTACCGACCCCCGTAATGGAAGTATTATGGTTCAATTCAACCTGTCCCTTTCATTGCATTTCAATTGAATTAAATTATTCTATCGTGTATCAGTAGTAGTATTTTAGGAACGGCTTAAGATGAAAAGAAACCTCTTGATTTTTGAAAAACTGAATTTTTAGGCTCGCTCTCCAAAAATGTATGCATCATCCTAGTATAATTTTGGATGTAGATAATAAAAATTGAAAAACACTTTAAATCAAGTTCATTTATAATTTTCAGTCCATTATACGGGGTGGGAGCGGATAACTGACGAAAATTTTTTTTCTGTTGATTTACATCAAAAATGTAGTAAGACCCCGCCAACCGCACTTTTCTATCTCAACCCGTTCTCTAGATATAATTTTTTAAAGGTTTTTTTTTTTTTTGGAATACCTCGTTTTTTTTACATAAAAACCAACATTTCCCCACTTTAAAACTACATTTTTCTACTTTTGACCACATTTTCGGATTCAGCGTTAAGTTTCCTTTACGATCAATACACATTCATAATCAGAAACGAACCCTTAAGGACCACAAGCGCAGTTCAAACATTGAACATGTAAAAAAAAAACTGCTGGTTTCTGAATTACTTTTATTTTTACTGCACTTCCAAAAAACGTGCTGGAACTTGTCAAACCTCAGGAAAACTTGCACGTTTAATCAGCTTTCTAATGGTATGGTCAACATTGCGATTCCTCGTCGGTCTCATGGAGAAATTCCAGTTTGAAGGCGAAAAAACGTTAGGCACCTTCCGGTCTTAAAAGGAGGATATTCATGTTTTCTCTTGCCATGAGTCTGTAGGTAAACTACCATTTGCAAGCCAATGTTTCAAGACTAGTTCAAGCGTGAAAGCGAGTTGAGTCGACAAAACGTCATGAAAGTGTTCAGTTACGTTAAAATCATGGCAGGCATCACAATTGAGGAATACGAAGTCATTTTCTAAGGGCGAGGATCATAGAGGCAGCCGCAACATAGCGAGATAGTCGAACGCACGACATAACAGTTAGAGCCATGCGGAAAAGAACGAGAGTCTGCATAAGAAACAATGGTGGTCATTTTGAGAACACAAAATGAAAAGTATTAATGAAAAGTAGTATCACTTTATTTTTGTGACCTATTATTCAATAATAAACCGGATTTTATCCTCGATATCTCCGAAACGGCTGGAGCAAAAAATCTGAAATTTTCAGGAAAAATCCATCTTGGTCCGACGACGCCCCAATTCTTGAGCCAGCTCCCTCACTCAATTTAAAGTGCCCTTTAAGGGCTGTCAAAGTATTGTAAAATCCCTGAAAACCTCAAAACTAGTCGAATCGGCCTAAATATTTGCCTATTTGAAGAACATACCACTAGGAATCGAATGAGCCCTTCCCCACGTCCGTAGGTCAAACCATTCCCGATGTATGGCCCGATTTATGGTGCCAACATTTGCGTTTTTTCGTTTATTATTGTTTGTTTGTAACCTAGTGATGTCCGGCCGATAGCGTCGAGTATTAGTGAATGTGGATACTGGAGTGATAGCCGATGTGAATACTTGTAGTGTAGTTAGTAGCCGATACACGGGTTGAAGCATTCTGATAATATATAGGTAAATATTATTCAATATTATTACTGGGGTAAATAAGTATTCTTTCACTGGGGTTTATTATTCAATTGGCTTGCGTTAATGATTTGAATCTTACTAAGCTTCGGAGTGTGCGTGTTTTACAGGTGATAGAGCGATTATTGAATTTCAGGAGATATGCATAGACCACGTAAATCGGTTCTCATCCAAAACACCTATTTGGATTGATCAGTTGATGATATTTGTGTGCCCCCTCTACATCTGTCTACCTTTGGCTACATCGTTTAAATTTGGATTTGGGGAAGTTTAACGCAATACGAGTGCCAAAGGACTTGATAAATTATAGATGTTTTTATTTTGGGGGGTACTGAGGTTCAATCAAAAAACGCTGCAAATTCTTTCACTGGGGTTTATTATTCAATCGGCTTGCGTTCATGATTTGAATTTCTACTAAGCTCTGCGTGTTTCACAGGATAGGGCGATTATTGAATTTCAGGAGGCACACAAATATGATCAACTGATCAATCCAAATAGGTATTTTGGTCGAGAACAGATTCACGTGCTCCTTGTATATCTCCTGAAATTCAATAATCGCCCTATCCTGTGAAACACGCACACTCCAAAGCTTAGTAGAAATTCAAATCATGAACGCAAGCCGATTGAATAATAAACCCCAGTGAAAGAATTTGCAGCGTTTTTTCGCCTTCAAACTGGCGGAATTTCTCCATGAGATCGACGTTGAATCGCAAAGTTGACAAGTTGACAGTTTGGTTTGACAAGTTCCAGCACGTTTTTTGGAAGTGAAGTAAAAATAAAAGTAATTCAGAAACGAGAATTTTTTTTTCAACTTTCAATGCCTGAACTGCAATTGCGGTCCTTAGGGGTTCGTTTCTGATTATGAATGTGCATTGGTCTTAAATGAAATTTCACGCTGAATCCGAAAATGTGGTCAAAAGTAGAAAAAAGTGGTTTTAAAGTAGAGAAACGTGGGGTTTTATGTCAAAAAACGTCGTTTTCTGGGAAAAACTTGAAAAAATTATATCTAGAGAACGGGTTGAGATAGAAAAGTGCGGTTGGCGGGTTTTTTTATACATTTTTGATGTAAATTCACAGAAAAATTGTTTCGTCACTTATCCGCTTCTACCCTGTATATTATGCAAATTGCTACGAGAAATTGCATATGATATCTACTTCCAAAGATTTGCGAAATGAACTAGCTGACAATTCTTATTCGCCATTAAATTCTGTAAAGAATTATCATAATTTCGAGACTTCCGTTTTTGACTGTTGGATTGTGAACCACTACTTTTCAATTCTCGCGTTCAGATAAGAAGAGTCAATTTAAGGCAAATCATAGTTTAACTAAACAATTAGGAATGGATAATTTGTTTAAACCTTCATTGCAAACTACTCGGACCAATCGAAAATGGTCAGGAAAATTATTAAATAACAGATCTGAGGTCACATGTATTCGTTTACCGTCTCCATTTTTAGTTTGGTGCGTTCAAGTTGTACATGAAGGTCACCAGAGAAGTTTCCCATGTAAATATTGATTGAAGAGTGTATTTCAACTTTTATCTTGATTTTTCCTCCCCATCTGAAGCACATTAGTCGAAAAACTAAAGACGCGAAGGATGATAACAGTTTTATGGACTATGAAGAAACTTCACCAAATACAAAACAAAAATCCCCACAGAAATCGGCATTTAAACGGTACCTTGCTCAGTTTAAATCTCCTCGAAATAGAAACGCTTTTGCCTAGATTTCGTTGTTCAGTTCCATGTGTCATAGTGAATCATTGAAACTTCTGCTTCAGCTCTCAATTAATGCGATTCGCTTGCTGATTGTCCTCCAGGTGAAATCTGCGTTCACTGCTTCCAACCTCGCCTCTCCAAATGACACTCGCTCGAGATGAGCTTCTAGAAACGAAAAAGAAGCTCGTCTCGTTATGCACGCCCCCCTTTCTTGTTTGATAACTCCATGTCTGTTGGTTTCTCTAAACTGTCGTGCTTGACTTTGCATCCCCTCCTCACCCGAAAACAATCTTGCAGTCAATCAATGGGGACCCACTATATCCTTTTTGGTCGCCTTCAAATGATACTAGAGGCGTTGGAGATGTATATCAGTATAATCGTGTGTACGTATTGTGTGAAACATTGCATTTTTGTGATTTTTTTTCCTCAATATTCAAATGTCAAAAGTGGTACATTTTATTACTTAATATTTTTGAGAGTATCTAAATTTTAAAGCACTTATAACCTGTTTTGTGTTTTCCTTCCCCATTTTAATAACCACCATATCTATTGAAGACTCCTTAAGAAGGGATAGTTTTGTTCAAGGCAGAAGCAAAAGCAACCATGGTTTTGACGTGATCTTAGAATATACTTCGTGTACAACACAACTATGAGGGAACAATAAGCATATATGACTCCATCCTTAATGGATGTCTGTTTACAAAAGTTGCAGCAAAGATCTTTTCTCCACACCAACTTTACAGGTTGGTATGCACATTATGGCACTTTCATCTGAACTGTGCAAGTTCAGCGTCTAAGTTTTTTGTGTCACTTCACAAAACTCACATGTCAGGATCCACGTGCAGGGTCTGCATTTCCACGCTTATAAATCACGTACAGCTCGAATCCTCAACTAGGAGCAGGCAGTTGTGCTGTGACTAAGTACGTGCGTCTACAACTTAGGGATCCCTCCACCCTCGATCCCAGTTTTGGAAAACCTGTTCCTCCACAGTGTCATCTATTTTAATGACCTGGACTTCCAGCTCTGAGTGACTTCACACCCTGAACATTACTGGAGGAAAAGAGTGCGCCAGGAGAAGGAGTCAAGAGTAAACAAGGGCGTTCAGTGAGGTAGTCCCACACAGTCCTAGATCGACCACAGCTAATTTTGGCCGTTTGGAAAAGACCAGAGAAACCTGGGTGAGAGATCTGCCATTCAGAGAGGCAGTCCAGGATGGTTCAAACCTGCCCCTGCTTTCATCAAGAGTAGTTGAAGACTACTCAGCTTTCAAATTAGACTACCAAGGTTCTTGTCCCCATCTTGTGAAAGTTTAAAAAACTCTCTTTCTTTGCGGTCTATGAGGTTTTCAGTGCGGTGTGAGTTCGGGCAACACTAAATGTGGGACGGTCTAGGGCTACTTTGTGACGTTATGAGTCCCGGATTGCTTTAGTCCCAAACTGCCACACTGAACAAACCTAAGAAGTTTTGGTCTATCGCCTGCTGAATGTCATGTAGGACGACTGCCACGAATTTACCACAGGTGGACGAATTATAATCCATGCACGCTAAATTAAAGCTGCTGGAAATTAATAATCTAGTTACTACTACCCACCACACAAGTGCTAATTTGTCATGGAGTATGAAAATGATCGTAAAAATTCGATATTACAATCAGTTTATCTTTTAATGGGTCCCTCCTTGGCAGACCATAATGAAGCACTGAGAATCCAAGTCCTGCAAGAGATGCAATTTGTGGGTGAAATTGATGAAAATTTGTTGGTATGCATTTCATCTGCAGATCTAACGAAAAAAAAATTGAGCTTCCCAGAGTATTTCAATGCTGAGAACAAGTTATATTTCTTCATCCTATGAAATGGGAAGGCCCTCAAGTCGTTACACAAGGGTTCAGTCCTTGAAGTACAGAATAAAAAAATACTCCCTCAATTCTTGAGCTCTGGCTTTGCAAATGAGGAATTCCGATTATTATTCAAGCAAAGAATTATTACTTAGAGCTCTTCGCAGTACGCTAAAATAGCAGTAATGGCACGTATTTATTCTTATGATCACGCCACAACTGTAAGTTGTATAGAGATGTAATTTCGAGGACACCAGCGCTCTATAAGATATAATCGTACTTTTGCAGGTTAGTATTATCAACATAGCTGTCTTGGCTAATGAGGCTTATGGGTATTTGTTTCCAGCTGTGATCTAAGTGAAACCCTATTCCCTCATTGTGAAGTGTCAGATGTCGATGTTATTTAAGTCGTAAGAAGATTTAACGAAGCCTTTGAGATTCTTCAAGAAATTACAGCACAAATTTTTCTGAAATAATAAACGTTTAAACCAAGACAAATCCACACAATCCGCTTACACCTAATGGCTACTTCAATGAAGGAGCCAAATACCCTAATATTAGAAGAGGTCCATCGGTATTGTTCCTTTCAGGAGAGCTTATGCTAGAGAATGACTGAGATCAACTGAAATACATAAATAAACCGTACACAAATCCATTCCCTTCCGTTATCAGCTTTCATCTGCTGGAATGAAGCTACATCCAAAGCTCCTCTAGCTGGCTGGACGCCATAATTAGGCAGCTTTGTTCAAACAGTGTTAGTTCTAAAATGTCCCATAAAATCCCGTTACTTAGGAAAACTTAGTTTCTTAATTCTTCTCCCACACCCCTGTTCCTGACACTTTTAACTGTCCAAGTTCATGGAAGTTTTTGAAACTGATTGGGCAGGGAGACATAGAAAGTATATTACAGTCTGTGGCCCGTTTGAATGAGATCGTGCAAAACAAGCAAACAACTGTTTGGAAACGAATCCCCAAAAGGTTTTATCTGGCATACTGTTAAAACAAATGGTTTGAAATCCCTTAGTCATTTCAACTACTTGAATCATCACACCATGTCATCTTTGCACGAATAGATTCTGTGAAACCCCAAAACCAAATAGAACCCCGTACCAGTAAAAGTAGAACTTTGCACGACGTAATTCGATTATTCTGAAATTATATTGTGATTTTGGTTTTCGCAATGTTGGATCGGGAACTTCCTTAGTTCACAGCTGAAGTTAGCTTGTCATAGGCCTCATTAGGAAAGGGAAAGAGCTGGCGTTATTCTGATTAATTTCCTCTACTCTATGGTAGAACCCTTCTTTCAACACATTACTTTCTCGCCTTCTCCTGAAATTCTCTCTCATTACACAAGTGTTCTCAACCTTCAACACCCCACAATCGAAAACAACCCCCGTTTAACTAAGAAATCTCCGATCAAATCTGTCCAAATAAAACCCGCAATTTGCAAAGAAAAAGGCTAAATTTAATGCAAAGGATTGTTGTTTTTTGTAGGCTCGCCAGTTTGGAAACCAAGAGACATTACAGAGTCCACCACTTTACCACGGAAATCGAAGCCCTCGACATCCAGCGCTGGCGGGAGCGCGGGGGAGTCCAAGACACTCGGAAGGCACAGGAAGTAGTTTGCACAAAAGTTTGGGAAGTCTGTGATTTTAAAAGAAAACTACTTATAGAGGTTTATTAAAAGAAAAAACTAATATGAACCGAATAAGGAGACAGCAAATCATACTTCTCACGTCTGTTCCGATCCTCAAAACTACGTTCCTTGTCAGTTTCCACACTCTTCTGTTGCACCACCACTTTAATTGCATCTGCTTTTAAATTCTTGGGACACCTTCCTATTTCCATTCCATCCCAGTTTTCTCAATAACAGATTGCCAATATCTGATCAATTAAAAGGCATAGATATAATGCATTATTAGAACATAATTTCAAATTGATACTCAAATACTGCCTATGCTTATAATTTTTGTATAATTTGAAACTCGCACACCCACTTCACTGGAATAAATCACGATTAATTATGTAGTTTGCCGTTAGAATCTCTGAAATTCAAGGAGGATCAGGAAGGGGCGTTGAGAGTCAACAGGCTATTCACGGTTCGTGGAAATAAAAGTTATTTGGACTGCAATTTTCGGGTGCGACCTTACACTCGCTATAATTTGAGAATCCAAATAAAACTCAAACAAATCATCTTTCAGAAATGCTATTTTAAAAAAACGCTATACGATCTAATAATTAAGAGTTGTTATGCTTAAAAAATCTCCTCTTCCTTTAAAATTAAAAAAACAATGTAAAATGTTCTATGTTTGATGTTCGACTTTTCTGATCTTGTAATGGTAGGTGAGGAAGAAATAATATACCCTCGTAGAGTGAAACAAATAGCACAAAACAGTTCTTTCTGTCCTTCGTTTTAATTTATCGATCAGACTGAACTTTAAAAATGAAAAATCACAGTTCGTTGTTTAGTGAGTTGGTACTAAATGTTTCTTTCCGGTCTGCTCTCGCGAATGTCGATCGATTTCACGAGAAAATGGTGGAATTAATTAGAAACCGCGTTTCGGAGGCCCGCGGGTACCAACTGACTCGCCGATTCCCATAGGAGAGCTGTGAATAGCCTACCCGATTCGGGGACGAATAAAGCTTAAAAAAAAAAAAAACACCACAAGACTGCTGAGATGCCAACTTTCCTATAATTCCACCAAAAAAAAAAAACAAGATTAAATACGATGTTTGTAACATTTGTTTTATCTAATTCTCAATGATTAACATTGTACGGAAATCGTTAATTTAAAACTATAAAAGTTTATGTGATCCTCCGCACTAGCCGCGTACCCGTGGTTTTGGTCACGTGAATGCGAATATGAAAATGCGTTTCTCACCACGTTTCGTTTTTTTAAGTTTTCCCTTCAAAGAAGAAAAAAATTATTATAGATACAGATCTAGTCTCATAGATAGCGTTATTTATTCGAATGTAAATAGGACTGTCACGTTATACATACATATAAAGTTAAGTACCTAACCTTTAAGAATTAAATTATTAACATTAATTATAATATTTGAAGAACATGGAAGAAAAATCCGTGAGTTTTAATGGTTCTATACATTTTTAGGGATTACGTTTTAATGGTCATCTAAATAATTAAAACAAAAATAAAGTTGAAAAATGAAAGCTCACTTGGGTGTCATTGAAACAACGTTCAGTTGATTACAACGATTTTAAATATAAAGCATCATTAGGGTTTTTGACTAAACCAAACTTCTACATCAACCTGTTTTTAAATTCTTCCTGTTATAAGCGTTTTGTTTTAAAAAAAAATCATTTTGATGAAATCAAACAAAATTCAACTAAATACTAGGTTAGTTATTGAAACTACGAGTGATGCCCAACACGATGTGATTAATATCAAAATACATTTAAAAAAAAAAAAAAAGATATATGTGAATTGAAAAAAAAAATGAAAAATTTAAAAAAATGCAATTTTAGAAATACTCCATTTATAGGGTAAATATTGAATGTGAATACATATACAGTTTTCATGTATGTGCGCATTACAACATAGAGGTATTGTATATATTCCTAATATGAAGAATAAAATGAAAATAAATTAATTACAATTAAAAAAAAAAAAGAAAATCTGGGGCACCCTCGGGGCTCAAAACAAGTTGTGATTTTGGAGGTGTGTTTTCCCAGACATTTTAAAATCTATTTCTTACACTTTAATTCTCGTTCTGAATCAATGACAAACACCGTTTAATTGCTTTATGTTGTTTCCTTTTTCAATCTTTTAGAACTTTTTTAATTAAAAAGTAAAACGAAAAAAATTTAATCAAATAAACCCAAAAAAAAATATTAATATATGATAAATATATATATATTTGAGGAAAAAAAAGCGGTTGATATGATAAGAGGAATTCCCCCACATGACGGGGCTCTCTGGAAATTAATTTTTTTCGTTTATAAAGATCACCGGGGGAGAAGTGTTGTTTAACTCCAACTTTTAAAAACAATCTAAAGTTAATGAACAAATTGACGGTTTTGTTAGTCAGATGATCTTCAGTTTGGATCGAGTCCAAGAAAATATTGATGGTTTCTGTAAAGTGCAAAAACAGTTGTAGATGTGTGCAGGTAAAGGGGAAGGTGGGGAAGAACTGAATGTTGACGAGAATGCCTCCTAGGATGTACAGGATCGGTTTCACGTTTCTGACAAGGTGTTCATCATGTAGGGTGTGAATAGGGTTACAGCTGCCAAAAATATTAAACCTCCTACAGCTGAACGATAGAACACATGATGCTCCAGTCTGTTGTGAAACAACTAAATGATATCGAAAATCCTTCCTTGTATGATCGCTTTGATCTATACGGTACAGATGAGCAGTGTTCACCAGGTAGGATATACCTGGCCAAGTTGCTACTACCAAAAATATTAGACTCCCTACAGCTGTACGATACAAAACATGATGCTCCAGTCTGTTAGGAAACAACTAAATGTTGTCGGAAATGCCTCCTCGTAAGTAGAGGATCATTTTGATCTATGCAGAACAGATGAGCAGTGTTCACCAGGTACGATATACCTGGCCAGGTTGCTACCACCAAAAACATTAGACTCCCTACAGCTGTACGATGCAAAACATTATACTCCAGTGTTGTGTAACAAAGAAATGTTACGGAGAATACCTCCTCCTATGGAGAAGAACACTTTTATCTATACGGTATAGATGAGCAGTGTTCACCAGGTAGGGTGTGCCTGGAAAGATTACCACTGCCAAATACATTAGAATCGCTACAGCTGATTGATGGAGCAAATGATGCTTCAGCCCGTTGTGAAACAACTAAATTTTATCGAGAATCCCTTCTGGTATGCAGAGGATCACTTTGGGCTTTACGTTCCTGATAAGGTGTTCACCAGGTAGGGTGTGCCTGGCCAGGTTACCACTGCCAAATACGTCTCTCAGACTCTCTACAGCTGATTGATGGAGCACGCAATTCTCCAGTCTACAGTGAAAGTACTAAATGTAAACTAAAATACCTCCTAGCATGTCAATTTTTTGCTATGACTTATTTCCCTTCAGATGAAACACCTTTGGGCTTTTCCACCAAATGAGTCCGCTGGTCAAACACAGCGACCACGCGGTTCAACAATTTGTAGCCCAGCATGTCCCTGAAAATCAGCAAGATTCAAATATTTATGATTGGAATGTGCAATTGGACAGCAATTTGTTCGGTAAAGTACCTTCACATGTACAGCAAAATTCACTTAGCTGTTATCAAATCTGCATCACTTAGGTCCATAAACTTCTGTGACCACCGCATAGATTACAAATGAACGAGTTAGGCATCTTACAGCTTATCGTCGAGGCACATGATTCTTCAGCCTTACATTTCTACGAAAATATCTCCAAGTTGGTGGATTTTTCTGCCCAAACATGTCCTACTTCATTTTCGATACATCCCACCGAAAAATTTCAAAACGTCCCCTTTAACAATGGACTTCCTTGATAAGTTAACATACGAATTGGTTGGTTTTTGAGCTGTCTTTCACCCCATGGTTGGCTAATGACTGCACACACAACCGTGCACATTGAAAGTAGGATAAAAACGTACCTATTGGTCAAAAATCGCTGAGTGCAGTGAGTTTACCTGTATGTGCAGGGTATTGCAATGCCAAACAGCTGAAAAGTAGTACATGAGGCCAACAAATGTTTGACAGACCATTTGTTGCTATCCTAATCTAGTAAATGCCTACTAAAAACGTATGAGGAGTTATGATACAGCAACAGCTAGCAATTGAGTTATAGTTGTGATGCGAATGAAGATTTAAGTTTCCAGTTACCATTCAAACAACCAGAGCAGGAAGTAAATATTTCATAGCTGACAGCTAGCCTGCAAGACGTGTATCAAGTTGTTCATGTACTCCGGTGAGTAAATAATGACCTGCATCCCAGGCCTCCTCTCAAATATCTTCCGTTGATTTCCCATCCACAACTTTTGAGGTCGGAATGCATGGATGACTTTCTAACTTGCCACAGTGACTCTAGTCTGAATATTACAGACCAATTGTGTGGGCTCCGATATTAATGGCGCATAAAAGTGACTATCTGTTATAGAAAGACTGTAATCATTGGATCAGGTTCGTTTTAAACTCAATTTCCAAACCTAATAGGAACTTCCCAAAAGGAGTAATTCTTGTTAACCATTGCTAATGATTTTCTAATCTGTCAATAAATGGAAACAGCCATCATGAACACCAAAGTTGGCAACCATCGACTGCTAACTCGCAATGTACTCGATCCAAACTGGGTCTGCCCCTAATCACTTTCATCAGCTTTCTGAAGAAGGCACCTACGTTAAAAAAGATTTAAACGATCTCAAAAATTTGGGTTTTACCAACCTTTTACCATACCTACACCTTAGATTTTTGAAAAAAAGTAGATATTTACAAAAAACGTAATATTGGAAGGGTTATAGGTTTTTTCAATATAAAAAAATTATGGGGTCGGGTGGGGGGGCTCAATATTCTTAATAGAACACCGGGGTGAGTCAATTCGAAAAGTGGTACAATGTAAAACATATTACATCTTATAGTTGGAATGAATTTCTTGTTAAAATCGATTGCACGTTAAGCACGATAAAAAGTGTTATAACAAAAGAGAATCTGAAACAAATGGATTTGAAGGTGTTTTTGACTCCTGTGATATTGAAAGGTTTGTCAGCATTTGTTTAGAATTGAATGGACATTTATTTAAATAGAAACTGTACCAAAGATGTGAATAAAATGTGGTGTTATGTTGAATCGTTCAGTTTATTATGTAGATATCCCTCTGAGCCTTAAAAAGCTAAGCAATTTACCTAGTATAAGTTACAAGGAAGTGAAGGTTGTGTGAGGTAGCTGGCTTTAATGGTAATCATTTTTCTAATTGATATAAAGAAAGAGAAATCCACAGTTTCAGGGAGTTTCAAAAGAAGATGCAGGCTATTGCAATAGCTCCGAAGATTAATATGTTTCATGGAAATCTCCCCTTTGCGAAAAATCAAGACTTCTTGAAAGAAAGGATGAATCCGTGGGGAGCACTCCTTGGGCAAGATAATTGGGTTGAAAACCGAAAACCGTTAAATTTACTTTCAAATGAGAGCCAAGAGAGCTCTTCTCAGATTATAGCTTCCTAATACCTCCTAAGCGTTTGAAACTGAAAGTAGTGGCTAAATTCTTCAGAATTGAGGTTGAGGAGAAGAGCTCTTGTCTGATTCTACCCTCCTAATACCTCTTCAGCTTCCGAAACTGCCCAAACAGAAAAGAGGGCAAGGAAACCTCCTGTCAGATTATGGCCTCCTGATACCTCCTAAGCTTCAAAACTGAAAATAGTGCCCAACTTCCTTGGAAATGAGGGCGAGGAGAGCTCTAGTCAGAAACTATTCTTCTAAGGGTTTAAAACTGAAACAGAACCTATTAGGATACTATAATCTGGCAAGAGCTCTCCTCGCCTTCATTTCCAAGGAAGTTGGGCAGTGTTTCCAGTTTTAAACGCTTGGAAGTTATTAGAAGAGTAGTTTCTGACAAGAGCTCTTTTCCCCCTCATTTCCATGAAGTTGAGCATTATTTTCAGTTTTAAATGCTTAGAAGGTATTAGGAGGGTAGTTTCTGACAAGAGTCTCCTTCCCATTTTCTGGGGATGTTGTGTAGTATGTTTCAGTTTTTAACTGACTTAAGGTATTAAGGAGGGTAGAATCAGACAAAGTCTTGTCTCATTTCAAGGAAGTTGGGCGGTATTAACATTTCAAACCCTTAGGAGGTATTAGAGTCAGATAATCTGAAACAAATGGATTTGAAGGTGTTTTTGAACCGTGTGATATTGAAAGGTTTGTCTGCATTTGTTTAGAATTGAATGGACATTTATTTAAATAGAAACTATACCAAAGATGTGAATAAAATGTGGTATTACGTTGAATCGTTCAGTTTATTATGTAGATATCCCTCTGAGCCTTAAAAAGCTAAGCAATTTACCTAGTATAAGTTACAAGGAAGTGAAGGTTGTTGAGGGTTAACTGGCTTTAATGGTAATCATTTTTCTAATTGATATAAAGAAAGAGAAATCGACAGTTTCAGGGAGTTTCAAAAGAAGATACTGGCTATTGCAATAGCTCCGAAGATTAATATGTTTCATGGAAATCTCCCCTTTGCCAAAAATCAAGCCTTCTTGAAAGAAAGGATGAATCCTTGGGGAGCACTCCTTGGGAAAGATAATTGGGTTAAAAACTGCAAAAACCGTTAAATTTACTTTCAAATGAGAGCCAAGAGAGCTCTTCTCAGATTATAGCTTCCTAATACCTCCTAAGCGTTTGAAACTGAAAGTAGTGGCAAAATTCTTCAGAATTGAGGTTGAGGAGAAGAGCTCTTGTCAGATTCTAGCCTCCTAATAACTCTGCAGCTTCCGAAACTGCCCAAATTATCATAAAAGAGGGCAAGGAAACCTCCTGTCAGATTACAGCTTCCCAATACCTCCTAAGCGTTTGAAACTGAAAATAGTGCCCAACATCCTTGGAAATGAGGGCGAGGAGAGCTCTAGTCAGAAACTATTCTTCTAAGGGTTTAAAACTGAAACAGAACCTATTAGGATACTATAATCTGGCAAGAGCTCTCCTCGCCTTCATTTCCAAGGAAGTTGGGCAGTGTTTCCAGTTTTTAACGCTTAGAAGTTATTAGGAGGGTAGAATCTGACAAGAGCTCTTTTCCCCCTCATTTCCATGAAGTTGAGCATTATTTTCAGTTTTAAATGCTTAGAAGTTATTAGGAGGGCAGTTTCTGACAAGAGGTCTCCTTCCCCTCTTTTTCGGGGATGTTGTGTAGTGTTTCCAGTTTTTAACTGACAAGGCTAGGCAAGGAGAGCTCTTGTCAGATTATAGTATCCTAATACCTTCTGTTTCAGTTTTCAACCCTTAGAAGAATAGTTTCTGACTGGAGCTCTCCTCGCCCTCATTTCCGAGGAAGTTGGGCACTATTTTCAGTTTCAAACGCTTAGGAGGTATTAGGAAGCTTTAATCTGAGAAGAGCTCTCTTGGCTCTCATTTGATATTGAAAGGTTTGTCTGCATTGGTTTGGAATTGAATGGAAAAATTAGGTTTGCGATGGAAAAATCTCCCCTTTGCCAAAAAGCAAGCCTTCTAGAAGAAAGGATGAATCCTTGGAGAGCACTCCTTTTGCAAGATAACTGGGTTAAAAACTGCAAAAACCGTTAAATTTACTTTCAAATGAGAGCTCTCTCAGATTATAGTTCCTAATACCTCCTAAGCGTTTGAAACCGAAAGTAGTGGCTAAATTCTTCAGAATTGAGGTTGAGGAGAAGAGCTCTTGTCAGATTCTAGCCTCCTAATACCTCTTCAGCTTCCGAAACTGCCCAAATTATAAAAGAGGGCAAGGAAACCTCCTGTCAGATTATGGCCTCCTGATACCTCCCTAGCGTTTGAAACTGAAAATAGTGCCCAACTTCCTCGGAAATGAGGGCGAGGAGAGCTCTAGTCAGAAACTAGACACAGAGACACTAGAAAACTGACACAGAAAATATTAGGATACTATAATCTGGCAAGAGCTCTCCTCGCCTTCATTTCCAAGGAAGTTGGACAGTGTTTCCAGTTCTTAACGCTTAGAAGTTATTAGGAGGGTAGAATCTGACAAGAGCTCTTTTCCCCTCATTTCCATGAAGTTCAGCATTATTTTCAGTTTCAAACCCTTAGAAGGTAATTAGGAGGGTAGTTTCTGACAAGAGCTCTCCTTCACCTCTTTTTCCGGGGGATGTTGTGCAGTGTTTCAGTTTTTCTGACAAGGCTTGGGGAGGTATTAGGAGGTAGAATCTGACAAGAGCTCTCCTTGCCCTCATTTCTGAGGAATTTAGGCAGTACTTTCAGTTTTGAACGCTTAGCAGGTATAAGGAGGCTGGAATCTGACAAAGTCTCATCTGGATCGCATTCCCAGGAAGTTGGGCAGTATTAACAATTTCTAACCCTTACGTGGTATTACGAGGGTAGAATCAGACAAAGTCTTACCTGGCCCTCATTTCAAAGGAAGTTAGGCGGTATTAACAATTTCAAACCCTTAGGAGGCTAGAGTCAAAGAATCTGAAACAAATGGATTTGAAGATGTTTTTGACTCTCATTTGATATTGAAAGGTTTGTCTGCATTTGTTTAGAATTGAATGGACATGCATTTAAGTAGAAACTGTACCAAAGATGTGAATAAAATGTGGTGTTATGTTGAATCGTTCAGTTTATTATGTAGATATCCCCTATGAGCCTTAAAAAGCTAAGCAATTTAAATAGTATAAGTTACAAGGAAGTGAAGGTTGGGTGTGGTAGCTGGCTTTAATGGTAATCATTTTTTATGGATGTTTTAGAGAAATTCAGTTTCAAAAGAGGAAGGATTGAAAGCTCTCCGAAGATAATAGTTTCAGGAGTAAACTTAGAAGTTATTAGGAGGGTAGTCTCTGACAAGAGGATATCCTTGCCCCTTTTGAAGATGTTGGCAGTGTTTCCAGTTTTTGCAAGGAGAGCTCTTGTCAGATTATACCCTCCTAATACCTTCAGTTTCTGAAAGTTTTCAACCCAGAATTATAGTTTAGAGACTGGAAGGCTCTTCATTTGAATAAAGGATATTGCAAAGCTCCGTCGATTATGTTTCATGGAAATCTCCCCTTTGCGAAAAATCAAGCCTTCTTGAAAGAAAGGATGAATCCTTCGGGAGCACTCCTTAGGCAAGATAACTGGGTTGAAAAACTGCAAAAACTGTAAAATTACTTTCAAATGAGAGCCAAGAGAGCTCTTCTCAGATTATAGCTTCCTAATACCTCCTAAGTGTTTGAAACTGAAAGTAGTGGCTAAATTCTTCAGAATTGAGGTTGAGGAGAAGAGCTCTTGTCAGATTCTAGCCTCCTAATACCTCTTCAGCTTCCAAAACTGCCCAAATTATCATAAAAGAGGGCAAGGAAACCTCCTGTCAGACTCGAGGAGAGCTCTAGTAAGAAACTATTCTTCTAAGGGTTTAAAACTGACTATAATCTGACAAGAGCTCTCTTTGCACTCATTTCCAAAAGACCGTTGGGCAGTGTTTCCAGTTTTTAACGCTTAGAAGTTATTAGGAGGGTAGAATCTGACAAGAGCTCTTTTCCCCCTCATTTCCATGAAGTTCAGCATTATTTTCAGTTTCAAACCCTTAGAAGGTATTAGAAGGCTATAATCTGACAAGAGCTCTCCTTGATCTCTTTTCTGGGGAATTTGGGCGGTATTTCAGTTTCCAACACTTGGGGAGGTATTAGGAGGGTAGAATCTGACAAGAGCTCTCCTTGCTCTCATTTCTGGGGAATTTAGGAAATGATGAATCCTTGGGAAAGATAATTGGGTTGAAAAGCTGCAAAAACCGTTAAATTTACTTTCAAATGAGAGCCAAGAGAGCTCTTCTCAGATTATAGCTTCCTAATACCTCCTAAGCGTTTGAAACTGAAAGTAGTGGCTAAATTCTTCAGAATTGAGGTTGAGGAGAAGAGCTCTTGTCAGATTCTACCCTCCTAATACCTCTTCAGCTTCCGAAACTGCCCAAATTATCAGAAAAGAGGGCAAGGAAACCTCCTGTCAGATTATGGCCTCCTGATACCTCCTAAGCGTTCGAAACTGAAAATAGTGCCCAACTTCCTTGGAAATGAGGGCGAGGAGAGCTCTAGTCAGAAACTATTCTTCTAAGGGTTTAAAACTGAAACAGAACCTATTAGGATACTATAATCTGGCAAGAGCTCTCCTCGCCTTCATTTCCAAGGAAGTTGGGCATTATTTTCAGTTTTAAACGCTTGGAAGTTATTAGGAGGGTAGAATCTGACAAGAGCTCCTTGCCCTCATTTCCTAGGCATTATTTTCAGTTGTAGAAGGTAACCGGGGATGTTTTTAAGACAAGGGCTAGGAGGTATTAGGAATCTGACAAGAGTCTCTTGTCGGATTATAGTTTCCAACACTCCTACCTTCTGTTTCAGTTTCAAACCCTTAGAAGAGTAGTTTAGGCTGGAATCTGACAAAGTCTCATCTGGATCGCATTTCCCAGGAAGTTGGGCGGTATTAACAATTTCAAACTCTTATAGGAGGCTAGAGTCAGATAATCTGAAACAAATGGATTTGAAGGTGTTTTTGACCCGGGTGATATTGAAAGGTTTGTCTGCATTTGTTTAGAATTGAATGGACATTTATTTAAATAGAAACTATACCAAAGATGTGAATAAAATGTGGTATTACGTTGAATCGTTCAGTTTATTATGTAGATATCCCTCTGAGCCTTAAAAAGCTAAGCAATTTACCTAGTATAAGTTACAAAGAAGTGAAGGTTGTGTGAGGGTTAACTGCCTTTAATGGTAATCATTTTTCTAATTGATATAAAGAAAGAGAAATCCACAGTTTCAGGGAGTGTCAAAAGAAGATGCAGGCTATTGCAATAGCTCCAAAGATTGGTAAGTTTCTCGGAAATCTCGTTAGTGACATTTTGTATCTAATGATTTCTGGGTCTGTGTATCTGTGACAGTTCCAAACGATAGAAAAATTAGGTTTGCGATGGAAAAATCTCCTCTTTGCCAAAAAGCAAGCCTTCTAAAAGAAAGGATGAATCCTTGGGGAGCACTCCTTGGGCAAGATAATTGGGTTAAAAACTGCGAAAACCGTTAAATTTACTTTCAAATGAGAGCTCTTCTTAGATTATAGCCTCCTAATACCTCTTTAGCTTCAGAAATGAAAATACTGCCCAAGAAAAGAGGGCAAGGAAACCTCCTGTTAGATTATGGCCTCCTAAGCGTTTGAAACTGAAAATAGTGCCCAACTTCCTTGGAAATTTCATTGAAAGTAAATTTAAGGGAGGAGCTCTTGTCAGAAACTTCCCTGACGTTTGAAAACTGAAACAGAAGGTATTAGGATACTAGAAACTGACAAGAGCTCTCCTCGCCTTCATTTCCAAGGAAGTTGGGCAGTGTTTCCAGTTTTAAACGCTTAGAAGTTATTAGGAGGGTAGAATCTGACAAGAGCTCTCCTCCCTTAAATTTACTTTCAAATGAGAGCTCTTGTCAGATTCTAGCCTCCTAATACCTCTTTAGCTTCCGAAACTGAAAATACTGCCCAAAATAATGGGTTAAAAACTGCCCAAAATCGTTAAATTTCTATTTTTCAGCAAAACACACAATTTCTTTTACCTACCTACTAAAATAATACTTTGATAAAATTCGTCGTTTGTTAACTCAGATCGTTTTGCACAAAATCTGTGAACATCAACACTTCTACAATTCTAAAACTTCGACAATTCAAAAATGAGTTCTCTATCATAAATTTGCACTAACAAAATAAAAAAACGCAGGCAATTCTGACACAAGGGTTAATTAATTTATTTTTAATAATGCTCCTGTCATTATGAGGTTTGTGGAGTCCACCTTTAGATTTGAAAATGGTGAAAATGGCGCAGTTTTGAGGCGGTCTGCACAGTCCCGTTACAAAAATTAATATCATTACAAAGCGTTTGAAGGATTATGAAGCGTTTACATTGAAAAAAATGTTTAGGCAATAAAAAGACAGCAAATTCAACGTTCTTTCTAACGGTATCCTCAAATATGAATTTCTCGTGCAAATGAAAGAAGTTACGGCAATTTTAGTGAAGACGGACGTAAACTCGATAAAAATTATAAACTGAAAGAACTCGGAAACGAAGCATCTAAATAAAAAACTCTAGGAGGCAATTTTTTTGGGAAATACGTGAACCCGAACAGCATTACACCCTGTATACTGGCGGACAAGTGAAGAGCAGGTATGTTTCATTTTATCTCGTCAGGTTTTGTTTTATTCGTGGATTTCTGTGTTCCACCGATTTAGTTCCATGAAAGTCAAGTCAAAAAATGATTGTTTCCTGAAGGAGATTGTGTTAATTTATATTGGCGGACAACTGAAGGGCAGGAGTTAGGTGTTTTATTCTATTCCGTATATTTCATGAGTTCTATTCCTGGATTTCCAAGTCCCACATATGTAGTGGGATATAAAAGTGAAGTAAAAAAATTGAAATTTTCTGTGAAAGATTTTAGTTATGTCAAATAACAGCCTGGAAGTACGTATACCAATTTTTATCAGCTGAAATAATAACTGAAATAATTCAGATACCTTGGTTCGATGGTGACGGGAAGATAACATCCCTGCAGAAATGGAAGGATGGAAGCAGGGAACCGATGCTTCTGGTTACTCAGCTAAGTGCTCAAGTGCAATTCTCTTCCAAGAACAGCAAAGCTGAGGTTGCCCAAGACCACAATTTGGGCAGTGGTCACATATGGCCCAGAATGGGTCCTCACAAAAGAACGGAAGGTCCTGAGGCGCATATTCGAGCCAATCTTTGACCCTGACGTGATGCGATGGAGGATTTGGACAAACGAGGAGCTTCTTGAGCTGTACGGTGAGCCTGATCGTCACCTTCAACAAAAAAAGGCCGACTGCGCTGGATTGGGCACGAGGAACGAATGGATTCGGCCCGCGTCCCTCAGAAGCTGCTCTATGGGAAGCCGGGTGGTAGTTAGAGAAGTGGCAGGCTGCGCACAAGATGGCTCGAGGAGGCCAATATCAAATCACCTGGAGTTTGACAGTGGCGGACTGCAGCTCTGGACAGGGATGCATGGCGCAAAACTGTTGAGAAGGCACAGGTTCCCTAGAGGACTGTAGCGCCACAGAAAGTAAAGTAAAATAAGATATAATAACAATGAGCAAAATAAGCGCTGGAATGATTTGTAAATGAGTCCTCGTTTTCCACTATTACAACACGCTTCACTCATCACTCCGATCGCTCCATTTACAACGTGTCTCCCATACAAGCTACAACATCCCTAGCATAAGGCACAACATTGAAATACGCAAGGCTTCAACCTGCAGTAGCGTTTTATTCAGTAATTTAAAGCAGGTAAATTTCCCTTAACCTACCATTTCCTTAAAAAAAAACACTAATTTTCTTCGACTAACTCCTGCCAACTGTTAACATCAGCAAAACCCGTATCACATACATGTTACAGAAAAAGATGGTGTAAAAATAACAAGGCATTTATGTTTTTTTCCTCCATTTTTGTATTAAATTGGTATATACATCAATATGGTTCATATTACAAGTTATAGGTAGGAAAGGTAGCTACCAAATCATTTCGTTGAGATCATGAATAAAAATTCAAGTTTCAAATTGAAATGTTATGCAAAAAAATGCACACATAAAAATATATATTCTATATATTTGAGAGTTAAGATACAATGAATATTTACAGGAATTAATAACAATGTATGGCGTGCTGTACACCATAACTCGTTGATCTTGGATCTTACATAGCGATCGAAGTGGCGCTGAAACGTTTGATATTGTCAATCACTGATAGGTTGAACATGAACTCTTTTTTGAGCGTCTCCCATACGGCTGAGTGTGAATCATCTAGGGATGACATGGCTTTCACGAGCGCGGGGTTGGATAAGCAGGCTCCTGTGTGCGCTTTGAAGAAGACAGATAAATAGGCTTCGGCCAGTTCGATTTGAGTTTTAGTTGACAGCAACCAAGTGAGGAACTGAACAAACTTTACGAGGTGGGACGGATCTTCTAGGGAAACAATTTCGTAATGGAGGGCAGAAGAAGGCAGGGATGATAGACGAGTAGCAAGGTCTGCATATATCAAAGATGGCGAGTCTAAAGCTTGAGTTAACCCCGTCTTTTCGTATAAGGTGATTTTAGAAATGGCTTTTTCGTCTTCAAATTCTTTTGTATTGATGTCGAAGCGAACATCTTCCGTCAGCGTAGGTGCTAACTGGGGTAGGAAGAATGGAGCGGTAATAGATTTTTGGAGAGCGCTTTCATCCGGTCTATTCCGCTGTCGGATGATTTCGTAGTTCAGAAGATTTTTCCAGAAAGCGCTGGCAACGTTGGAAAAAGTAGCGAGATCACCGATTTGATCGAGTTCTGCAGTCTCATTTTCCGTTTCATCTTCTTCATCATCGTCATCATCATCTACTCCACCTCTGTCTATAGTGAAGAGATCGCTGAGAATCACCTCCCCTTCCTGTGGACAGATAAGTAAGGGTGCCTTAAATCATGACTGCAGAGAACTTATGATAACAGAGAGTTATATCACGTGTGGATACGTTTTCTTAGTAGTTTCTCAGACAGCACAATATACATTTGAGGGAAAACCAATAAAATGGAAACCAATATCAGTGATGTATTGCGTTTTCTGGGGAAACGGTGGAGAAGCATATCCTAAGCAACGCATGCTTATCCCTTACAGAAAATTCAACATTTCCGAGGCTTGTTGCACAACAGAAATTTATTAATTGAAAATTGGGATCGAACAAAAACAATCAGATAAAAATGGTAAAGATAAAACGATTAATCACTATTACCATCCCCATTATTAAATTTGCCCCTTTCCATTATTAAATTTGAAAGTTCTGAAATGTGTTTCAAAACGATATTGAGTTCTTGAGCGAACAAAAAGAGAATTAAGAAAATTGGGGATATAATAAGCTATATGAGTAGGTCCTGAATGGATTGTTTGTTACACCCAAATAGGAAATTGAAAAAAAATTCTCCGGTTCATTCACAACTAGACTAAGATTGCGATCGGTTTTCTTCAATCAATAAAATCAGATGAGATCACTTTCTTAACGAAAATTTTACGATCTGAAATGACATAAACCGGTGGAGAATCTTGTTCTGAAAGGATTGCCTATTAAGCCCTCCTGCATCAGCAAAAGCAAAATTGGCGACTTTTTTTGCACATCTAGAAAGAGATTGGGATCGGAAAAAAATAAGAATCATGAAAATAGGTTGAGAAATATAGCATGGGTAGCCTTCGTAAACTTTGTCGCAAAAAAGGAAAGTTCTTTTTGTTAATGAGCCCCTTCGATTCCTCTCTTCCTTCGTAAAATTCGAAACACCCAAGTTTTGGATATTTCTAACAACAACTAGATCAAAACTGGTATCGAACAACAACAAAATCACGAAAATCGGTTAAAAATTGCAGATTGGCCCCGACAAAATGTATCATATTTTTACAGATGTCTGTTTACAATTTTTACTGGTTTGCTCATAAAATGGTCTCAATTACATTTGTATTTAGTTAGTCTATCTATTCATTTATTTATTTTTATTTTTTTCTTGTTGGGATAGGTCACACCTTCCTGGATCGATTCTAATAGGAAACCTTCTGTCGATGAAGACGTACTTCAAAGGGACGTCCTAAAAACATATTTTTCCTCAAATATCAGTAAAATCTTGTGATTGCTGAGACTCAATGACTTGGTATCCTATCATGCTCTTTTAACTGGATGTTGTACACGTGTTTGCCTTGAAATTCCTTCCACGTAAAACGGAAATATTTCGAACTTTCTAACATATCTGATTTTACTTTTATTCCATCTTAAAATTTTTCGAATAGATGTAACTTGTATTAATGTTATCCCATTAGCAAGATATCGATCAAAAATCAAAAGAGGGATCAAATTTTTAAGAAATTCTCTGTGGAATCAGAATTATGAATAAAAATGAAGGTTTACCATTTGAACTATAACGGGTAGCGCTTTGAATGCGGAGAACTTCACGAAATTTAATATAATACATTTCATGCAGGGAAAAATTAAAAAACTATGCTTACAGTTTTGTGTGAAGTGAGTGGTCGAAGAGACACGTGCGAGTAAAGAGTCTTGTTCGACCAGAGGAACACGCCCAGATAGTTGGCGTGCGCTGTAGCAAGGTATTGTCCAGTTGGCGAAAGAGACAACGATATACACGGTGAGTCGGTCTGCAACGTCAAGAAATTGGGTTAATATAATTCCATAATTATGCGAAATTACATTAAAATTAGGTGTCCAGTTTTGAGAGTGAATATGTTTTCATTCAGCACAACGTGAAGGTGTGTTCAACCACGTGATCAATTGATCAAAATTGACTTCCCTTAGAATCTTCTTCAGTTAAAAATCCTGGTGGAACTTTGAAGGGCATAGCTAAATTTGGATAAACGAACCTACGGCAATAGCTCCAAAACCGATTTCTTTTAAAAGTGCTGCAAAATCGATAAAAATGCAAAAAAGCTAACAATTAACAAAATCATAGTCTCTAAAAGAATATCACTCATTCATCCTTAAACGTTTGGAGAAAAGTGAACTTAAATTTCTTAAAAACTGCCAACAAATCGGTAAAAATGAAAAAAAAAAACAATTTAAAAATGTTGGTTTTCAACAGAATACATACAATCAAGTTCTGCAATCTCAAAGCCCACACCAAGTCACCCCGGCGAGAGTCATTGTAGGTGGGAAACAAACGCCGCAGTTTCATCATTGAGATTTTTCTTTGTTTGGAAACCAAATATCCCCCAGCCCAGATCTTCTTCCACTGGTCCAATTCGCGTTCACGAAATGTTTCCAGTATGGATGCCTGGGAGTTGATGGTAACAGTTCTCCCATCTACCTCGAAAATAGTGGGTGTACATCTCCCCCATGATTCACTTTGGTACACCAATAGCAAACTGTCAAGGCTTCCCCAGTTGTCACAATTTTCAGCCACTAACAAACTGCCTGTTAGCTTGCATAATAACAAAAGTTCGGGAACCAAACAAATCGGTTGCTAAGGGTAGTGGTAGCAATTATGAAGTATAAGGCTGATATGGAGGTTCTAACCCAACCTGTGTTTGCTGGCACCCACTGATCATTTTATGACCGCTCTCGTCAAAGTCAGCCCAGCAATTTAGCCATCTATTGGAAACACAGAACTATAGGCCAAGTCTAGCAGAAAACCCATCCTTTACACAAATACCAGATTCCCGTCCATCATCTATCACTACCTGTCAAGGCTTCTCCAGTTGGCATGATTTTCCGCTGCTAACTGCGTGTTAAAAACTACAATAAAAATGCATTAACAAAACAAAAAGGATAGCGGCGATTGATGATATGGAGGTTCTGACCTAGCCTATGTTGAGTGCTGGAACTCGTTAATCATTTTATGACCGCTCTCGTAAAAGCCGTCTATTGGGAACACAGAACCATAGACCAAGACTACCAGAAAACCCATCCTTTACACAAATACCGGATTCCCATCCATCACCTATCACTAACGCAACCCTAGCTTCACTCACGACAACCTGGCAACTCCAGTTGTCATTATTTTCGGATGCTAACAAACTGCGTGTAAACAACCATAATAATAAAAGTTCAGGAACCAAACAAATTAGTTCATGATGTAGAAGTATGTTTTTCAAGTTCTGACCTAGCAAATGTTGGGTGCAGGAACTCACTGATCATTTTATGACGACTCCCATCAACATTGGTCTGGCACTTTGGCTGTTTGTGCATACATAGATAGATAGAATCAAACTTTGAGATTTATATACATATAAGTAGCAATTTTTATATACGTGAAGGTTGCCCTCTAAGTATCTAATCATTGGTTTTAGCCGTTTTCATTTTTCCCTTTTCAGGCAAATAGAATCGCGTTTTGACCATTGAGCATCGTCGGCACAGTGCTGTCGTGTCGCTACTTGGTCGCTGACCCTGAGTAAAAGCTTAGTTCCGGAGCTTTTCCTCTGAAGTATGAAGCAAATGCTCTACCTCGGAGGTCTTACTCATGAGTAAACATTTTACTTTAACCTTTTGCTTTGAGCATTTACTCCAACTTTAACCATATCACCCCCTATAGTATGAAGTTGGAAAATCAATCAAATGAATCGAAACCAGACTTACTTTGAACACATCAATTAGCGACGCCGTGGGGATGTCCCACGTTCTGATTCGTCCGTCCATGCACGAAGTGATTACCCACCGAGCATCACTGCTAAAGCAAGCGTCTGTCACTTGCCCTCCATGAGCCTCCAATTTTCTGACAACCTGTTTTAAATTTTGAAAAAAAGCCTCAGTTTTCTGTAAACTATAACGATAATAATGACAACAAAACAGAAGAACTATAATATTATTATAGTAGTTGACTAACAAAACCGTACCTTTTTCATTTCATAGTCAATTATGGAAATGGAAAAATCTTCCAGAATGGCGCACATCAAGCTGCTTTCTTGATGTATCCGGAAGAACGATATCCCATCTGAGAGTTGAACCACAGCTATGGATTTAGGACCTAGGATACACGAAAAATTTCTGATATAATCCGAAAATTTAGAACAGTTTTTATAATTTAGGAACAATTTAACAGTACATGCAGATATTTCTGAAGTGTTGGTAGGTTGCAATAATACACAGCAACTTTGATTAGAAAAAGCTACTTATGCCTCCATGGATATTATTTGAAGGAAAGATTCAAAATTGAAGAAAGTACATATTTATAACAGCAACTTGATCTAACTTACTTAAATTTGGTGTCTTGGGGATTCTGAATTTCCAAAATTTGACAAGGCCTTCGTTGCACCCTGAGAGGACCCATTGGTTCAGAGGGTCGACCGCGACTCCTCTCACAACTCCTTTGTGCGCTTTTGGATCGCCGTATTTACACCTGCATGAAAACAATGAACCCGTTTAGAAATAAAGTGATAAAGGTAGGAATGACAACAGGGGTAGTTAGCGATAGGCGCAAGTAAAACCCAAGACAAAACTGACTCGAATGCTCGAAAAGAAGAATCTTATGCCGACCGGAGATGAAGGGTGACAATAACACCTTCCGAATCTCCTAATTTGGAGCGTTATATCTGTTTATTCTCGTCAGAAACGTTTCGTCCCGCAGCGGGGACTTCCTCAGTCTAACTATGTATAATTACTAGCATACTTTAGGCATTGACATGGTGGTGACACCACCATCTCTTGTTTGTTTGTTACTTTTAGTTTTGTAGTTGACGTTAAACTGTTCACTCCTCCCTGTCCATGTACTCAAGCTGGTCATATTCTCTACCGCCTAGTTGTTTGATCTCAACTGCGTCAATTAGTTAAACAACTTTGTCTCGCTATACAAAACAAAAAGGGGAGAGAGGAACTGCAGCATAAATTAAAATTATTGAATGAGTGCCTGACTCATGTGTCTCATGATAATTGTTTAACTAATTGACGCAGTTGAGATCAAACAACTAGGCGGTAGAGAATATGACCAGCTTGAGCCTGTCCATGTACTGTCCATGGAGGAGTGAACAGTTTAACGTCAACTACAAAACTAAAAGTAACAAACAAACAAGAGATGGTGGTGCCACCACCATGTCAATGCCTAAAGTATGCTAGTAGTTATACATAGTTAGACTGAGGAAGTCCCCGCTGCGGGACGAAACGTTTCTGACGAGAATAAACAGATATAACGCTCCAAATTAAGAGATTCGGAATGAGTGTGGTCACTCCACTACCCACACCCACTATTAATAACACCTTCGTTTCGATGTTAACGTGAGAGCGAGAACGATAGTCAGGTAAGTTCATGTTTTCCCAGTTCATTCACCAGCGTATTATTCAAAGGGGCGGATGGTGGCAGCTAATTATGATAGGAGATCTTTCTAAAATGTTAACGAAACATCTAAGCTTTGAATCAAAGATTCATAAAGAATCACAAAAATTGTAGGACGAATCGAAGTATATATTGGCTTAAATTTAAATGTTCATTAGGTACCTATGTCAGTAATTTTTTTTCTAGAACCTATACATTTGTTTCTTGTTTTTGTCAGTATTTTTTCCAAAATTTCCTTCATTTTTTTGCGAAAATTCGCAATTATTCACATCCCGACGACTGCTTACAGGCCTTTAAGCGAAGTTAGCACTCTGAAACTCAAGAGATGAAATCCCCAGAAGGTAACAAAAACGGTGCTATATTAGTATGCGCCCCACAACCCGTGGTTTCTATGGTAGTATGTGGAAGGTACTTACAAGAATATAGTACTACACAAATATACAAGTATAGTAGTATGTGGGAGGTATTTACAAGAAATCCTCATTGAAAGGTGCTTCGTCGAGGCTCTATCACAGTTCAGGGTCGGTATACTTCTTTCACGTCCTTCAGGAATGCGACGAACAGGTCTGCAGCAGTCTACCCCGATTACGCTTACCAGCAAACCGGGATTCTTCAATTTGAATAGGGTGGTCGCAAGTGCCTATTATTTGCGGACGTTTGTGGACGATTGAGGAACAAACTTCACGACACATATTGGACCAGACCATGATGGTCTTGGTTGATTTTCCGGTCAAATCAGTGGTGGTGGTAAGCAATAGGTAAAGAACAAACATAAACACAGAGCAATCCCGTGTAGGTAGGTACCTAGTTCGTTTGAGAAGTTTCGGTCGACTGAAGGACAAGATGGGATAGGTTGATCATAATGGAACATTCGAATTTGTTCTAGCGATAAGCCAGTTGTCTTGTGACGGTTGTCTACGATGAAACGCAACTTCGCGATTATGTACGGAACAAACACCGCTGAGGGGCACATTGTGAGTACGTAAGTGTGGGGCGCGTACTAATAGAGAAACGTGACTGTGGGGCGCATACTAATATAGCACCACAAAAACATATTTGCAGCCAGCCATTCTGGATGAAATAGATTGAAAATCCGAGTTATAAGGCCTTTTTGACAGCTATGAAACACTGTGCAACGCAAGAAATATGCCTCCCCTGATTCTGTAAGTAATTTGTTATTCATATTCATATTTTCCAATTCAATCGTATTCAAATTTGGTTGATATGAGTGCAACCGAGTGAAATTTTGGCTTCTATACAGATTTTAACGGAGGATCAAAACAACTTAGTGAAGAAAGAGTATAACATACAACTAAACCTCAATGGTCAATATCATACCTGTGAATACCAGATTGAATGTTGAATCTCTCCACTTCGCCAGAGCTGTATCCAACAACTACGAAGTTGCCACAGTTAGTTATTTGAACAGCCGAAGCGTACACTTGCAGAGAAACACGCGTGGCTTTTGCATATTGCGGGGGCATCAATTTGTGTTCGCCCATTCTTCTTTTGTGGTAGGACCAAGTAGTCGTGAATGGACTCCCAGAATGAAGACAGGCGATGTTATCCCATTCTTTTTCTCTGGTTTGACACACGGACATATCCGTCATCTGAGGCATCAACAGGGCTTCGGCGATCTCCTTTTTCTTTTTGGCGCTTTTCCTGTTGTAACTCGCTCGACCCATACTGAAGTTCATGCTTTCACTTATCAAATTGAATACCCTGCAAAACGATCGAGAAAACATCAAGTCTGAACCCTAATCAAACAACAACATAAACAATATATATGTTACATAGGTGTCAGTAACAATCACCATAACAATTCAGGCAAATGAATAATTGTTCTGTAATTGAACTAATGAACACCATACACTTGCATTTTCGTACCTGCATACCTACTAGAATAGCAGAACTGCTAGTACTACAATTTTCTGTCTTTTCAGCATAAGTTACCTGCCGAAAGTGTTGTTCAGAAACCTTAGATGTTTATGTATGTTTGTTTTACAATAAAATTGCTTAGTTTAGGTATGTTGGAAAATATGAATTTTCACTTTCCCAAGGCTTTATCTGGAAGCCTTCCTTGTTAACATTTGCAACAAATTTTGAGGGGGTTGAACATTTTTTCTAGGTCAATTACAAAGGTCCATTGTTGCAAATAAATAATAAACTAAAATAGCTACAAAACAAAGTCAGAAACGATGCTTTTTAATTACCTGAGAGATGAATCACCACCAGCTGTGAAAAGGTGGTTGGGATTCGAAGGGCAAAATCTGGCGATATTTGGTTGAACAGCGTGTCCTGCCCGAAATCTTAGCAAACGCCCCGAATTGTCCTGCTGGTCAAATATCCACATTTTTATGGAATTGTCTGAAGACGTGGATATGAGCAGGGGTTCTCCTTGAAGGAATTTGAGAGAAGCTATCGACCCATCGTGAGCTTCCGTGATCTGCGAGGCCACTTTGCGCTCTTCGAGGTCCCACAAAACTATTTGACCGGACGGCGAGGACGACGCCATAATTGGTGGTCCGTCAGTGCGAAATGCTAGTGCAGTCACCGGGCCCCAGTCTTGGGAAAACTCCAGCAATGTTTCGTCGAACCTTGGAACAAATAAAATGTCAAGTTATGTGACACGTTATAATCATATTACTTGCTAATTTACCCAATTATCCTATCCATCCTAACAAGACATAAAACTGACAAACAGAATGATAGTTTTCTTATATCGCACACAGTAAAGTGATATAAAATAGGAATTGAAATCAAATAATTATGCAATGAACTAATACTACAAGCTTTCGAACGTCATGGAGAGGGGTTTTCGACTGTTTTGATTTGATAGTTTTGGTTTGAAGAGTAAAACGTACTTAAACCAGTATGCTGTACCAGTCAGTGACTCAATTATCAAAACAGCAGGTCTAAAGTGAAGTACCTTAGGTTTTAACAGAACGTATATTAAAGTATCCCCTGAATATTACTTATAAGTTTCTATTATGTGGCCTGATAAGACTTGCCAATAAGAAATTTAGTTACTTGATGTTGTGGAGTACAATAAGACCGCTGGAGAGTCCAATTCCTATAACGTCCAGGGCTGGAGTTTGTTCTAGAACCAGTACTGACGAATCCCAGGGTTTGAATTTGTGCACCATAGTCATAGTTTTGAGGTTCCACAACTCTAGACCTCCTTGTTCACTGCCGAAGACGACTTTATTCAAGTACGTCGAAGGGTGTATGACACTTGTAACATTGAATGTCTTTGCATCTAAGGGCAGAGAGGCAACCAGCTCGCGGCTTCCTCTATCCCAAATCTTGACAATATTGTCTTCGCACACAGAGACTAGGAGAGGACCAAATAGTAGCATCGAATGGACGGGTTTGTCATGACCTTCGAAAGTTCTCACAACGCGCACACCCCTTTTCCAACCCTGGATTTTTCCACCGGCCGCTGTGAACACCCATCTGCAACATACAACACAATAGTTAGTTAGGTATTCATTAAAAGGATGTGAATTAACGGTCTGAAAATATTCTACATATTTTTCCATATGGGAACATATATAGAATTTTCCAGTTGAATTAATCCTGTTCCAAAACAATTAAACCTTTTTCCGAAAGAATTAAACTTCTGAAAAGAGGATGTAATAGGAAATACACACCTCAAAAAAATTAAAGGATTACTTACTGAATGAACTGATCACAGGTTCCACATTGTTTTATATTGGTCATATTTTATATTTTTCTTCCTTTTATTTACCTTCCAAGAAACACATTTTGAGAGGTGAAAAACAATCTTTTGAAGTGTAACCTGAACGTGCTACTGGAAAAACACAAAAATGGCTAAAACAGGAATGAAATCAAGGAAAAACTGCAGGACAAAATGTCCAGAACATGATCTTTTTCACCGTTTGCAGGCTCGTTCGAAGCATTCGGCGTCTGCAAGCTGTCATCAAAAACGGAGGAACATTTTTAAATTACTGAAGGCCATGATTTGTTGAATAATCATAACAGATTCTGAACAAGTTTTGATAACGAGTCTGACACTGTGTGATGTCATTCACAACTGTCAGCCATTGTTTGGGCCACTAAACTACACGAATTAAAAGATTGTTTACAAAATTTTCATGGTACCTCAATTTGATGCGGGTTGGGGTGTAACAGTCCCCTATAGGTTTCATTTCAAATAATAGACCATAGTTGCGCATGGCAAACCCAAATCCTTGTTCGCTCACAAGGAGGACCAATTTCAATCTGAATTTTCAGGAATTGTGATTTGTTTGCATCTGGAGGGTTGGTGAGGCATGAAGCTCGCGGTGCTGCATCGCAAACCCAAATCCTTGAAATATTGTCTTGAACAATAGGAATGACCAAATAGAGCATCGAATGGCGGGTTGGGGAACCATCATGGTTCTCACAACAAACGACCCCCTTTTCATTGTACCCTGGATTTTTGCGGCCAAACGTGAAATCTGCAACATAACTCCGGGAGTGGTTGATATTCATTGAAATTTTCAGGATGTGAATTCGGTCTGATAGATGGCATATTTTTCCTACATATTCAGTTTTCAGAATTAAACTTCTGAAAAGAGGATGTAATAGGAAATATACACCTCTTAAAGGTTTAACTGAAATAATTGCCACAAAAAAAAGTTCTTGACCATTTCGATGGAAATTAGGACTTGTTCACTTATTAGGTCATAATAGTTTGTTCAATTTTTTGCGACCTTTTTTTCTAAGTTACTGCTTTTGACTCGTCGCCAAAAATTTTAATTCAACTGGACTTGCTAATTGAACGGAAAATACATAATTTTCAATGGCTATAAGTAATGATAATCAGGATAACTGATAACAAATTTGTCCAGAACAGATTTTTTTCACCGTTTGCAGGCTCGTTCGAAGCATGCCTCGGCGTCTGCAAGCTGTCATCAAAAGCCACGGAGGTAACACTAAGTACTGAAGGCCATGATGTTGAAAAAAATCATGTTCTGAACATTTTGTCCCGCAGTTTTTCCTTGATTTCATTCCTGTTTTAGCCATTTTTGTGTTTTTCCAGTAACACGTTCAGGTTACACTTCAAAAGATTGTTTTCACCTCTCAAAATGTGTTTCTTAGAAGGTAAATAAAAGGAAGAACAAGTCAAATATGACCAATATAGTTTCTTTAATAAATAATAGACCAATAAAGTTTCTTAGAAGGTAAATAAAAGGAAGAACAAGTGAAATATGACCAACATAAAACAATGTGGAATCTGTGATCAGTTCATTCAGTGATCCCATAATTATTTTGAGGTGTGTGGATTAACGACGTAACAACCAGTGAAATATCAGAGAGCATGAAGTAGACACCACATAGAGCAAATGACGAGCAAAACATCATGGCTTCCACACAAACGACCCTAAACGTTTACACCATACTCGCCAATGCTAAATCTGGTAGAAAAAGATTCCTCAAAAGTCATTTTAGCAGCAAGAGGAATATTAGGCCACAGAGAAGAGCACATTCTTACTATGACACAGACATGTTCATACAAAGGTTTAATTACCTCGTGAAAAGCTATTTTGGAAAAAGTTTACCTCTATTGGGAAAAGGCTTAATTCAATTAAGAAAAGGTTTAATTCTTTTGGAAAAAAAAGTTTAATTTAACTGGAAAAAGCTATATAACCTACCTAAATCTCATTGGATATACTGAAAACATACGAGGTCTGTTCAAAAAAAGATGCAGGTGATTGCTTAACCAACGCAATGCGGAAGGCACCGCACTGGTGCCAAGCGGGTCTTCCCCACTCGCGGAGGGCACCAGGGCGGTGCCCTGCTGCGTAAAATGCCTCCTCACTTTTGAAAAATTATCCTTCCCGGTAGTTTTAAACTAGGAGAGATTTCAGTGTTGCTAATGATTCGGTAAATCCTGTCGACCACGCTGATGCCTGCCGTTCTTGTGTAGAGGGTGCCTAGTTTGAATTAAAATGAGGAAGTGAGGTGGTGGTTCTTTCTCCTAGTTTTTTTATTTTTCCGAAAGGTTTTCCATTTATAGTGTTCATTTCTTTTATATTCTAATTATTTTTTCTCCTGTTGAGCTTTTTAAAGGATGTCCGAGGTAGGTAATTCACACTTTTGAAGGTCAATGAGACGTCTACGAGCCCTTTTGCTCTCTGCTCACTTCGAAAGTTCAGTTTCTATTTTCCTAGTTCCTGTGATGTTACCTACGCATATTTTGTATGGTGAAAATGGTACTTAAGTACCTGAAAAAATGGATAATGAACCTTTTTCTTGCCCGATATTTTAAATACCTATATTTATTCTCGTTTGATCAAAATGTGTAATAGCAAGTTTAAAATTTACTTGTGTGTGTGTGTGTGGGGGGTGGGGTTAGTCAAGTATCCAGATAGAATAAAAATATATTTACAAACTAAAAAAGTGTATTCTAAATGAATTTGTCGTCATACAGAGCAATAAAAGTAGTTAGTTGTGTGGGTTAGAATACCTTTGGTCATCCCCACTCACGTGAGGCACGTTTGGCACATGGTCCAAAAAAATTCATAATCGCCCCCTTATGGATCTAAACATTTTTATATACATTTAAGAAGACATTTATCGAGTTTTCAATGAAAACCGCACTAAAAATGTTTCCCGTCTGGGGCTAATGTCTTGGTTTTTGGTCCCGCGTTGAGTCGGTTAAAGATAATTTTATTGACAAAATTTACAAGTCAAATGGTATCCTTGATAACTGAAGCACCGGTTCCAACGGTTTATCCAGTCATGTTCAGCTCCCTGATCATAGCAGCTGGATGTTGGGAACGGCTCCAAAATGATTTTTCGTTGAGATGGATTTTCTTTAAAATGACTTTTATAGACCCTCCTACAGCTCTGACTTCAATGATTTGTTTTTGTTCCCCAATATTTTAGGAGAAACGGGGTAGTGGAAGTGTTGGGATGTTTTGTAAGCTAAAAACTTGCACACTGTGCACAGGGAGGGAGCGTTGTCATGCTGTCAAATTTTTGGTCGCACATTCAAAACTCGTTTTATTAATCAATTAAACACAAGTTTGGTTCACAGTTCGTCCTTCTGGTATAAACTCTTTATGAACAAGATTTTTAAAGTAAAAAAAAAAAACAATCAACATCAATTTGCTTGACCAAAGCTCCACGTGTAGTTTTAACAACCACGTTAGACTACAGTTTGGTCTGTTCGTTTGAAACATTTTTCAACGTTGAATTTCCAAACTCGAAAGCAAACTACAACGAGAAAATCATCAGTTCAGATTCGTTTAAATCACTCGATTTTTCCAGGTTTTTCCAACAAAAACGTCATTTAATTTAATTTAAATTTCGAGTTTCCAGGCTTAATCTACCTGGCAGTGGAACTAAACACTGGTTATTAGAGAGATGAACACCTATTGTTCATCTTTACAAGAACTAATAACTAGTTATTAATACATTTAGGCTTAGCTTACCTTCGATCAGCGACCATACAAGTAATTTCTTCATCCAATGGTTCACTCACTGTCAGGAGGTTGAGATGATTGACTCCATAACTGTGAAATGCTTTCCCAACACTGCATACCACCACCTGAGAGATGATAAACAAGATAAATGCTGTGTAAGTGACCGGGGTCCAAGATGAATTCGTTAACACTGCATATATACAACATCTAGATTCTTAAATTTACACGAAGAATCAAACAATTTCCTACTAGGTACATGTTTGAATAGTTATGGGGTAAGGTTGATTCTCAATAATAAACTAGAAACCTCCCCCATACAAGCACGCATGAATACAACAAACTTCCATTAACCGATATGGAAACTAGAAGGTATACAGCACAAATTTAGTTCTGAAGTAGCAGTTTTACTAGTAAGCAGTACAGATGCCTTCTAATTCTCTTGGGTTTTTTCTCTTTATATTTTCTAATCGTAAAGTCAGAGCGGGGAGATCTCACCGTTTCCTGTCTTCTCCTGAGGAATCTTGTAGCACAGGGCACATGATTACAAACATATCCTAAAGCCCGATTTCGAGCGAATATCTTACTGGAACTCATTCTAAAAATTCCCTACACAAATAAGGAAGTCATTAGTCAACGGAACAAAACTGGAACTGAAAGTATTTCATTTGAAAAAAACTTTGTGGAATCAAAATTCTCACAATTATATTGCTAGCGAGCTACGATGAGTTATCACGTGTTATCAAAATACAGCACGTGAGATTTTCTTCTTCTTCGAGTTATAAAATGGACGGTATTAGCATGGAAGAGAAAAATGTAACATTGTAACTCCATGAAGATAGGGAAGGTTGAATAGTTGAGCCACATTTTTGACGAAAAACTTCTGTTATATCCAGCGAGTATAGAATTAACTAGAGCGGCCTTACCAGGCGGGCGGGATGTGTCAGGGTCCCCCCACTACCTGGTGATCAACCCTGTCTCCCTCGCTAGCCTTGCTAACCCCAGCCGTCGGAGTTTTCTGTGTTTCACAGCAAATCGGTTGTAGTTCGAAAAAAAATGAACTCATTGCCTAAAAAACTAGCTGTAAGAATGTTGCGAAGTACACTAGAATACATTATGAGGGTTAGGCTTCCCTAAACTCCTCCTAGAATCCCAGACATTTACCGTAAACATCAAAGTTGAAATTTTCATCGATTCAAGTTACCAAATAAGTGAAAGAATTAGGTTCCATTTTACCTACCTACTAAAAAACTTATTTCTATTCTGAATTCATTACACTGCTGAATCTAGTGTTTTTATTGTAGGGTACTATGACTATGAGGTAAGGTGAGACTATGATCATGAAGCATTTTCAAGTACTTAATTGATAAAAATTTTAACATTCAACAAATGACATTAGGGATATTGTTCAAAAAGCCCAGTCGTAAAATCAAATGTGAGGAATGTTTATCCGCAATACTAAATGATTCCGAAAACAACCCTTTGAATTTAACTGTGAACTTGGTCTCAATCAAAAACCGAGGGGGATTGATTCAGCCCTCACCAGATGTCAATCGCATATGTAAAATCTGCGAGCAAATCTTCAAGATGACTGTTTTGAATAACAACGTCAAAAGCAACCTCGACTACTACACAAACAAGTTACTGTCCCATTGCTCAAATATGAACTTCTTCACAGAATCAGCCCACTTAGCGATTGGTGGAGAAGACAATCACAAGAATTGGTTGATTGAGAGTATTGGGAAAGCTTATTTCAGTATCAGGATAAAAAAATACATCGGAGACCACAACCATAAGATTCAAAAACTACGACAGAAACTCAAAAAAATCATTCATTTTAAAGGGCAGTAACTCAGTGAATTGACTACGTATTGCTACCTATTTTCTCTATTATTAACTACATGTGTATTTTTTCTTCGTTTTTTTGCCTTTTAAATACAATGACTTTGTTGAAAACAGATTGTTCTTCTATCCTCATCAACTTATTAATAAAAAATAACAAAAAACTTAAATCTAGAAGACAGGAGATAGATAGGAAGCTAGGAAAACGGGCCCCGATGCAGCGAGGGGACCGCTGGGATGGGCGGGGGTGATCACCAGAGGGTTGGGGGGTTAGCGCACACTTTCTTCGCTCTACCTGCCCGGGAAGGCCGCTCTAGTTAATTCTATACTCGCTGGTTATATCACACAGACTATTCAATATTGACTGGTTCTGGCAAATAACTTTTCGCAAGCACTTGCACTTTTTGCTGTTGTGAGACACCAGGAAGATTCGCATTCCAAGCTGTTATTGCTGAGCAGATTAAAAATGTTTACATCGGCGACAAATTCTTAGATGGATCGTCATCCAGTTTGTCCATCAACACCTTTTTGAGAACCTAACTCTCACTAACTCGACTTTTCTCAGAAATTCAAATTCATGCAAAATATTCGTTCCAAACCCACTAGACAAAAATTGGTGTGAAGGAGCTTGCATCACATAAAGTATTAAACACTTATAAGTCTTTAATGTAAATGCAGTAAGATTTCATAACATGTACAATGAGATATATCTTGCATATCTATATTATATATTTTAAATATGTTTGATAAAAGCTTGTCGATGTATGCTTTGAAAAATAGTTTCATGGGAAAACAGACTGAAGATTATACTTGAAGAAGTCAGTTGTATTTTGTAATGTTCATTTTAAGTGCTGAACGATTTACAACTAAGATGTTGGTGTACACTTGATATTAAAATTAAATTTGAAAAAGCTTCAAGAAGGACAGTTTTAATTTATGTATTTTGAAATTTTATTGTTGTCATCATTTTGATACATTATTTTTGTAAAATTATTGAATGAGGAAATGTACCTAACCCTATCAGGATTTCTGTAAGAGAGGTCGTATGTAACCTTTATCAATGAATAAGCCATTCAATCACTATTTAGTGATATTCAGAGAGAGATACTTAACTTAACCCATTAGATATTCTCAAAGAACTAGTTTTTGGCCTACCTATTTAAACAAATTAGGAACAGTTATCACAATGTCACCCATGGTGGTACTGGTACAGTCCAGTAGATCTGCTCCTGGGTCCAATGGGGGCAGCATTGTCAGGGTACTTGGGGGGTGGGTCCTCTCATGGCAACACTCACTTGACTGGGGAGAAACTAACAGATTGAAGCAGAATTCACATCCATTGGGCAAGTGGGTCTGAGCAGCTGATTGGTTGGATATCAGCTGGGGAGGGGGAATAGTTTTTCTGGACAAGCACTTTTGAAGCAAACTGTATGCATCAGATTTTTTTTTTTTTTTTTTTTGGAACCGGCGCAGTAGGTACAACACCGCAATGCTTTATCAATCTATTTGATTGGTTCATTATTGGCACTATCTAATATTATGCATATTAATTGGTAAATGTATGCACTTGCTTTTTTATTCTTTGGTTAGTGAGTAAATGGTCAGTTATCTGCTGCCACCTGTGACAAAGTATGGTTACCATTGATGTGCCAACCTGCACTTGGGGATGAGTGTGGCGTGGCTTTCTTAGTATTCTGGTTAAGCCACACTCATCCATTATCTAACATTGCGAGGATCGGGCCAGCTAAAACGGGAGGCTGGTAGGGGAAGTTCTCCTCATGGAACAGGGAAAAATTTCTCCACGGGACAGAAGAATCATTTTCCCGGGGAACAGGGCAATCATTTCCCCATAGAACAGGAGAATCATTTCTCCACAGAACAGGGGAATTATAAGACAACCTGTGAGGGGGAATAAGCATGAGCCGGGGCAAGGCAATCAAATAATAATGATTATCAAATTCATCTAACAAAACATTTATTACTGAAGCACCATCACTTGACACATTATTTCATTTCACCGTCTCCATTTATTATCACTTAGACAAAGAGGTCATAACAACTCACTATAATCTGTATACAATTCATCACGTTGCGTACCACAAATATCGTATTATATTAGGATATTGCCTGGAACCAGGTAATGCATGCAGTGTGGGGAAAAGTGACATAAGATAGCGCTGTTTCGCTTAGTTTACTCGACACCATGACAACAAGGATTGTTCTACGTCATTACGCCTCGCCTCGATGTTAGGATGCGCTAATGTCGGAATAACACCTATAGAGGTGTTCCTAACATTTCTCCAGGCAAGAGTTCTATTTACGATCATGATCACAGAGTGTTGAAGTAGCCCATTTCTGGATCCATATTCACCTTTACGAAAGACGAGAGAATAGGTAATCCCGCCCTTTCACGAACCGCCACCAGAGCGCTTCTTATAGTGGATGTAAAAGCATATTTTCAACCATGAATATGTTGGGGAAATATTAATAGATTAAACAATTTCCTAATGGGGGATTCTATTTCACACCGTTCCATTTTGTAAATGTAAAGTACGTGTTTGAGCATATCAGAATTAAATGAGTGAAGAGACGAGTGACAGCGCCCCAAGCGACCAAAAACTTTTTCCGGGAGTGTGCTATTTTGTGGATCGTTTTCATTTGGTGCGTTCCGTGTTTACGAGTTTTGATGAGTGAAATCGCGATGAATTCGTTTAACGCTCATTTCTATCATTCATGATCAATTTAGTTTTATTTAATTTATGAATCCTTGTTAATCAGTTTACGTGATAACAGAACAATCAATCACGTTTCATGTAGTACGTCCGACCTATTCGGTTCCTGTATTCGAGTTTGATAAACTTGATATTGCATGCGATTTCTTCGGTGGACTTGATTTGCCGATTAAAATCATTTAGTGATGGCCGGCGATTTGTCTTCGTTCGTCGTGTCTCAACACGAGAACTTGTCGGAAGAGGAGTTGCTGGCGGAGTTGAAGAAACACTTCGGGCACGACACGTTCAAAAGCGATCTTCAGAAGAAAGCCGTTCAGACCATCGTGAAAAGTAAGCAGTTCTGTTATCTTACCGTAGAATGTTTATAGCTACCACCGCTTTACTTTAACCTTTATTCAGGAATATTAGAGCAAATTAGGCAGGTGTTAATGCGTTGTTTTGCCGATTGGTTAGACATTTAGACGATGATGAGCAAGTTGGTAGGTTCCTAGATATAATCTAATTTAGTCTGAAGGGAAGGCGACAGCGCTATTGTGAATCCGTGACAGTGACTAGGTAAATAGGTAAGTAAGGACATGGGGTAAACCAAGATGAGGCACCACAGGGGATAGGTTGTAATTCAATGGTTCCCAACCTGAGGGCGACCTCCCCCCAAGTCTGCAATTTGAATTGCTAGAGGGTTATGAGTACTCAAAACCGAATAAATTGGATCAAGGTCCCCTGGTGGGTACTGTGGCTGGAGACGGAGGTCGATACCTCCGACTCATCCCAACCCTCTAGCAATTCCCAGTAGAGGTGTGTAAACCCAGGTCACCTGAGGGAGTAGACTCCCTGCAGGTCACTCACTCTAAAGACAAGGTCAGTGGGAGAAGTTCGCCAGTTCACTCCGTGAATGAATGGGACCTGCAGTTCACTCCCTGGATGAATGCGAATAGTAGAATCTACTGTGAAGGAACGGCGACCTGCCCAGGTTGTTAGGTGGGGAGAGTGAAAGGTTATCTTGAGCCAAGACTCCTCAGCGAGAGACGTTTGCGTCCTGCAAGTCTCTTGCGACCTGCAGGTCTCGAACTTCACTTGCCACGAAAAGTTCGCGACCGTCTGAGTAGTTTGAATGTCGGCTGTGGGGAGCCATGCTGTCGCATACAAATTGTGACGAACTGCAGGTCTTCCTTCCGCAGGTCATTTGGGACAAGTTCACTTGAAAGAGAAGTTCTTTGAGACGAGGTCACTCATTCACTACCCACCTCTAATTCCCAGGCACATTCGACTGTCCGACCTGGGCACCCTGTCGAACCAAGCACTATATGCCCAGTGTACGGCACTTGCACCTATCATCAGGAACTGCCTGGGATCCTATCATTAACTGCTTGGTAATTACAGGGTAAGCATTGACATCCCAGTCTGTAGTGACGACCTAATGTCGACCCCAACCAGAGCTGGAATGCCCATCCTTCCCCATCACGTTTTGGCGAATGAGAGGAGAGTCTTTTACCTCTCCCGTTTTAATAACCCAACATCAATGGAAGCCTCTCCCCTGATTAGAAAACGCTGTCTTGCCAGCACAGGGCAATGATAATAATAAAACTTTCGGCTGAAGTAGAGAATATGTGGCCCCTTCCTCTTATCAGACTGTATCGATGTGTATATAGGATAATATATCGATACCACTGCCATGTATTATGGAAGGATTTTCACGACGTCATATCAATAAAAGTATTTTTAATACGCAGACACAAGTGCTAACACATTCTGATCTATTTGTCCAACTGATCTATACTTTACTAGAAGGATAGATGTAGGATATTTTCGTTGTTTTTGTGATGCGAGCGAAGCGAGCATCCAGATCAGCAAACTAGGCAGAACACACATCAAAAGCGTGGACCTATATCGATAGGAGACACCGGGTTTTTCAATATGGCAACGGTATTATCAGGAAGGGGTTACCAATTCTCGACTTCTACCATACTTTCGTTTGCTAGGGGGATGAGTGCTCAAAACTGAATAAACTGGATCAATTATAACAGCAAATATTATGTGCTGACAAGAATAACCTGCACAAGGAAAGTATAATCTGTCAGTCTTCTTAAGAAAATGATTGGGAATACTCTCCATACAACTGAGATGGATCTCAAAAGGGAGCTGTTTGCGACGTTTCTTCGAGTTATTTGCAACAGTTATGGAGTTTCTTGACAGTTGTCGTCCTGAAAATTTGAAGCAGCGTTAATTGAAAATTGCCTTAATCTTAGAAAAACTAAACGAAGTTGTTCTGACTCCGTCTAGCTGGGGTTCTGCCCCCCGGAGGTTGGTACAGATGATTGAGTAGTTCTCCTGTATCCAGAGAACATTTCTGCTTTTTGGAATAGAGAATAATCTCAAGGTACGGTGCACTCATTCTTGATCTGAATTACGAGAGTTGATTATCATCAGAGAATCAATATACCTTTCATGCCCCTCTCTCCCCCCCCACCAGGTTTCTCTCAGAGCCCAAGGAGTGTGATGGATATTGTTATTTGGCCCCTTCCCGATTCTTGAATCCGTCGCCTTGGGAGATGAATCGGACGCCTGCAAGCGTCGGGGTTATCCTCCAAGTGTGGTGGAGCATAAGAATGCATCCCCCTGCTCGGAAGGGGTCAACGCCGAACGATGGAGGGCCCCCTCGCTTCTCTACCCTGATTTTACAGTTCTTACTCGTGCTGTCTAGAGTGAGTACTAAAAAGGACATGTAACAAATATCCAAAATTTACGGAAAAGAGGGAAGTTTGTAGAATCAGAAGGAACTGTAGATTGAAGAATTCCACTCTCGGAATTCCCCTACCCTGAAGGTCCGGTGCAGTGGGGTCAGTTCCCCACCGTTCCGCTCTGAGATTCCCTCTGCTACCTTCCTAAATGTGTGTTTATTTGCTTAACGAAAATTTGTCCTGTGACTGTGAAGGAAAATGTTGAAGAATTTTAGCAACAGGGATTTGGCCATGGTGGCACTTGCACTCGATGAGGAAGGTGAAGAGAATGGAAGGTGTTTGGTGACGAAGAACCAAAATAAACGTAGATTCTGGGTGCTCACTGCTTGGAAAAACAGACCTGAAGAAGGAGAGTTTTCAACGTTGCTACCTCATCTTTTGGACGAAGAAACCAAGTTCAACTTTCAACTTGTTGGAAGCAAAAGTAAATAAAAGGTTTGGTCGCACAGTACCGGACTCCCTCACACACTCAATTAGCACCTCCGGTTTGATAGACATTGTTATTTAATTTCAGTTTGGAAAAACCACCACAAAACGGCTAGAACATATTCACTAGAGCTTGGAAAATGAGAGCGCGGGCGTCCTGCACCTTCCTGCAAGCTGGACAACGAACAGATTCCGATTCCGATCCCGGTGCAGGATCGGAGGCAAAATCAGAGTCGGACGGGAGTGGGATCGGTCGTGTGTCGGAAATGTGTGAACCACAGGGTTTCAAGTTCGAATACATTGCCCTCTCCGACACCCGTCTGACTGCATGATCGGAAAAGTGCAGGACAGGTGTGTCCCGGCCTTAAATTGTTCCCACGCAAAATTAACCCGCGGTCATAAACACTGGGGTCTGGAGCCCAAAAGCTTGATCTTGTTTTGGACCGTGGTTTGAGTTGCACTCGCCTGTTCAATTGAAGCCATGATTGTCCTGTACACAATGAAGATGAAGTGAATGCATAAATTAGTGGGTGATCCTCTGCTCATGAAAAAAATATACATATTCACCATTTGAAAAATTTTTATGTATCGTTTACAAAGTGATGAATTTATTCCCCAGTTAGAAGTATATAGGAATCAGTGTTTCGTTCATTTATTCAAGTGGTATCGACTATTCCAATATTTTCAACGAGTATTTTGAATGCCAACTGTCAGTTTGGACCAATTTGTATCCGTTAACTGCCAAAAGGTGTTTATCACGAAGGGAAAAAGTTTAATTCATTCAAGTGATCAAACACGTCAGCTAAATAGGCAGTTGAGCAAAGCCAAGACAAGTCTGTGAGAACGTCTGCGTAGTTGGTGTCAAGAAGAAAAACACGAACTTCATATCTAAGTTCAACAAATCTCGTCAACATCCTCCCTCGAGAGAGCCACCTTACTTCCGTATGACGGAATATAGCCAAACTAGGGTCCCATCTAGTTCCAGTGCCAGCTCTAGAGTGTGCTAGCGTTAATATATTTATTTTTTATATCTTGACCCCCGGAACACCATTTGGTCTTGACTAATGACAGACATTCCAACAGGCAAGACAACAAAACAGTACAAGTTTGAAAGTTTGTTGTGATAGCTTTGAGCCTGTAGAACTTATGCACTTTATAAGTCCGTACAAAGTGAGCCTAATAGTATGTCATAACTGTGACGTCAATTCAAGTCTCCAAACTTTGTTGAACTCCTGATGGATAAAACTGTACTTTTTGGGCAAAATTGTGGCGTCATTAGTCTTAATTCGCCTCTAGCTTGTAAAAAAAAAATTCTTGTTAAATAAAATAATAAAAATAGATGAATCTCTTTAATGATAATGATGGGTGTGAAAAACATGCAGGAGTTAGAGTGTGGAATGTCGCATAAGTTAGTGGAGAGTTCTGCCAACCAAACAGAGTGGAAGAGTGTTGTTGAAAGTGTTTTCTGCTTGACTAACATTGAATTGCCATGAATCCTTTAGAGAAGATAATCAAATGTATGTATCACTATCTTATATGTTTCAGGAAAACAAGACGTATTTGTTTCAATGCCAACTGGCTCTGGCAAATCACTTTGTTTCCAACTGCCGTCGTTAATTCACAACAGAAAAGTAGCTATCGTCTTTTCACCTCTGCTGGCACTCATGAAGGTAGATTTGAACCCTAATCGTAGCAATTGAGTGAATTTATCTGAATTTATAAGAATGTGATCGCCTATGCTAATGTGATTCTTCGAGTTTATTGTTTCTGTATTCGTTTCAGGACCAACTTGATGGCCTTCAGAAGAAAAATATTCGTGCTGACACGATAAATTCAAAAATCAGCACCGCTGATCGCCAAAGAGTCATTAATGACCTGAAACTCAAAGTTCCCAACACTCGATTGCTTTATGTCACACCTGAACAGGCTGCAACTGGAACGTTTAAAGTTAGTTATGCGTTACTTTGAATTTTCTTAATTCTCGTAGTGGTAAAGCCCACAGTGGGGGAAAATGATCGGAAAACGATGTTTCTAAACACACTTAAATTTGTTTAAGAGTTTTCATATTCTTAAAATTGCTTTGTTCCTTAAAAAAAATCGATCTTTTTCATAATATATGGAAACCAGTAAAAAAGAATTGTTAAAAATATGGCTTAGATGTGGGTTTGCTCAGAATGCACCGTCATTGCATGCCCCATTTCATTAAACAAATAATAATATAAATAAGGTCCAATGATTGGCAACCTGGGAACCCCACACCAAACGATTACCTTGTCGCTGTGGAGAGGTTGCTGTTGTAATTCCCGTGGACTAACGTCAGCCCAATACCCGGCAATTCTGGATGTTAGCGTAGCCGTCAAGGAAAAAGTCAGCCTCGTCTCTCGTCATGACAATCGCGTCCGTTTTTAGATAACCTCGAAAGATATAGAATATAAGCTTACCACAACGATTCGCAGGACAGAAATGATGTGGCACATGTTCTGTCGTGCATCAACGCCTTGCAAAACGTAGTCAACATGTACTGCAGGTTTTTCGCTCCAACTCTGTGGTGGATAGATTGATGATACGATACATCGATATGAGGTTATTAACTGTTCTTCCCCGGCTACCTTAAATGTTTAGAGCTATCAAACCTCAAAACCTGAGAAAATGATTCTTGGTAGACTTAACGTATTGTGATGTGTTTGTATTACTTTGTGAGCGTTGAAACTCATGGTCATTCCAACCCACACATTCCCCGAAAATCTCATCGAAATAAAATGAAGGCTGGCTGTACAAATTGGGTTGTTATGTTCGCACATACGCATTAGCTACTAATCAAGCTATTGCACTATTGCATTGAAATCGGTATGAGATTATCAAATCGTTTTTCCCTAACTAGCCTGAAAATTGGATTGTGATCGGACCTCTAGAACCTCAGAAAATAGTGGATCTGTCGACAAACTGACAGACACGAAACAAATGTTGTTCAGGTTGGTCTTTAATGCAAAATGCGAGTGGAAATTTAGATTTTGGAAAAGAAAAAAAATTGCGTCCTTCGAAAATGAAATTGAAGCTTCTGTTACCTGTAGGTTGACTCAGTTGCAAAGAGTTATAGGGCACCTTTTGATGCGAATTAGTTGTAAAATTGCTCCCTGGCCTGTGGCATGTACCAAAATTTAAAACCCTGTTTGTCAAATGTTAGTAGCGTTGTATGTTTTAACCTCCATCGAATCCATGTAGCTTTATCATAATATGAAAATCTTATTTTCGATTTTTCAGAATATTCTCTTCGATCTTCATCGCTACAATAAGTTGTCTTACATGATTGTTGATGAAGCTCACTGCGTTAGTCAGTGGGGACACGATTTTCGGCCGGACTACCTCAAGTTGGGCCACCTCCGGACTGGTCTTCCTGGAATCCCGTGGATCGCTCTCACAGCAACAGCTAGCCAAGCGGTAAGAGAAGAAATCAAAGTAAATATCCTTCAAACTAACAAATTCAAGAATCATTTCATTTAAAATATAATCTAACTGATTTCATAGTTCGGGGATAAAGGAATGGGATATTTTGCCTATGCAGAACCTATGCGCCATTTGGTCGACCTCAAAATTTTCCGTAGACCGATCCTGGGCATAGTTGACTTTTTTTTCTAATAAGGGGTGGGAGGAGCCCCTGATCACTGAGACCGCTAGGATCTATTGTGACGCTGTCCCCATTTTTAATTCAAAACCTTATTAATAACCTCTTCGATCACAAAGTGTAGGAGGTTTTCAGTCGTTTCTAAGGCAATATCAGAGGGTGTTAGGACACCCTTCCCGAAATGCCGGAATCTAGTTGATGCAACAGCAGGACAATTACAGAGGATGTGTTCTGCTGTTTCCTCCTCTTCGCAGAAGAGCCGGCATTCTATTGTCCTGGCCTTACCCATTTTGTTTTGGTCAGGGGGCAGTGGCCAGTCAGAAGAAAGTTTACGAAGGTCTTTGCGCCTCAATGATAGAACTTTTGCGATCCTTGAAATAGGGCATAGTTGACTTACCATCTCTCCTGTGCAATGTGAATTTCATGGTCATCCGTTCTGTTTCCTCCTCCATTGTTTTTTCTTGGCCGATTACGAAACTCCATTATTGAAAATAGTTTACCCAAATCAAAGATTCACTTTGACACCTCGTTATTTATGTATATTTCCATGTTACAGGTTGTGGAAGATATCAAGAAGCACCTCCGATTAAATGATCCTGCAGTCTTCAAGACCCCTTGTTTTCGACCAAATCTCTTCTATGATGTAATATATGAAGACCTCATTGAAGATTCCTATTCCCATCTTGCTGAATTCATAGAAGAGACGCTTCGTAACGATGATGATAGCAGTGACGATGATGAGGAACACAATGGAAATCACAAAAAAATGGTATATTCAACATTAATAAGATTAAAAATGTTGATTTTACATGGCGCATTTATTTATAACATGCATTTCATAATTATTTTTGTAGTCTGAGAAAGGCTGTGGAATAATATACTGTCGAACAAGGGTCCTTACAGAAGAAGTGGCTACAGTGCTTAATCGGAAAGGGGGTACCCACGGTGCCGTACCATGCTGGTAAGTTTGTGAATTGTAGTTTTAACTTAATCATCCTATATTGAACTTATATGTTTGTTGTAGACCTACTTTATACCTGTATATATGCGTCCACACTATCCCTTTGGCATCAGCACTAGCCTGGGCCAATCAGCAAAGCCGCATTAATGTAGATTTGCCATGGGCCCTAACCAATACGCCTGGACTGAACTGAAAGATGCCTAAGCCAAACCGATCCTAGCCGGTCTGGTTCAAAGAAAGCTAACCAGAACGGAATGAAAATTCAAAGTGTAGACGTGCCACTGGACTGGCTCCAGTTGGTGGCGTGGGATGAGCGGACACAACTACCTTTCACACTGGATTAAGTCTTAATCCAGGCTTAGGACTGGCTGCTGAGTGCAGGAGTGTTTAATAGCTGTGGGTGGATTGTCAAAATTGTTGCACCCTGACAGTTCAGCGTTCGACAGTTGAGTCTTCATTGCATTTAGCACAGCAACCTCAAAATCAGACTTCATGTGCGACGGCGACCCTTGGGGTGCCCAATTCTTCAAAAGTGAGAAACAAGTGTCAGACATATCGAACAGATTCAAACATATAACTGGTAATTAGTTGTTGAACAAGTTACAGTGTCCGCTCATCCCACGGAGCCCCCCAGTCCTGCCTGTGTTTATTCTTGTTTGGAAATCTTCAACATCTCTGCTGAGCTTCATCAGAGATTCATGTCTCGATAAGTACATTTCCCCATAAGTCAGTAGCACAACAAGGCCTGGTGTGAGTGTAGTAGGACCTCTTCTTTTAATGTCATGGTTTGTTGGGAAGCCCATGCTAGACACAGCTACTCAAGGAGCAGGAAATCTCTTAACATTTTCCCAGGTCAATGAGAAAACTAGTGTTGTATGGCTGTTTTGTGGGGAAGTTATTTCTGCTGTCGTGGCATCCCTACTACTACTCACTGACTACGTTATCTAGGGATAGCTCCCCTGGCGTTACTTACCTGAGGGATAAAATTTGATTGATAAAAACCCTACCGAAGTTGTCCTGAAGGCTGCATTTGCCTCCAGAGGTACATGCCTGAGGTTTACCTGGAAAGCACCCCAGCAATTGGTAAACTGGCTCCTAATTTCACAACTATAAGAAACAATGTAATAGCATCCAGGTTAAAATCACTTCATATCATTGAAAACATGGTATTCAAATTGTCATATGGCAAGTTGGGAAACTGAAGGTGGTGCACAGATGCAAATCAAGAAAGATAATCCAAAAGGTAAGGTTTAGTGTAGAATTAAATCGGATCATTTCGAACCTTGAAAACCCATCACATAACATTCTACGTAACTGAAGAACAATCACTCAAGAGACTCTCAAACTTAACGTAGGGATCCATCTCTTTGTATTGATTGAAGAAACAGAGTACCTAGTGTAATCATAGTTACTAATTAGTAATATGATGATGGACAACGTCACGTAATATCGACAAGCTTAGATCTTAGTCTCCTAGTTACGAAGTAGTCACCCATATTTTTGTTGGCAGGATTGAAAGACTTCGAAAGGCGACGAATCCAGGATGAATGGACCATTGGGAAGTACCCCGTTATTGCGGCCACTATAAGTTTTGGCATGGGAGTAGACAAAGCTACGGTCAGGTTGGTCTTATTCATTTAACTAAAAATATTAAATATTTAATAAAAAGAATAATATTTAAGAAGAAAAAGAAAACATTTAATAAAATTTAATTTAAAATATTTAATAAAAAGCAAATTTTGCTTTTTGCTAACACTTTCTTGATACAAAATCATTGGGTTCTACTAGGTACGGATTTTCCCAACTTTTCTCTAAGTAGGTGCTCATTCTAAAGTTGAGATTTGAACTAGGGTTGAAATGATCTTATAATTATTCGGTAAATTCGGAAATGAGTTTCAATATATTTTATCAAGCGAATTGTTGAATGAATTTCAATTATGAAAAATCACACTCGATAGTAAACGCCAAACTCGCCCTATTTTTAAAATTTCTTTATTCATTTTGCTTCCGAGTCTACTAAGGTAGCGGAAGCATTGTTTTTTTCGGAATGTGACAATTTTTTTGTCTCCAAAATCAAAATTCCACTCGCATTTTGCGTTTTAGACCTTTCTGAACAATTTTGGTTCCGTGTCTGTCTAAAACCTTGTTACGGGCAAAACTACACGAAGTTATAGTCGATTTTGATGAAATTTTCAGGGATTGAATTGCAACATAAGAAATTTTCATGACTGATAGTAGCCTCTGCGCATGCGCAAACGTGAAATCCTTGTTACGCATAACTCCGGGAGTTTTGACGCATGAAATTTTCAGAAGATTTTTCAATTATTTGCAGTAACCATGCCACTTGTTATAACGGTTGAAAACTTGTAGAAGGATTTCTAAGTTTTGAAAAATGAGTAATTGTGAAACTTGGGAAAATTTGTTTGAATCCATTTCTACGGCTTAATTCTGAATGAAAACTGGTTGTTAGGCATTAGAGAGGCCAGAAATGAAAAGGTCTTTCCAACGGTATCCTCAAATTTGAATTTTTAGTGCGGATTAAGGGAGTAATGGACATTTTAGAGAAGTAGGATTGAAAACACAACAAATATTTTATATGTGAAAAGCATTTTAAGCAGAGTAAAGAGGCAGTGCTAGGAGGCAAGTTTATTGCGAAATGAGAGCAGTCAGATAGGACTTGCATTACTCTCTGCATATTGGGATGGCGGAGATGGTAGTTGAGTTTGACTGAGACGTACATTTTGTTATTATTTTGCTGACTGCCTCTTACATGATATCGTGGGTGTGTCGTATCACTTGATTGTTTTCTCGGTACAATTTCCTTCTCAAACCATGTCATTGAAATTGTTCCATTTCCTCACAGGTTTGTCGTACATTGGGGCATGGCGCCCAGTATACCTGCTTACTACCAGGAGAGTGGACGAGCCGGCAGAGATGGCCTACCAGCTTTTTGCCGGGTGTACCACAACAAAGCGACTAGAAAAGCGTTAGACTTCATCCTGCGTCAAGAGAGAAATTCCGCCAAGAACAAACAAAAAGAAGAACAGTGCAAATCGGCTATTAAAGCCTACGAACAGATGGTCGACCTTTTGGAGAACGCGAGGTGCGATTGGCATTAGGGATAAAGCGTGTGCTTGTGTGTTGATAATGATTCATGCTTTGTGTACCATGATTTAACTTCAAAACAAGGTCAGTTTTGAAATATTATCTCAATCGTAAGTACTCATCGTTTATTTCTACTGGTTATCGTGACAACATTTAAGCAGATGCCCACTGAATCCTTTAGGTAGATAATGTTCAACTCATATTCATTCTTAATAGATTCATAGTACCCTCTAGTATATGTAGTACTACCAGCTCAGGCATGTTATCCGGTAAAAGTGAACCAATTGGGTAGAGTTTTATTGGTTGCATTCTTCATTATGTAGTATCCTATGATATTCTGGGGAAACTCAAGCACTCAAAGAGATTTGATTAATTACATTCCTTTAGTACATGATCCTGAATTTTGTGAACCATTGTTTCGACCTGCATGTTTCAGTGAAAATTGCATTCAATTTTTTATTTCTAGCTCATTTGTGGTCGATTATTTTCAATAATCTAAGTTTGTAATCGAATTGAAAAACAAAATTTTTTCATCCCCCCTCCCCCCCGCAACATAGTTGGTCAACGTTTCAATATACACACGTGGATTTTAGATATCAAATGCAAAGCTTGTTTTAAAACTACTGAGCCAAAATATACAAACTTTGGCAGAAAAATTCGGAATGTGGAAGTAATCTCGGCATCTTGATCAATCAATCCTAAAGGATTGTATTTAAGGATTAATCTACCAAAAAATCGAAATCTTAAGAACTTTCGGTTTAAGAGAGTAGCGTTTTGTTTGATTCTGAAAGAAATCAGTTCCCTGGATCAAATGAGAGCACTCGAATTGCTGTAGTATCATCCATTCGCTTACCATTTGAAAAACCTCATATTCGCGTAATCAAAATTGGTAAGGTAGAAGGTCAAGCTGAAGAGCCGGGCTGCATAACTCGTACATCACTCTGAACTTGGCCGGGTGGTTGGCGGTATGGAATGCTATTACATGATATGCAGGCGAAAAATGCTGAGTTTAGATGATGTATCACAGATTGCTTCTAATGTTGGTAGACCAGTGATTTATTTAGAAGGGCTATCTAATCAAAAAATAATTGTGGTTACTACACGACATTTGTAACGCCCTAACTAAAAACCCTTGGGTTATCAGCTGACTGATAGATCGTCTCTATCCAGACTCTAATTCTAATTATTCACTTTTCTATAGTGTCCGCTCTTCATTTCAATAAATAATCATTCATTTTTAAGCGATTCGTTAGAAAAACGATGGCCAGAACCAAGCAAACAATCAGCGACCAACCACCTCACGCTGTGGCCAGCATGCTCAGTTTCCTGCGCGACATCTTTGACACTGGGGGGGAGTAGTTATGGCTACTAAACTTTACAACGACATTTATAACACCGTGGCTAAAAACGCCTGGGTTTTCGTCACTTTCCAGACTCTAATTCTAATTATTCACTTTTCCTTAGTTCGCTTCTGTCTGCTCTTCGATTCAATAAATAATCTTTCATTTTAAACTGTCTCAAGAGTAGTAGTTATTCTTTTTAACCAGGTGCACAGATAATAATCAATAATAATTTGCTGCGTTTTTGGTTCATGTCTAAATTTGAAAAATATAAACTTGCAAACTTGTGATTCGTTTACACTATTTCATTTATCTGTCTAGAGGGAATGCCACTTCAGTCCTGTAGTTGAGTTTTAAACATTTAAAGAATGTTTTTAATGATAATTTATTGGTGGTAAAATGATTAAAAATTATGTCCCACCCAGATGTCGACACTGGAGTCTGTCAATGTACTTCGGCGATGAAAAACCTGACTGCCAGAAGAACTGCGACGTTTGCAAGAACCACAAGTTAGTTTCCAGAACCATCGATGACTTCCACAGTGCTCGAGAATATCAGAAGTTTGGGCTCACAGATTCTGCAAATTACGTGGAAACTTTTGGTGATCTTTACGGAGAAGGAAGGGGAGGTATTAGCAAGTGAGTGCCCACTAGTTTACTTACATTGATATAGCGATGCGTTAGTTTTTCTTAACTTCCTGGTTTCATGATTAAGAGAATATTCTACATTGTTTTCGATAAAAAGCTTTAAATGAAGAATTCGTGTTGAACCACTTGAGCCGAGAATTCTGTACATTTTCCTAACAAATTTTTTTGTTTCCCTCAGAGATTCTGAAGACTATTCGAATGAAGTTAGCGAGAAGTTTGGAGTGGAGTTGAATGAACGGAAAGACGTTGACCTGTTGAACACGATAAAAGAACAATTCGCTCTTCGGAGAGGAGATGCGGTGAGCACCAATTCGAGAAAGGACGATGATCCTGGCGTGAAGTATTCCATAGTAAGAGCCGCCGAAGCAACCAAAGTTAAGGTCGCTGGTCTCAGTGTCCAGGTTAGTAGCTGTGTCCTTAACATCTTGAATTGTTTACTTTATTATATATTAATTTATTGCTGTACTGTACGTAGAGCATAACTCGTTGGATTCATGTGTTGAAAGCATTGCATGCAACTGTACTACATAGCTGTCGAAGCAGTGGAATATTATTAGAACGGCACTTACTCCCAATTAAAAAGGAGGATTAGTGTTTAATATTTTCTTCAGTGTCTTGAACAGCTTAATGGAGTTGCCTCAGCTCGCTTAAGGCTGCAGCCCAGGGCAACAAACTAACGTTTCTCTGGGTACCAGGTTATGAGGGAATAGAAGACCACGAAGAAGCGGATTGCCTTGCTAAAACCGCTGTCAATTCTAACACATGGGTTTATTATTCTTTTTAATAATGCGTGATTGCTCTTGTCATTGTGAGGTTTGTAGGGACCACTTTTAATTTCAGAAATTGCGATTATTTGCTGAGGGTGAATTTTGATCTAAAACCCATCCCAGTCGAATTTTCGTCCCTATTTACTAGAATATGACTCCCTAATATGTCAAGAACAACCACGTTTTTTGATAGGACTGGCTTATAGTTCAATCAATCAATAGAGTGTATATCTTCCTCAAAATTACGAAAATAAAATAACTGTGACAACATACACATTTAGGCAATGAGACATGCTCGTTATGCCGGGGATAAACTTACCACTAATTCTTAATGTTAAAGGAAACAACAATTCAAGCAAATAGGCAAACAAACAGGAATTTTACAAAAAAGATGCACGTTCCAAATAAATTATTTTAAGCAATCAATTCTAATAATCATCTAATAATTAAATTCCTCTATCAGCATCTTGCGATATTTCATTGCCTCTCTGGCATAATAATATAACGAATTCCAATTCAGTCCATCAAGATATAACAAGAACGTTTGTCTATCAATTTCCGTTGCTTCCATCCACTGCAGCCTGAACTCTTTAAGTATTGGACAAACCGCAGTAAAGTGTGTGGGGCTACGAAGATCATGATTTGGTGGGAAAAGCTCAAAGGTTCTTTATAAAAAAAAGTCCTAATGCTTCCTCCTAACTCACTAAATCACGCATTATATCTCGAAACCGGAAGACACCCTCTGGTAATATACACATTTAAGCTGCACCTAGACTGTGTAATTAAAACGATGGATATGCCTCCTAATGGACTCCCAAATTTCTTCACGAATCTAATTTTGAAACGCAAAGTATTTTGGGTGAATGATTGGTTAAGATTGTGTGAAAGATACAGGATTGAGATTGAGGAGATTTTTAAAGAAAACGTTAGGCGTCAGGGTGCACACGTTTTGGCTAAGTTGGAGCAAGGGCTCCACAATAAATGTCTTCGGGAACGAGAAAGCTCTTCATTCAGGAATGTGTGTAAATCACTTAAAATCAACCATCATATTATGCACTACATCCATGATAAAAATAAGCCTCATATGATCAGTTTAATATGTAGGATTATTTGTGAGCTATTGAGTCTGAACGCCGCTCCATGGAGAGAGGCAGAAAGGCAAAATCGTGCATTGTGTAACAGGGGTGAAAAGGAGGACGTGTTCCACTTTATTGCGGCTTGTAGTTAAGTGTGGAATCTCAAGTGGAATCCATGTGTGAAAGAACTAATTTCTTACATAAATTCTAAGGGTTGTAATGGGCCATGAGGCGGACGTTGCACATTTGACTCTCCACACTTCAAAACGTAAAGCGAAAAAGTTTGAGCAGGGGTTTAAAATTACAAAGGCTTATTATTGAAAATGATAAATAACAGGGATTGTAAACCGATTGGACCGGAACGTCGGCTAGGGACCAGGAGCAACATAACTCAAGAGGTACTACAATGGGAGGACAAGACGCGAACAATACCCGTACTGCCAATATACTCCTAAGTAAAGACGAACCAAGCTTAACCACTATAAGTGCAAATACTCTGTTTTCACTGAGGTGCAAAGACCTTTTACAAAAGTTTGGCTCTTCTCACTAGCCACTGTTCCTCGAGGTACCACTTTACCATTAATTACATGGCCAGGACAATAGAATGCTGGATATGCTGCCAAGTGGCGGAAACAGCAGAACACATATTTTGGGAGTGTCTTACTTCTGCAACAATAAGATTCCGTCATTTCGTATAGACCCTAGCTCCCCGGTATCACCAAGGAAGCGCCTGAAAAATTAAGAGACTATCAAAAAGGTCCTGAGCTAAAATGGGGATTGTCCCAATATATCCTAGTGGTTTCAGTTTGGTGGGTTCAGTGTCTGTGTGGTTTTTTTTTTCCGAAAAATTTCTTTATCAGAAACATAACATAACAACTGAGCATAGCCCATCTAGTTAATTTACATTAATACAGTAACTATAGTTTGTAGAGATAATAGCCCAATGGCAACTACTCTATATGATCACTTCAAACACTTGACACATTATCGCGCCACAAGGTCGAGAGGTTTTGTTCTATCCAGACGTCGGATGACGTTGCTGTTGTCTAATAATCGTAGAGCTTCTGGGTTCATATGTTGATGAAGCCTCTGCTCGTGTTTAGCGGCAAATAGTTTGATCACCTCACTGGCTGGTTCTATCTTGAGGTCGTCATTACGTACGTACCAAGGAGCGTTGACAATACTCCTTAGTACCTTGTTTTGAAATGTTTGGATTATTTTGATGTTGGTCTTTTTTGAACAGCCCCAGAGTTGAATGCCATGTGTAAGTACTGGTCTTAGAATTTGCTTGTAAATAAGCAATTTGTTATGTAGGGATAGTTTGGAGTATCTTCCAAGCAACCAATACATTTTTCGGAACTTGATGTTTAGTTGATCTATAAATGGTTAAGTACCATCTGGAGGTATGCCAAACGGCTCTAAGCTCATAAAATTAATATGAAACTAATATAACTGTGAAAGGATGATAATAAATCTTTCAAACCTGTATCCAGTGTGGCGTCAGATTTCTACAAGACGCTTGAAATAGTTTGCAAGCCCCTTAATTACTGAAGGACATCTATGTAGACTCTGTCACTATAAGTTGATGCTAAATATGCCTTAATCATACAATTGTTTCGTGATTTTTAGACACGCGAGAGCTACGTGAAATACTTCAAAGACCTATTGAAAAAGAATTGGCTTTCAGCCCATGAGCGAGCGTTTGATTTTGGCGACAAAGATTTTGAAGATGCAGCGGTCGACCTGGAGTACAACATCTTCACTGATAGCTGTGTCAACGCTGCTTATAAGAGGAAAATAGCTCTTGGGGTAAATACATTTCTCATCTTATTGAATTAAGACCTGGTTCCTAAATCACAACTGTTATTCTCTTCTTTTATCATAAGCATTGTTTTGTTGACATGGTAGCATTGTATTTATTGTTACAGGTGGCTGATCTTCGGAAAATGACTACCAAGTCTCAACCCCACCCTCTTATATTGAACGGTAAGAAGAAAAAAGAAGAACCCATGAGACTGGGAGCGATAATGAAATCAATTGAAGATTCCAAAAGGCAGGAAACTGCGAAAAGTTCTAGTGAAGCAAGTGAAGATGAAGATGCAGAAGTTACAGAAGATTCTGGCTTTCCATCTGCTGAAGATGTCTCAGATCGAGGAGGATTCAAAACTGCTAGTGAAGTGATGAAAAAGTCGACCTTTAACTCATCTAGTAAAAGTGGATTTCTGACTGCTGGCGATGTCATGAAGCTGTTGACCTCAACCACGAAGAAAACAGACGCACCCTCTGATAACCCAGCTGATGTTTTAAATGGTAAAGGTAATGGGTTTGATTTGGATATTGATGAAACTATTGATGCTGATAACATCGCAGTGCATTCAATGAGTGAGAGTGATGAAGATGAAGACGAAGCCGGAAAAAGTTGCTTCATAGAAGATAATTCTGCTTTGTTAGACGAAAGTGGAAAGCCGAGCGAGTTTGAGGTTGTTGGCACAGTTAAATATAGTGATATTAAGGCTGGGGACAACTCCATTCTGGATTCGTACCAGGATAGTCAGGATGAGCCACATTCGGATGATTCTACCGAAGAACGAGGTGCAGTTGAGCCCAAAGTTGATCAAGAAGTGAATTCAGTTCCTAATTTTCCCGCCCCCGTCCCACCGCCGCAACTTCCAGCGATCGGCAACGATCAAGAGAAATCAACTGGGTCCCTCAAGCGAAAATACAACTCTCTCTTCGGCGATGAATCCGACCAGGAGTCAATCAAAGGAGAGTCCCCCAAAGTTACCAAGCCCACGCAAATCATAAAGCTCAAGAAAAACAGGAAGGATCACTCTAGAAGTAAAAAGTCGAGACATTCTTCTACTGATAAGAATCTCTCGAGCGCAGACAAATGTCGAGAGGCCAAGAAAAAGGAGTTGTCAGACGTGGTTGTCAAGTACCTTATGCCATACTACAAAAAACACCGTATTCCCAATAAAGACTGTTTCAAAGCGTTGGCTCGCAAGATCGTTCACACTATATTACCAAACGAAACCGATCACGGTAAGCAGGCGATTAATTAATTTTTGATTTTCTTGGTTCTTTAATTTAGAATTTAGTTTTAAAAATAACATTTCTCTTATAGAAATACTCCATGTTATAAAGAAATATTGGATGGTTTTATTAATCAGTTCATTATTATTTATTGGATATAAATAATGGACAATGAAAATTGAATGAGCTGAGATATTTTTAAATACTATTGGTTTTGTGTCCCATCAGATAGTTTGAAAGCTTCTCTGGCCACAATTCTCACCCAATTAGCACCCTCATCTCGTTCGATCCCATTTGAAGTCTAGTACATTCACAAACCACGAAAACATTGACTTTCACGAAGAATAAGGTAGATATTGCGGAGAAAAGCCGAAAAAACGTCTTAAAAGGGCGGTTTAGTGTCCTACAAAATCGTTTTAAAGCTTCTCTGCCCACAATTCTCATCCAATCACCACGATCTTCATCTCGTTCGATCCCATTTGAAATCTAGTACAATCACAAACTTTGACTTTCACGAAGAAAAAGGGAGATATTGCGGAGAAAAGCCGAAAAAACGGGTTAAAAGGGTGGTTTTGTGTCCCATAAAATCATTTTAAAGCTTCTCTGCCCACAATTCTCATCCAATTAGCGTGATCCTCATCTCGTTCGATCCCATTTGAAGTCTAGTACATTCACAAACCACGAAAACATTGACTTTCACGAAGAAAAAGGTAGATATTGCGGAGAAAAGCCTAAAAACGGCTTAAAAGGGTGGTTTTGTGTCCCATCAAATCGTTTAAAAGCTTCTCTGCCCACAATTCTCATCCAATTAGCGTGATCCTCATCTCGTTCGATCCCATTTGAAGTCTAGTACATTCACAAACCTTGAAAACGTTGACTTTCACGAAGAAAAAGGGAGATATTGCGGAGAAAAGCCGAAAAAACGGCTTAAAAGGGTGGTTTTGTGTCCCATAAAATCGTTTTAAAGCTTCTCTGCCCACAATTCTCATCCAATTAGCGTGATCCTCATCTCGTTCGATCCCATTTGAAGTCTAGTACATTCACAAACCTTGAAAACGTTGACTTTCACGAAGAAAAAGGGAGATATTGCGGAGAAAAGCCGAAAAAACGGCTTAACAGGGTGGGTTTGTGTCCCATAAAATCGTTTTTAAGCTTCTCTGCCCACAATTCTCATCCAATTAGCGTGATCCTCATCTCGTTCGATCCCATTTGAAGTCTAGTACATTCACAAACCTTGAAAACGTTGACTTTCACGAAGAAAAAGGGTAGATATTGGAGAAAAGCCGAAAAAACTTTTTTAAAGGGTGGTTTAGTGTCCCATAAAATCGTTTAAAATGCCCACAATTCTCATCCAATTAGCGTGATCCTCATCTCGTTCGATCCCATTTGAAGTGTAGTACATTTCATTTTAATCAACTAAAAAGTTCGGGGTAAAAACATGAATATTTCATACACATTTTTGGCTGGTCCATGAATAACAAATGTTTTAAGGCAGGTGGTACTAAGGACGGTGTTTGTTTACCATCCCCCCTGAAGTTGTTTTTAGTTAAAAAGCCTTGTTTCGTTTAAAGCTTCGCACACATATCTGGTATTCAGCGAGCGCTTAGCCCTATCTAGGAGTTTTCCTGGTAGCGTGTGTGGGTGCTTGGCGAATAGTGAACATTCGTGTGTGTCCTCATGCTGTCAGTGAGATGCCCACTTCAAAGGAGAACACCTCTGCCAAAAGCTAGGGAGTGCAGGAGTGTTGCGGGCTTCAGAAGTTCGATTGCCATTGCGGAAGGCGCTTGCGGAAAATCGAATGAAACCCTTTCTTCTGTCCCCATCCTCGGCCTTTTCCACGGAAGCTTTTCTTGATTCACTTGTTATTATTGGGGATACCTAATGCTTATATGGATTATTACTTCACACAACCTTTTAGAATGTGAATTATTGCTTAGCACGCTGCTGGGATGATTTTTCCAATAACCTGCGGTGAAACTTTGAACAATTAGCGAGACATAACTGTCCCCTATTGCCAAAAATCTGAGGGTGATGGCAAGACGCTCATTCGCTGAGGTAGCTCTCTTCCATTTCGGGTGTCGTTTGGAGGAGGGCTGTCACGCAAGTGTGTGTCAAGGTACTAGGGAAGGCTGATAGTCAATAGTGAGACACTATAGATAGTCCGATACTATCTGTGACTAACTATCGATAGCATCGATAGTACGGAATATTAAAAGGAATGCCTGGACCATATCCCCATTGTCGGCAAATAGATCAGCCTCTTCCAACGTGCATCTATTTGCACGTTCAATGGGGATGGGGTCCACCCTCCTGCATAAAATACCTGTACCCACATTAACTCAGCTCAATAATAAATATTGTTTAGAGTGAAATATATAATAATTTACTTTAATCAAATATTGAGTAGCTTCCTAAGGTATGTCATAAATACTTAGGTAAATCATAAATATTTTCAAGTAGGAAAAAGTGAAATATGGAAAAATGTATTTTTTTTTAATACGGAGAAATTTAATAGTTTTTAAATTTTAATTAGTTGGAAATGGAATAGATATGTGATAATTTGAATGCAAACTTGAAAGGTTTAAAAAAAAAAGGCATTAAATAAGATATTAAGACGTTAAATGTTTATTAAAACCCAGGTTTTTGACACCCCGCTGAGGTTTTCTAGACCTATCCACTGTTGCTCCTATTCAGTGACTTTGAGTTGTGAATAGGATGAACCATAGATCTATTGTAGATGCTTTTCAATTCTTAGAATGAATTAACTTTCCTTCAAGCGAAGCTTTAAATTTCAAGGGAAGCGGGCAGAGTTATTTCGTATTCCCAAACATCGATAGTCAGCCGACTATCGATAAACTGAAACTATCGATGTATCGATAGTCCTATCGATTATCCGCTTTCCCTAGTAGGTACTTGCCAAACGTTCAACTAGGCAAATACCGCATGTGTTTGCCCAGCTTGACGATTATCCATTGTCACAGCTCAATGATCTGCATGCAAAATCTACTATCCAAATGAATAATTAACACTTATGTAATCATTTGCAATCTTTTACATTCGTGATTCAATTCCAGGTGAACCAGAAATCAAGAAATTCGTCAACACCGTTTACAAGAAAGGATGGTTTGAAAAAAGTCTGCCAGACATTGAGAAGTGCAGTTTGACAGCCTAAGTCTATTGTAAACTTATTTAAAAAATTTTATTGTGGATTGGACGTTTGTTATTGATGAAAATGTGATATAATAATTATTATTGATTGTTCAAATCGTGTGACATATTGTAAATAGCGTAGTCTTAAATCGTTAGACATAACATATGACTTTGCCAACTTTACCTTAAGATTTATTATCGTTGCTGTAAATATAAGTATATCTTTTTTTCTTAATTTAGTTTGTGTTTATCTGTTTAATACTTTCTTCTGTGGTGCAGAGTGGGGCAAAAAGTAATTAGTATTAATCGTTGATGATTAATATTTACGGGGGACTCAAAAGTGTATCTTGTAACTGAACCATTAGTTATCAATCAATTTCAATTATTAGTTATCAATCGATTTAAAACTAAATTATTTATTAGTTACGCACTGGAACTACTAAGTATTAGTAACTAAAAATCAGTTAGTTAGCCAATTAACCATTTTTTCAAATCTAGAAATTCGAGGAACATGAATATTTAAAAAATTGAAAGTAATCTAAAGCCGAACAACGCGCCTACACAATCGAGAAGGGCTTCTATGTCCTACGCCAGCTTTGTCAAAACAAATATTTTGCGGAAAAAGATCGAAATATGGATGAAATTCTCATTAAAATTATGGATTTTATGGGAAAACATTGTTGCAGCAATAAGACACTGCTTTCACGCTTAGAAAGACTGGAAAATAACCTGGCAAAAATCAAAATCACATTATGATGGAACACTTTAACGTGGTGCTCAAAGAGAAGGAAGTGAACCGAAACTTGGAATGAGCCTGGGTAGAAGTAGTGAAGACCGGGAGGAACCCTCACTAGGGTAAAACGCTGCAAATTCTTTCACTGGGGTTTATTATTCAATGATTCATGATTTGAATTTCTACTAAGCTTTGGAGTGTGTTTGTATCACAGGTGATAGAGCGATTATTGAATTTCAGGAGATATGCATAGAGCACTTAAATCTGTTCTCAACCAAAATACCTATTTGGATTGATCAGTTGATCATATTTGTGTGCCTCCTGAAATTTAATAATCGCTCTATCTGCTGTGAAACACGCACACTCCAAAGCTTAGTAGAAATTCAAATCAAGAATCATTGAATAATAAACCCCATTGAAAGAATTTGCAGCGTTATTTTCAAGAGCGATTACAATGAAAAAATATTCCATTAGAAAATTTTAAATTTCGTAAGACGGAGCATGCATATCAGAATGCTTCAACCCGTGTATCGGCTATAAACCTTTTTAGGAGTTCACGCTAGTATCCACATTCACTACATCACTAGGTTACTGCGATCAACACAAAAACAATAATAAACCAAAAAACGCAAATGTTGGCACCATACATCGGGAATGGTTTCAGCTACGGACCTGGGGAGGGGCTCATTCGATTCCTCATGGAAAGTTCTTCAAAAAGAGTCCAAATTTAGGCTGCCTTGACTGTTTTTGAGGTTTTTAGGGATTTTACAAAACTTTGACAACCCTTAAAGGGCACTTTAAATTAAGTGAGAGAGCTGGCTAAAGAATCGGGGCGTTGTCAAACATGGATTTTTCCTGAAAATTTCAGATTTTTTGCTCCAGCCGTTTGGGAGAAATCGTGCGTACGGCGGACGGACGGAAATTTTTTTATTGCAGATTCGGATTCTACACCTTTGCCCTTACAAGTAATGCCAAAAAGCAGTCCCGGGACAGTCCTAAAAGATGAGAGGAGCGGTGTTTTTTAGTCGGTATGCCACGATGGAGGACACATAGGATGAGGAGGACATATCTTTGATGTATACCCCTCACTGTCAGTCCAGTATTGCATTTTTCACCAACCTCTATTAAAAAACAAAAAAAAACTCTTAATGCAATCACGTTTATTCATATTGAAAGTGCACTTGTAATACAGAACAATTTTAATATGCCAATTGAAAATTACCCTTCTCATGTGTGGATTATTACGTGTCACTCCAGGGTCGTCTGTTTAGCGAACTTCTTCAATGGTTGTTTTTCCTTAGGAATTTATGTTTAGGTTTATTACGTGAAGTTTTTTGGGTTTATGTCCATTGCTTTTTTTATTTCTCATCTCTTCCTCTTGGTTATCATCATCATAATCCCCCTCCCCAGCTCCCTGCAACGTGCTTCCCTTTTTCCCTTGTGGCGTTGCTTTCTTCTTTTTCGACGCTGACGGGTTTTTGGTGTCTCCTTTGTTTCCCCCTTTCCCTTTTTTATCTCCGCTACTTTTTGGGCGGTCTAATGAGTCGTCGTAGTCTTCGGAGTCATCTTGGTTTTCCTCTTTGTCTTTTTGGCTTTTATCCTTTTTTGAAGTATCCTCTTTGCCTTTTTGGCTTTTATCTTTTTTCGAAGTATCCTTCTTGTCGTTCGAACCGCCTGTATCCTTTTTTGAAGTATCCTTGTTATCGTTCGAACCGCCTGTATCCTTTTTTGAAGTATCCTTGTCGTCGTTTGAACCACCTGTGGACAAATGAGGAGTATGTATAAAGTAGAGTCAATATTTAAAATAATGCAGAGTAAAGTGTCAGTTTCGCTAGTTTATCAGGTGCTACTCCTGACAGTTTGTTACCTGGAGATGATAGAAGGAATCCAAAAACCAAAATGTAATAAATACTCAATTTCCAATGGTACCGGATGAAAGGGAATACAAATAAAACGAGAGAGAAAAAATATTTATTGATCATTATATGGGTTGGAATGTTGGGTTTGTGAAAATTGTATAAATGTATAAATTGATATGCCAAAAGCTCAAATTGGTATGCCAAAAGTTGAAATTGAGTCGCCAAAAATTCAAATTGATTTTGTCAAACTAATCTGATTTTTTTTTTAACCTTTAAAATGTTTTTGCGATGGGACCCCCGCCGGAAAGCGTCAGGAAAACGCTGCAAATTCTTTCACTGGGGTTTATTATTCAATTTCATTAATTTGGCTTGCATTCATAATTTGAATTTCTACTAAGCTATGGAGTGTGCGTGTTTCACAGGTGAGAGAGCGAATATTGAATTTCAGGAGATATGCATAGGGCACGTAAATCGGTTATCAACCAAAATACCTATTTGGATTGATCAGTTGATCATATTTGTGTGCCTCCAGAAATTCGTTAATCGCTCTATCACCTGTGAAACACGCACACTCCAAAGGTTAGTAGAAATTCAAATCATGAATGCAAGCCAAATGAATAAAATTGAATAATAAACCCCAGTGAAAGAATTTGCAGCGTTTCATGCATATCAGAATGCTTCAACCCGTGTATCGGCTACAAAGGCTTTTAGGAGTTCACTCCAGTATCCACATCCACTAGGTTACTACGATCAAAACAAAACAATAAAAAAAACGCCGTTGTTTTTGTTTTTGCAAATGTTGGCAGCATAAGATCATGCCACACATCGGGAATGGTTTGAGCTACGGACCTGGGGAGGGGCTCATTCGATTCCTCGTGGAAAGTTCTTTAAAAAGAGTCCAAATTTAGGCCGCCTTGACTTTTTTTGAGGTTTTTAGGGATTTTACAAAACTTTGACAACCCTTAAAGGGCACTTAAAATTGAGTGAGAGAGCTGGCTCAAGAATTGGGGCGTCGTCGGACCAACATGGATTCTTCCTGAACATGTCAGCTTTTTTGCTTCAGCCGTTTGGGAGAAATCGTGCGTACGGCTTACGGCGGACGGACGGAAAAATTGTTATTGCAGATTCGGATTCCACACCCTTTGAAACGTAAACCATGAAATTTTCATGGGGGTTTAAAAATATTTTTTTTTTTAGAGCGATTACAATGGTTTATTATTGAATGATAAACCAAAAGGAACAATAAACGAATTGCGTCTTATAACCAAAATGTGTTTATGTTTGGAAATTGGCTGGTAAGTTGACAAATGGTTTCTGAATTAAATTAAGTGTCACTGGGTGTGAGTGCTGAAGGCGAGCTAGACGAGCCATTCGAGAGCTAAACAAATCGCAAGAGTTACGAAAGCTGTATGCAAGCTGAAAGATATGTGATAGCTATGAGAGCTAGTGACGAGCTAAATGGCATGTAAGAGCTGTGACAGGTATATGAGAGCTATGAGCGTGCTAGATGACTTATGAGAGCTAGAGATATGAGAGAGTCGTGAGGCGGCGGATAACGCAAGAGCTAGACGAGCCAAACTGGCCTCGTACCTGGGAGGGGTTGACTGTATAATTCTACCTAAGCAGCAGGGGCAACGAACAATAAGAGTCTCTACCTTACAGGTGATAGAGAGGGCGTTGGCCCTGACCACCGTAGATCTTCAGACCGTAGGTCTTCTTGATATAAAACTTGCCCAGGACAGGGGAGGAAAACTATTATAACTGGGGACTCGAGCTGCTTTGAAATAGCTTGGCGGCTTGGGGGTAGCTCGTAGGAGCTGTTGAAATAACCTCTGGTAATAAATATACCTTCCTACACAACTTGTCACTCACAGGTGGGGACGTCTTCACCGGTTCTTGGTACTTCTAGAGCAGAGAAACTAATGGCTGAGGAAGCCCAGGGAAGAGGACCCAGGTGGACGAGTGGACCAAAACATCCGAAATCGAGTTTTTCAGTGCATCTAAAATGGGGTGGGGGGTCATTATAGTGATACAATTTTCAAAACCTTATGAAACAAATTTGGAAGATCTAAGGTAACGGCACCGGTAGTGGCCACTGTTCCAGTAGTGGCCATTTTAAAGTTTATATTTGAGAAATAAGGATTCCCGGTCTCCTAGTGGCTTCAAACTTGCAGGAGGTACAGCTCATGTCATCTTGTAGTCAGAGGTTGAACTAGGAGTGCGCAGAGCATCATTGGAAATTGTGGTAAACTTCTCAATATGACCGTCCCTAGTTTCCTCGTTTGTTGGGCTGTATCCTAGAGCATCTACTGGATAGAATCAATTTTGTTCATCTGGTATTGAATTTAATGATATTAAACACGTAAGGAGGGCAAAATGTCAAGTGGCCACTACTGAGACATGCACGTGGCCACTACTGGAAATTTCGTAATTTGATGTGGCCACTACTAGATCAAAATAAAGGTGTGAGAAAAAATTAATAAAAAATAGAAAAAATTGTTCTTTTGATAGTTTTAGGCAATGAATATGTTAGGGAAGAGTCGGGCTATATTCTAAATGAGTCCTGAAGAAAGTCAGTACTACTGTTGGCCCACAATTGTCAAAACTAAAGAAAAAAATTCTAAACTGTGGCCACTACCGGTACCGTTACCTTAGTTTACATAATAACATTTGAATTGCATTGATATCTTGGATACTTTTTTTAAATTGACCTTTCAAATCAGCAAGTTTTGTTGACTCACCCTGTAATTATTCCTAAACGTTAATTGATTAACACGATAATCTATGACTACTTCATCAACATGTGACTGTCAATCTCGGACTTAAGTTCATAAAACCAATTTCATATTTTCCCACCGCAATGGTTTCTAAGCACAATACTGAAATGCATGGGATACCGTCCTGTTACTTGTAGGTACTGATCCGACTCCCCATTCTAGCTTCCCATGTCAGGGTTTACATTTCCATGTTAGGCGCCGAAACAATGTTTAATCGACTTACCAGAACACGAGGGTGCAGAGTAGTATATCATGGTACGGAAGAATGCTAGAGTCATCCACTTCAAATAACAAGTTTCGCCGCTTTTTGTCTGATAGGTCAATCTGTAGTTCCTTGTGAATATTGTAGGCTGTGGAAGATGAAATGAATTATAAAAAAACTGGTTAAAAGCCGAAATATAAAAATTTGTGTTATTACGTGAATTATTGTTGACTAAAAATGTGTACATTTATATAGCTTTTCCAAGTCGAATTGAGAATTTTCCAAGTCGAATTGAGATTTTTTCCACCAAATTGAGAGAATCAATTTAAAAGAATTTCCCCAAATAATTGAGAATTTTCAAATCTAGGAAACTTTCAACTAAAAAGAATCGATAGTTTTCCAAACCGAATTGAAAATTTTTTTAAGGCAATCCAACACTTTTATTGAAAACCAAATTAGTGAAGCAAAATAAAACAATAGCACTTTATGAACAAATTAACATTGAAATCAGAATGTCAAAATGAACGAATTTTTGTTTTTGTTGACTTCAATAGACCAGCCAAACGCAGAGTGGCCTCGATTTTTTCTGTTTTAACAAGACCGTAATTTTTATGAAGTATTCTTCGTTCATTTTGTCTTTTTGATTTCAATGTTAATTAGTTCATGAAGTGCTATTCTTTCATTCTGCTTCACTAATTTTGTTTTCAACAGAAGTCTTGAATTGCCTTAAAAAATTGTCAATTCGGTTTGGAAAACTCCCTCTTCCTTTTTAGTAGTGAAATTTCGTAGATTCCGAAAATGTGGTCAAATATGGAAAATTCTCAAATTGGTTTGTCAAAAATCTCAATTTGGTTTGAAAAAAAAACTCTTAAAAAAATATCTCAGCATTCGGGTTGAGAAAAAAATCGCGGTTCGATCTCATTTTGTAGTTTGGAAAATTCTCAATTCGACTTGGAAAAGCTATATATTGGTTAAGAACAATCGAGAATCGATGAATATGGACAACGCAACATAGTTGCAAAATAATCGGTTCTTCTTCAAATAATATCGATATTTCTGAAATACCTACTTACAAAACTATTGTGATATTTCTTGGCAACACACGAAAAACCTAATTTGGACTATTGTTTAGGATCTTGTTGAATTACTTTGATTTGAATAGTATAGTTGAGTTTTAGTGATTCGCGTGTGGTCATTTACTTTCGTTCTCCTACTCGCTCTTCCTGACGTTAGCTGTCAGAAGTGGGTTCTCTCGTATCTACCCGTGCTGGACTCGTTGGTCTAAATTAATTTAATTTTTTTTTTAAACCTAGTTAATTAGAATGGTTAGAAATGAATGATAAGTTGACATTGTCCCATACACAGAGCCTCATGTGGCTTTATTGCGAGAGAGAGCACAAAGATTTATGGAGCTATCGTGCCTAATGGGAAATCCGCCACTGTTTATTACCGGGAATTCAACTTGGTGACTAGTCGGTACAAAGCATCCACATATTTCCTAAATTTATAATAAATTTTCAACTTTAAGATCGTCCTCACTGAGGTGAAAATAACACAAAGTATTGGTACCTAAGCAAAATCGTTCGAATCGAATAATCAAGATCTCAATTATATAGAAATAAAAAACTTCAACTAGAGGTTTCTTCAAAATCAATATAGTTCCTCGGTCTTATGCCGAACAAATTTCCAAATTTTACTTCCTTAGTGGCCACTCTCACACTCATAAAAAAAAACTATAAAAATAAATTGTTGTTCACTCTATAGAGTATTCTCAAAATATGAAATTGATTAACTTTAAAAAAAATTAATGTTCTTCTGCATTCAAAATGAAAAATAGTCACAGATCGGGAAAATTGGCTATGGACTGATGTCCAAGATACCTACATAAGGAATTGGGAATTCTGCTCCTGGATTTTTGCACGAAAAGGGAGCAGGGAAGAAGGATTCCAGAATTCTGCCCAAGACTTGCTGCCTCTAAGGATGAATGACAGGGAGGCTGCGAAGTGGGGTTTGAAGGGCCCGTAGGTAAGTATTTTATCCAGAGAAGTAACAGGCGATCCAAGACCCACGAAGCTCTTCCGATGAGATGATGAGAGATACCACAGGACTTGATTTGAGCTTGATTTCCAGGGCAATCCTCCAGAAGTAGGAAACGAAGAACTACTATGGGAGTCGTTGAAAAGATGAATACGCAAAATGCGGTTTGGGTGACGATGTATTTATCCGCTTTAACAGGCGATGGCTAACCAACTGACGAGGTATGAAATCTTCGAATGAAGTATCAACAAGTGAATGGGGAGGGGATCACTGCAGGATTTGAGTTGCTTCTAAGCGCGACAACAAGAGGAGCCGCATACGAGTCACTTGAAGAGATAAGAGAGGTCGGGGATTCGAAAACAGATTGAGATGGGGTTACAATATAACTCAAAGGGAAGGGGTCTTACACCAAAAATACCTATTATTCCCTCACACAACACCATACAATTCAAGAGAATACAGTTCTCTTTGAAACTGTGCTTTGCGATGACAATCAACAAGCCTCTTGAGATTGCTGGTATAGACTTGCACACAGCATGTTTTTAAAAGCTTTTATTTAACTTGCAATGTATGTATGTGTGTTCAGGTGGAATCTGGGCGACCCGATTTTGAAGCAGATATTCTCAACTGATTAAGCTGAAATTTTGTATGCACGTTTAGATTGAATGACGATACACGATTGGTTGAGTGACGTCATTCTAAATCCAATATGGCGAAACATCAAAGATGGCGGAGTAGTGATTTTAATGCATTTCTACAATGCGGGTATCAAATGAAAGGGCTCGTTGAATATTGGTTTCTAATTAAAGGGCTTGTTGAGAGGAAGTTAAAGTTGAGAAAAAATGCATGTTAAAAAAGAAAAAGCTCTTTTCGGAATCCCCCTGAAATGTGGTGTCGAGACCGTAAATATAGGCTATAAGTAGACAGTTAAAATTTGTAACCTGGCTAGCGATGACTAAAAAGTAATGAATATATTAAACAAAAAAACCTTTTTAAGAAAACTTCTATTGAAATGCCCTAAAAAGAAGGAAATACATTTTTACTTACAAATTTCAACTGTCCACTCATTGCTCATATACACAATTCATAAAATCATAACAGCTTGTCGCGAGATTTAGGCTTGTGTAAAAATCATTAGTTCCTAGGTACCTATTTCACTGGTAAGTTTATTTTTTTATTTCAGTTTAATTAGGTAAATACTTACAGATACCTATCTAGTACCTACTTAAGCAAACGTCGTGACAAGCTTCTATCATTTTATGAATTGTGTATATAGGCTATAAGTAGACAGTTACAATTTGTAAGTAAAAATTTATTTCCTCCTTTTTAGGGCATTTAAATAAAAGCTTTCTTAAAAAGGTTTTTGGTTTAATTTATTTATTACTTTTTAGTTATCGCTAGCTAGGTTTCTGAGTCTGTTCATCTCATTCAAAGCATCATTGTTGCGAGGTCGTTTGCCGGTTAATTTGGAACAGTCTAGCTCTTCAATAAGGAGACCTTCTAATGTTTTTACCGTTCTTAAGGCCACGTATGCTTGATCAGCAGCAAAGAGCCTCGGACCTAAGCAAGCAATTGCTTGGTCTACAGTACTACCCTGCATTTTGTGCACTGTGCAAGCCCAACATAAAACCATTGGCAGCATTCTTCGTTCAGCGGTTCCGTGACTATATTTTGCTGGAAATTGCACAGACTTGGGCTGAATGAGATGAACAGGTGCCCTGAGGTGGTATGTTCATGAAATCATATTACACCCTAATGTCACTTATTTCAGTTTGGAGCCCTTTCATTTGAAACCAATATTCAACAAGCCCTTTCATTTGCTACCTATATTGAAGAAATTCATTAAAATCACTATTCCGCCATCTTTGATGTTCCGCCATATTAAATTTAGACGTCACACAACTAATCGTGTCACTTAATCGGTCGAGGGTATCTGCTTCAAAATCGGGTCGCCAGATTCCACCCGAACATCCTTACATACATTGCAAATTGAATAAAATCTATTAATAAACAGTTTTTACGCTTTTACTAAAACCTTATTTTAAACCCGGGCAAAGCCTATAACCCGGGTATTTGCACCTAGTAGATTTATAAGTGTGGCATAATACCAATTTGAAGAAAGTTTTAATATCGATGTTCTTTTCCGTTTCGTTCACACGCGCTAGCACTCTGTTGATTTCGTCCCTGTACTTCGGATCGCTGTGAGCTGTCAAGGTGTACACCTGAAACAATATTGATTCACAAATTAGTCCTTATTTGAGACGGGAGAGCAGAATTAAGTGAAAATGACCCATCAAGGAAGGGTAATTGGGTCATTTCGAAATTTCGGTCACATTTATGTCACTGATCAGTATTGCCGTCAAATCTCAACTAAATACAGTTTTGTAAGTGTTTTAAAATGTTCTCCTATGTGGATGTACATGTTCCTTGGAAAAGTATGTGAAAGTTGTGCCTACAGGACCCAGCAGAAAATACCAGTCCGTTTTTCTCACTCCCTACAGCTGTCACTAACCAGAGGTGTACAACTTCCATCGTCACTACTCAGTGAAATATTTATTGGGGCTGTTATATCCACTTACACTATGAAAGAACACACCATCTACAATGGATATCCGCCTCAGGAAAAAAATGGATCAAATCAAGTAGCCTTATCAGCCATTATTTCAGTGTCACACGGTTTTTCCTCACTCCCTACAATGTTTTGAAAAGTAGCCCCCAACAGGCAGGAAAGGGTGTTTATGAAGTTGCTTCTGTTTTGTTGACGTCCCTTATTCAAGATGGTCCCAACGCTGGTGGTTGGATTTTGCCTAGACCTTCCCAGTCAGTTCTACCGGGAAAACCATCCCTGGAGGCAGCAGTGTGGGTTTTTCAACTCTCACTCCCAACTCAAGTAACATTCTGACTGTGGCAAGTGAAACTTGATCGCACTTGTTGACAATGAGTGTAGTTGTTGGAAGTTCGTTGACAACATTTTGGTTCAACCAGTTTCAATTGATTTGTGGCCTGTAAAGGCGGTGAAAGGCTATAACCTCACACCCTACTCTCATACTCTCTACAACACCCAGCCATTAGCCCCTTAAATTGTAGGGAGTGAGATCCGCTTTTAGCAAGTGAGATTTCGCAAGGAAACCTTAGTATTTACTGTAGTAAAATTAAGCTAATTTGTACAAACAAATATAGGATTCGGCTTGACATGCGGTCGGATTTCAGAGAGAAAGTTCTCTTTTCAGGTAATTTTAGCATTAGGAAATGCTGGGGGTCCTCGTCATTGTAGTACCTTGATGAAGGGGTCCCCCTACAATATCCAGCCAATAGCCCCTTAAATTGTAAGGAGTGAGATCCGCTTGTAGTACGTGAGATTAGTATTTACTGTTGCTAAAATTAAGCTAATTCCACTCACCTAAATTTAAAGACCTGAGCGGTGATTCCCATGGAGGTTGGAGGCTCAAGAGGTGAAAAAATAGTAGTATCTGTATACCTCACTCCTTACAAAAGTTTTTTTTTTGTTTTTTTTTTTTCAAAATGGCCTATCAGCAGAACGGTTCAAGATTACGTGTGCTCACGTGGGTAATATGCCGAGAGAACCGCAGTGATTGATTAAAAACAAGAAAACTGATCAAGTTTCAAAAATTTTTTTTTTAGAAAAGTGGATATCTGAATGTGACCGAAATTTTGAAATGACCCATTTAGTCGATTTTTTGGGTTTAGTTAGGTCATAGTTCGCTATACATTAGATTTTAATGGCACTTGAAGGTGTGATAACACCCGTATCAGGGATAAACTCTGCGGAATAAGGCCGTGTCCTACGTGAGCGGGAACTAAGCGATACCAGCGGTTCGGGCGGGTTCAGCGTTTTTTTGCGGGGCGGGAGATTTTCCGATCAAACTATAGATAGATAGATAGATTATTTACATCATTTAACATGTCACATTCTGCAATTGAATAATAACTGATGATCAGGCACTGTGGGCCAGCCCGGAGTTGGTTCTTACATCTAATTTTTTATAAAGTACGTACCTATAACACTATATTTACACCACAATAATTATTAAAATTTAGATTCCACTTCTACGAAACGATGTGCTTAGTATAAACGCCAAAACTATGATAACAGACTTGGGCGTCCTGCGTGCACACCCTTTGTCGCAAATCGCCATCCGGGTTTGGGATTGTGGGGCCGAATTCGTCACGGGTTTGGGATCAAAGCCCATCGGTTTTGGAATCATTGAATAGTTAATTGAGCCTTTTTGACAAGGCGAAATTTTGTAATTTTCCTTAATTTTCACTTTTTACGGGTTGTAGATATCACACTACTACATTGCACGGTACGGTAGATACCAAAAATAGTTTAATTTTGTTTAAAAAATAGTGGTTTCTTTTTATTACGAGACGTGCATACTGTCAGCACCCAACCCCCTCGGGCCGCCTGACTTTCCCTACGGCGCGAGGAGGGTCCAGGGGGGACAGCGACTTCCCCCCAGGGAATCCTATTTTCGGTGGTTCCCGACCAAACAGTAATTGGTAAGGGGAGAAATTCGAGGACCTCTGCTTTGCTGTGTTATATGCGTAGGTCACCATTGGCAAAAATTCGTCCCAGTCGTTTTGGTTATCGGAAGTGTACGAGGCGAACATTATGGCCAACGCCCCGTTGAACCGCTCTGTCAGGCCGTTACAAGCAGGGTGGTATGCCGTCCTATGGATGATATTCAGAGATTTTAATAAAACCTCGACTACCCCTGCTAGGAAGCAAGGGTTACCCAGCACCTAACACGACCAACCAACTCCAAAAACGTAATACAAAAGGAAGGGGGGCGAAAATGTGGGACGAGCCCCCTTTATTAGATGAACCATTAAAAAAGATAGAACATTAAAATCATAATTAACATCTCCAATCGATGGTCTCACGTCAATTTGTCCCGTTGTCGGCGGGCGATGCTCACAATACTTACGTCTAACTTGTAAAAAAAATTATTGTAATAATTAAAATTAGATCTAAAACAAAAATATTATTACAAAAATACAGTATGAATTTAAAAAAATAAAAAAAAAAAAAAAATGGGAGTGCCAGGCACCCCTGTAACTCCGTTTATGAAGTAGACGAGAAAAGTTTTTAAAACGCCGAGATACAACTTGAACGCGTAGGACTGACTGAGGACGCGGTGACGTCACGACGCACGGGTTTTCCCCAGCGGCCCCGCCTCCTGACCCCTACCGTGTGGTGTAGCAGTGGTGTAGCAGCCGCCGGTAGACAGGGCTGTTACAAGCACACAATAAGCAAGAAAGGATAGCAAGGTAGGGGCGGCAGTGGCACCTGCCGACAGTGAGGAGATTGGCACCAGCCCGCCCGCCCGGCTGGACCCCCACTCCTTTACCTCCTAGTCGATCCCCTCAAGCGGATCCTCTGCCGCGCTTTTGACCTAGGGCAAACATGAACCCTCCTCTACTACGGTGGTCAAGGACACACACACACACGTTCAGGTTAGGTCTATGACGTCATTCGGTAACCACCGCCCGACTCTGTGCCACAACGGCGTAACCGGTTTTTTTCGGGCCCTCCCCGCAAACT